>NW_019167960.1:4338152-4558587 GCF_002303985.1 Durio zibethinus | reverse complement strand
CTTAATTTCAGCAACGAAATCAATAAAGCAATTTACAGACCAATGACTGGCTGCATTGTAACAAGTCAAAATAAATAGCCATAAAAAAAAAAAAAAAAAAAAAAAAAAAAAAAAAAAAACTCATAACTACTTGGAAGTACCCGTAAGTGCTCTTCCGTAGGCCACTGGGAGTGATGCAAATTTCTTTGCTTTCCCTACATAAGCTCTTTTGGTGAAATTGTTATAGTCATTTTCTTCAATGGCATCTAAGATCTGTCGATATAGCAACAGTGATGCCCACACTGGCCATCTGCTAGCAGCATTTAGCTCTGCAACACCTTTTTCAGCCTCATCAAAGAACATCCTTGCTCGTTTTATTTGATCTTTCATAAAATTTCTCCACTTGTCTGTCACTTGTCCGCGAAATATGTCATCGTCTGATAGGCTGGCTTGTGCCAATTCATCTTGTGGTAGATATATTCTTCCTCTCCTAGCACTAGGGAAATTCAAACCAGAGAGGCGTGTGTCATGTGAAAACACTTAAGAGTTCATAAAGTAAAAAATTTTGGTAGAATTGGACTTACTCTTCCCCAACATCTCTTAGTATATTAGTAAGCTGATTAGCAATTCCAAGGGCTAATGCCGCGTTGTAGACGCTCTCTGTCGATGCCTTCGATTCATGTGCAATCCCCATTACTGGGACAGTCATTAGTCCAACTGTCCCAGCAACATAGTAGCAATAAAGGTAAAGCTCATCAAAGTTCTTATATCTTGATTTCCTCAAATCTAACCTCATTCCCTCTATCATGTCCTTGAAGGGCTGCACAAAGAGATGAATTCATGGTTGATTTAGTTTCAGCACAAGGATTTTATAGCTGAGATGCAAAATATCCGAGTCTTTAGCTGTGTAAATGCAACAAAACCTGTATGTCTACAGGGTACTTTGAGACAGTATCAGACAAAGCAGCATCAAGCATATCATACGGACGACCTTCGAAAAGGTCATCTAATCTTTTCTCCCATCTGTCAAGAGCCCTGGGCGTAATGTGTAAAGCATTAGGTCCATCCACAAGCTCATCAGTCCTCCGACACCACACTGCACAATAGAGGGATATATTGATTACAACTGTGAAACATCCATCCAGCCAAAGGACGTCGACACAGCTTAAATTATTCACCGGATGTTGTTGATTGCAATTCTTTTTACTAACCTATCTACATTTATACAAAGAATCAGAATTGTCACAATTTTTGAAGACCAAACAAAAATCCCTTAACTGTGACTTTTGCTATTGGCCATGGTAAAGATGCATCCCTAAAACACCTAAAAACCAGTGTTTATCATTTGCCCCACAAAAAGCAGGGAAGGTCCAAATTCATGTATGTACCACAAACCCATGACAAAGAGGAATCACTTTTGAAACGGACTTAAAAGACGGTAATGCGACCATTCATGAACCCAGAAACTTAGGCTTAATTGGCATGTGCAGCCACTTTTAAAAAGTGGCATCGGCCAGGATTCAAATCTTAATAATTACGACCCTTTTTCCTTATTCCCAACTGCGGACCCATCCTTTGATAGAAAAAAAAAAAAAAAACCAATCATACATACCAGTAAAATTGCCCACCAACAGCTCTCCGACGCTCCTGGCGTCATAAGTATAGTACCTGCAAAGAACAACAGGACATTTGTGAATATGAAAATTTCGATGTTCTTGTTATCCCTGACGAGTGGTCATTTAGAAAATCTATAATTTTGAACAAATAAAGTACCATTACTACTTAAAATACAACATTATTTTCAGTTGGACAGGAAACCTACCAATGAGATGGAACTTGTTGGCTTTTAATGTGAGAACTATCACGGGTAATGCTCCCACAACTATTTTTTTGCTACATAGTTAAAACCAAGCATTCTTGACTGTACATTGGTAATAGATGTTACAATGAAAAAGAGCGACCATGAAAATCTTTGCAGTATATATGAGGATGGAAAGGTGAAAGGAAAAATATTAAAACTTTTTTGGATTTTTCTGCCATTTCTCGCAACCAAACAGCCTAATCCTAGGAGAAAAATAAAAGTATTGTATAATAATAATAATAATAATAATAATAATATAATAATAATGAAAGGATTGAACCATTTGTGAACTTTTAAAACTATAATATAATGCGATCATAAACTATTACAAAAGTAAGATCTAAAATTTTATATGTTGACAAACATTCAACTAATACTTTTTAAAATGAATTGACCACAACAAAAAAAAGAAGAAAGAAAACAAAGTGAAGTACCTAATGATCACAAGAATTTTACTGCAAAACGGTAAAAGCAAAAGTAGAAAAAGAGGGGGCTCAAGAGCAACTACCCAAGTAGAAAGTTTAGCATACTCAGCACAAACTTCACCACACCGATCATAAGCTTCATTCAAGAGATCCCAATCTGTCAAACCATCAGTTTAGGCAGTTCTTTTCAAATCCAAAGCTTTCTTTTGCCTCTGTTCTTTGACCAAAGCAGCCTGCTTCAACACCACCTCATAGACCTTCTGCTCTGAGGATCTCGCCGGATTAGCGACTGCACTTGATAAGGCTGCTGAGACCCCAGTTGAAAACTTCAGTCCTGGACACAACCTAGACCCCTTCTGTTTCCCACTTCTTGGTATGAATCTAAGTAAAGCGGTGGCATTCTCTTTGGGAGTTATCACCCAAAGAAGAACACCCGCCATGTTGAAAGAGCAGTCCAATTATGTCTTTGGGTCACTCTTTGTTTTCGTTTCTGGTTTGGTTTTGAACCAGCTGAGAGGGTTGGGAAAGATGAGTGAAAGATGTATGAAATTTTGGGTGTTGGGCAATTAATTGAAACCAGTAAATGGATAGAAGCAGTAGTTTGTTGTGTTGGAGCTAATTTTTTTAAGCAAATGACCACCACTGATCTTCTCAAAGAAAAAGGAAATGCACGTTAAAAAGGCCAAAGATACTGTTCCACATAAGCAAATTGGCAGGAATATGCCAGCCCCATCATTCCTGATCTAACGCATGTATTTCTGTGGATACTATTTCGTCGTACAAATATAGAATTTAAACTACATTTTTCCATATATGACAAAAAGAAAAAAAAAAAAACCTTTGGAATTAAAATTTAATAATTATTTAAATTTTTGTTATTTTTTAATTAATTAAATTTATAAATATTTATTTTCATCGAGTCATAAAAAATTATTAATTATTTTATTCAATTAAAAATTAAATAAATTAAAAAATACTTAAAATTTTAATTAAATAAAAATAGATATTTATAAATTTAATTTTTTTTGAAATAAAAAATAAAAAATTTAATTAATTATAATAAAATATCAAAAATTTAAATTATTATTAAATTTTTATTTAAGAAATTTTTTTATTCTTTTACGTTATGTATATATATAACTATATACTATTTTCATCCATAAAGTTCTAAAATTGTGACATATGACAGACAATATGAGTCAGCATTGGTTTTATGCTCTGTATTTGTTTTCTACTCCTATTGGTTCCTCTTCTAGTCAACGTGTCTTTTTGTTTAAAAATGACTTTTAAAATCTCCTTGCATATATATATATATATATATATATATAATTTCAAGTTTGAACTGAATTATTTTTTATTTTTATTTGTAAAAATATTATATTTTTAAATTTAATGATAAATTTAATTCAGAAAACCTCAAAACCTTAATATTAAAAAAAATAAAAAAAATCTACCAATTAAAATGGAGCCTTAGTATGCTAAAATATGAGATATACCCTATATGAAAGAATTTTTTTTTTTTGAACATAATAATTGAGTAATAACAAGTAAAGTTATTTGATTACACATGTCTTCCTTTTTCTTTTTTTTCATAATATAATGTTTCCAACACATTAAAATAGAAAATAAAGTAAGAAATACAATGCTTGGCAAGTTAAAAGAATTTATTCTAATTTTATTTTATTTTAATAAATTATATAAAATTATATACTATATAAACTTTATTTCCATTAAGAAAATTTGTCTCCACTGAAGATCAATTCTGAATTCGTCCCTGCATGTTACCTTGGTGAAAATTATTTGTTCTAATCATAACGTAGAAGAAGGATTAATCATTTATTTTTGTTTTGTTATTTCAAATTAATCTATCAAATTATTTTAATCTGAATATTAAATAGTATCACTGATTGATATAATGTCAAAGTGCTACATAGTTAGAGAGAAAAAAAAAATAAAAATATATATATATATAGTGAAAAAACTCTACTACCAAAATGGCAAGTCTGTAATATCATGATATATATATTTCAGTAGAAAAAACTCTACTACCAAAATGGCAAGTCTGTAATATCATGTTATATATATTTCAGTAGAAAAAACTCTACGCATATAAATTGTGAAATCAGTGGGTGGAGACTATAAAATTCAAAGTAACAATAATCATTGCAAGGAATTAAGCTTAATTGATGGTTGGGCCAACCACATTTTGATAATCTTCTTTATGCAAATTGGTGAGGTGACCATGTAATTGTAGAGTTGACATATATTGTAATTAACTCCACTAAGTTCAATGGTTAGAATGCAGATGGCCACTATCATTTTTTAGGTGTAAGAGGCAACATTAATTATTTTTCCAACATTAATTATGGTTTAAATTGCATCCAACATTTATTTTAATGATTAATGATTGATTTAAAAAAAAAAAACTAAAATTTGAATTTTTTTATCCCAAATAAAAAAGTATAATTGAAATTAACCTGGATATTGTAATTTTTTTAAAAAAGAAAAGATATATCATAATGATAAAAGTAAAATTATAATTGAACGAAATGATTAATTGACTCAAATGTAAATACAAAATCTAATATAATTATTTTGTATAAAAGTAAAATCATAGATATTATTCTCTAATGAAAAAAGTTTGTATAATACAGTTTGTACTTCTTTAATACAATTATTTATTTTTATATTCAAGCCGCCGGCTATTTTTTAATTAAAATAATAATGAAAGGATCTTTTTTATTTGCATGATAAAAAACAATTAGTCGCCAAATAAAATTTTCTCCCACATCAATTGTCAACAATTTTGTCTTTTATTTATTTGTTTTTTTTTTTTTTAACATGGGTCTTCCTCCTTATAAAACCCGTGGATCACCCTCAAACCATCACTTTCAATTAGCCTAACCAACTCCTTATAAATTGTTTTGAAAATGAGATTTTAAAACACATCCTTTTTTAATTACAAAAAATAAATTATATTTTTTAAAATCTTATTTTTACAATATATATAAGTAAAAATTCATTTGCATCCGTGTAAGTGTTATATATATATTTATTTATCTTTGAATTAACTTAAAAAATATTTATGATTCTTAACTATTTTTATCCAAAATACAAAAAAAGTATAAACTTATATCGGTGTAAATAATAACATCTTGGTTCGGATATAGTAGTAATATTAATATGAAGAAAAGATTTAGTCAAAGATGAGAATGGATTTCATCAAATTAGGCTATTCGTATGATTTTTATATATGATACTTTGACTCATTAAGAGTTATATAAATACAACAGCAGGAGATGACAAATAACCCGATTGAATAGTCATCAATATATGATATCATAGAAAAGGGGAAATCCAATCCCAATACTTGAAACATATTCCTACTTCTTGCCTAATAACTTGACTTTTGTGCTTGTCTTCCCCGTTTATTATATATGTTGTATTTAATATCCAAGAGGTATTTCAAATTTATACGTAGAAGTTAGTTCAATCGTTAAAAAGGTTTTATTTTTTGTAAACCAAAATTTGATCAATACAAAAGAATTTCAAAAGTTAAAATGTATTAAATTTTATGTCACACCACTGGTCTCAAATTCAAATAAAGTAAGGAGGGTTGTGCTAGGATGATGATCAAACCTAAAATTTAGTCAAATCATAATGAGATATTAAAATAAAAAATTTTTGTTGTGGCCATCGTCTTCTAACGAACGCACTACATCGAAACTCGAGGTGTAGTGTTAAATTGGTAAGGATTATTAGGTCATCACCTAGAATGAGGTGCCACACCGCCGTTCAGTTGTGGTATTAAATAGGCAAGGGTTTTTATGTTTTAGTGGACGAACATGAATAAATAAGCTAGTCCATGAGGTAACTTACACTTAGCTATTTGAAATATATGATCGTTAATTGGTAAGTTAGTAGAGATTGGAGAGATCATGACTAAGAGAAAATTTAATATTATGTGTCATTAAGAAATTAAATGGGCTAGGAAAAAGGTATAAAAGATAGAAACATGGGGCTTTAAGCTTTGTTAGACAAGTAAAGATATGAATGGAAATGGAGGGCATAATTGTAGATAAGAATTTGAAAGATGATGTAGTTGAGGTTAAAAGAAAGGGAGATAGAATTTTACGTGTTAAACTTATATTAAGAGAGGAAACTATTAAATGTCATTAGTGTCTACGCCTTGTAAATAGATTTAGATCAAGTGAGTAAGCAAAAATTTTGGAAAGATTTAGACGAGATAATGTAAGCCATACCAAACGAAGAAAAGTTGTTTATTGGATGAGACATGAATTGTCACATAGGCAATGATTGTAGTGAATTTAAGAGAGTGCAAGGAAGTTATGGTTTGGATAAAGAAATGATACAGGGGAGATATTCTAGAATTTGCTATTAGATTTGATCTAACTATATTAAATATGTGTTTTAAGAAAAAAAATACATTTAGTGACTTTTAGAGTGGGTCAAACACTAGTCAAAATGAATTTTTTTTACGAGGAAAAATAATAGAATCAACAATAAGGATTACTAGATTATATTGAGTGAAAGTGTGACCATACAACATAGATTGCTAGTTTTAGATAGCTTTTACCTCCAAAGGTCATAGAAGATACATCAAAGTTATGAACCACGTATTAAGTGGTGGAACTTGAAGTGTGACAAATTGTTAACTTTTAGAGATAGGTTGGTGATTTAGGTTGACTACAAGCACACAAGCTATACAAGTAATAATAGTGATTGAAAGGCCAAGATATTGATCTACAAAGATTAGGTAAAGAAATTTTAATTAAGTACATTTTATCCTCACACCTTTCTAAATTTGGTTCATTCAAAGAGTAAATGTGAAAACTAACTACTACAAAATTAAAACCAAATAAGCATCAAAATGTAAATAAGTAAATTGAAATTTGTGCAAAACAAAACAAGAGGAAAATGGATTGAACTAAAGCACGAATTGTAAGATATAATTCTAACTAGCTATTAAAATAGCAAGTAAAAATGGAACCAAAAATATAACTAAGCATGTAACAATTAGGTACTATAATTAACTTAAACTAACTCATATTTTACTAACCAATTAGAAACAAAGGAATCTTAAAGAAATGAAACAACAATGTTAATGTAAAATAAATTAATTCAACAAATGCAATCAATTTGAATGAAAATTAGAAGCAAAATCACAAACCAAATAACAAGCTATTAAACAAAACTAAAATCAGTCATGAAAATCGTAACTTCAAATTGCAATGTCAAGTGGATAACTAAAGCAAGAACAAGTTTGAAGTTTAAATGTAAAGCAACTATTGCATAACTCAAAGTGTAAGTTAAAAACCGAAAATGAAGAACAAATATGGAAAATTGAGATGTTGCAGAACTTTTTAAATCTAAATCATATAAAACTAAATGAACATGAATTAAACATTAATAGAACACTAAAAGAATAATGTGAGAATGCAAATTGCAAAACAAAAACTAAAAAAAAATCGCAAGAATCAATTAAGGAAAGTGAAAATTGAAACTGGCAACAAATTTTTAAATCAAACTTGAATCTATTGAACTAGATCTAAATGTTGCAAAAACAATAGAACATGAGCTGAAATCTAAAAGAACATGTACTAAACTGAAAGAAAAACTAATTTAAAGAATAAAAATTGAAATAAGTTGCAAGAATTAACTAGAAAAAGCTAACACGGAAACTAAGTTAATACAGGTTTTTATTAAGTCAATGAGAGAAAAAAAATAGATTTAGAAACTTCTAAGAAGAATGAACTGGAACTGAGCTAAGGTAACATTCATCAACAAGTTTATCACAAAATTTAGCTAGAAAATTGTATCAAACAAGAGAAAATTCAACTCATTGAACTAGCAACGTAAACAATACACAAAACTGAAAAAAAAAAAAAACATAACCTGTGCAGAGAAATCAATCCAAACAGCAAGTAAAACCGAATTCCCAGATGGAGAATAGATCCATGCTCAGCTAATTTTCATGCAAAGCTCATCTTTGTCTTTTAGATTTAGTAGTAACTTCCAAGCTTGATTTGGAATTGTGTGAGTGGAATTAGCAAGAGATTTTTTTACAAAATCATAGCTATATGAGTTAGGAATCTATGTAAAAAAAATTGGATTAAAACAAGCTAAAATTCGTTAGGTTATGATCAAAACACTAAGTAGAGGTTAGAATCATAAAAGTAAAAACAAATTTGATGAACTTGTAAGATCGAAGAAAATTGAAACTGTAAATGTGAAAATCTAAAAATTTTATTGCAAAAATCTAAAAGTACATTGAAAATGAGTATAGCAAAGTTAAATTTGTAAAGAAAATCAATCAAAAGAAAATGCCAAACAAGGCTATTTGGATAGCAAGAAAATGTAAATGCAGAGAAAGTAAATGTAGAAATTTAATGGAAAAAATCTAAAAGTCTAACTTAAAAGTCTCTAAATGGTTGGCCCCTCTCTCTTATTTATAAGCAAATAGAAGGTGCCTCAAGTACCGAAATAATCTTGCCAAAATATCTAAGTATATGTAATTTTCTAGATTATTCTTTCTCCCTTCCTTTATGGCTTATACATGCTTGTTCGGTGCCTTAAACTTCTCCTTTCTTTCAACCCCTCTTCTTATGAACCTTTGTACTCTAAGAAATCAAAATAATAATCAATAAAAAACTTTCAATCAGCCAGCTCTACAACTCTTAATGGCTTTTTTTTTAATTTTAAAAAGTGGTGCCAAAGCACATATTCATATGAGCCTTGCACACACATAGCATACTTAGATTTTCTTCTTTCTCTTTTGGCGCTAAATGCACAACCTTTTTCTTCTTTTTTCTACCACATTTGAAGTCTTAAAATGAAAAAATTTGACATTATAATGGTTGAAAATTTTTTAAAAATTAATCAACTAAAAATTTACTTCTAACTATATAGTTCACGCAGTACCTTTCGAGTGTGTATAAAGATATTAGAAAAGTACTAATGCATAATTGAGCTAAGGAAGATAATTCCAAATGAAAATTATTAGAATTAGGACTTAAAATAAGATCTCATGAAGTTCATTTGAGCTTAAAAAGTCATACCAGAAAAAGGTAAGAAAAAATCCCTTAGAAGGTAATATAATACAATTATGCTAGTTGTGACCTTTACTAGTTTTTAGTACCATAAATCTTCCAAATTGAGTCCAAATACTAAAAAATTCCTCACTTTCTTTATTTTCACCTACATATGGAACAATTATGCATTTAGGAATATATTTACAAAAATTCTTGAGGAACAAGCCAAAATACAATAGAGATTGCACAAAAAATGAGTAACAAAATGCTAACATTTTAGTGCAATCAGTTGGTAAAAGAGGTTGATTCAAAACCTGATGAGGATGTAAAAGTAATGTCAAAAACATTTTTTACCAGAATTTAAAGGATTGCTAAAAAGACACTTAGTGAATCTACAGAGTGTGGACCATGAAGAAAGGAATCTTGGTAGTGGAATGAGAATGTGAAAATAACAATTAAAGTTAAGCGAGAGTGTTATAAAAATTTAAGAAGCAATAGGGACAAAACAAGTTATCTGAAGTATAAGACAGTAAACAACGAAGCTAAAAATGTTATTTGAGATTCAAAGACTAAGACCACTAGGAATTATATAGAAAACTAGAAATAAAAGATGGAGAAAAAGAGTTGTTTAAAATTGCTAAGATGAGAGAGAAAAAAAGTAAGGATCTTAATGATGTAAGATGTATCAAAAGTGTTGACGAAAGACTTTAGTGAAAGATAAAGAGATTAAAAAGCTTTGAAAATATTATTTTGATAATCTTTTTAATGACAATTTTAAGCATAATATAGGTAAGCTTCACATACTTTTTAATAATATAAATCGTGTGTTTAAATGTAATATTAAAATGTATGAGGTTAAAAGGGCTTTAAGAAGAATGAAAGCAAAGAAAGTTGTAGGACTATATAGATTCCTGATTAAGGTTTGGAAATACTTGGGGTGAAATAAGGATATGATGATTGATGAATTTTTTCAACAAAATTTGGCATACTCAAAAGATGCCAAAGAATAAAGAATGAGTACTCTAGTGCTTATATAAGAATAAAGGCATAAACAAAATTGTTCAAACTATTGAGGAATAAAACTTGTGAATCATACTACAAAACTTGAAGAGAGTAATTGAATATAAGTTGCGACATGAGTCACTATTTTTAAATAAATTTAGGTTATGTCAAGACGTTTCACAACAGAAACAGTTCAATGATTGAGGTTTTTATTAGATGGATTTTAGGTGAGAAAGAAAAATCTACATTTGATGTTTATCAACTTGTAGATAGTATATGATCAAGTTCCTGAAAGGTATTTTGGTGGGCATTAATGAAGAAAAGAGTTTCATTACTATACATTAACATAGTTAAAAATATGTATGAATGAGTTATAACGAATGTGGAGACATCTAGTTGATAGCTTTCTCATTACCTCATAATTGCATTAAGGTTCAGCACTAAGTCTGTTTCTTTTTGCATTAGTTATGGATAAGCTCATTAAACATCTAAGATAAAGTGTCATAGTGTATGTTATTTGCTGATGTTTAGTCTTAGTTGCTAAAACTAATGTTGATCTTAATGCAAAATTAGAATTATAGAAGCATACATTGGAGTCTCAAAGTTTTAAATTGAGTATATCTAAAACTGAATATATATAAAATGTAGGTTTAGTAATCATAGGGAAGCGAGTGCTAATATGATTAAGTTAAATGATCAGGTAGAACCAAAGAATAGCCATTTTTTATATTTGGGATCAATTATTTAGAGCGATGCTGATATAAAAAGGCATATAAATCATAGGATTTAAGTAGAATGGGTAAGATGGCGAAGTGCGCTGGGTGTATTGTGAGATCATAATATGCCTTTCAAGTTAAAAATAAAGTTATATAAAACAACAGTAAGGCTTGCATTTCTATATAAGATTGAATGTTAAGTCATTAAGAAATAATATGATATGATAATGAGTATAGTGGAAATAAGGATGCTTAGATAGATGTATGATAAGACTGAAAGAGACAAAATTAGAAATGAAGAGATTCAAAGAAAATTAGAGGTAATTTGAATTGAAGAAAAAATGAGATAAGAATGTTTGAGAAAATTTATGTTAAAGTGATATATTCAGGTTGGGCCCAGTCACTTACTGTTAATTAGTTTTAAGTTAGATGCTTAACATAGTTAGGATTTCTTTTCATTGCCTTTTTCAAATTTATCATGTGATAGGCTTCTTCCATATTTGCCTACATGTGATGAGCGTCTGTTAAAGTGGGTTATCTTACATTTAATAAAAATCCAATATCCTGTTGTCTTATATTTAGGTTAAGCCCTTCCACTTATCACCAAATTGGTAGTAAGTTAGATACTTAAACATTGTATCAAAGTTAAGATTTCTTTCTATTGCCCTTTTTAAATTTATCATATGATAAGTTTTTTCCATCTCTGCCTACATGTGATAGGAGCCAGTTAAAGTGGTTTATCCTATATCTAATAAATATTCAATATTCTATAGTCTTATATTCAGGTTGGGTCCTTTTACTTATTACTAATTGATTTTAAGTTAGAAGCTTAACAGTTTGGACATATGAAACATAGACCTATCTGTGTAGAGAAATGAATTTCTAGATTTGGAAAAGACTAAAAATTTTAAAGGTAAACCACGAAAGACATGAATGCAAGTAATAAGAGATTATATGAGAGTTAAAAATATAGATACAAAGGTTGTTTTTGATAAACATAAATAACGTAAAAAGATTAAAAATTACAAGCTAACATAATTTTTTTCCTTTTTTGATTTTTCATATAATTAACCCCAGAGTTATAAGATATAAGATTTAACTTTTTGTTGTTGTTAAATTAATATAAAAAATATATTTTTAAAACTACTCGAACAAAAGATTAGACTTCAGAAAAGAAAGCTATAGCATTCTTCGACATCTTATAAATAAAAAAGAAAAGACTTAAAATTTTTTCTGCAACTTTACTGCAACTAATTATGTTAAATTTTGGTCCCTCTTAGTATCAGCATTATTATTTGGTATCATCTTATCTAAACCATCATGTAGAAATAATAAATTTAAATAGTATTTTTCTTGTTTTATAAAGGGAAAAAAATCAAATTCATCCTAATTATTTGTTTCGCCTTGTGTATGAATAAAGGTATAAATGAACACAATGTTTGATAAATAGTTTGTAAACAAATTTGGATTTTGTTAATTTATTAAGCTAAATAATGTCACGAACAACATTTTGAGATTCGATAATTAAACCGAATAGATTATGAATATGGTAAAAATTCATTAATATTTGATTCGGTTATAACGTACGATTGTAAATGAGAGAACGTTGACGAATAGTTTATAAACCAAGTTCAATTTCTATTAGTTTATATTCATTTATTAAAATTTAAAAAATAATTACAAATAATATTTTAAAAATTATTATTAAAGAAAAATCACAAAATAACAATATAAAATTATTGATTTTTTCCTATATATGAGGCATTAGTAATGGAGATAATGGTGGGTTTAAGTCGCATTAAGAGAAGATGATTACTTATGGCTAACTCTAAATGTTGTCTCATTCTCCACAATTAGTGTTGCTAAAATATCTATACCAATCATTCTTCATCAGACGCATTGCCTAACCAGCTAATACCATCACATCAATCAAAAGATTATGCTTTTGCTATCATCAAATTCAAAATGACTTAAATCAAAATAATTTCAATGACAATTTAAACAGCATAAATAAATGAGTAAGGCAAAAGAACTAATTTCTCTACAATTACTAAACTTTTGTTTTCAACTATTTGAGATCTTTCTTATTTTATGGTGAACTTGTTTATGAGGACCTTTACTTAATGCTTGAAATATCTCGAGCTAGTTACTTGTTGGGTTGTTATCCATTTTTCTTAGTTTTCAGGTTCATTTTTTTTGTTATTTATTTTAATTAAAATTTAAATCTTGATTAATGAAACTAAAAATACAATACTTTATCAAAAATCTATATTATTATTGACTTTGAGGTTTAATATTTAATGTTATGTTATGTTATCTTGTATAGAAGTGTTTATGGACAAGATCGGATCGGGTAATTGGTGCAATATCATCCTTCCAACATATTTCATTAGCTTGATATGCCTTGTTTCTTAAATGATTATCCTATCAAAAGCTAGTGTTTAATTTATTATCTTTTGCGAGAGATGTCTTATATTATATTTTGTATCTCATTGATGAAAATGACCTGATCATGTGTTTGTCTCCCTAGGAACGTTGCTACATACCTAGTTGCTATTTGGCCTAACACACCAAGACCTTTCATGTTATGGATTACTTTGTTAAGAGATTCAAAGTTACATTAGAAAGAAAGTTTAGGTCGAAAGCCTCAATTGCTTGCGTCTAATGTAAGAAAAGACAATCCTTCTTTCATGTCTAGCTTATAAGTAGAGGTGGCGATTGAGCGGATTCCGATCGATTTGTTTTTCAGTTTGTGCTTATTTTAGATTTGGATTGTCTTGAGCTTAAATTATTTCAATCAATATGAGTATAAAACTATTTTGGACTTTGATCATTTTAAGTTGGTTCATTTCAAATTTAATCAATCTCAGGTTAGTTAAAGTTTTAAATTTTTTAGGTTAAAATTCGAGTTTTTATGAATTTCGACAAAGATCAATCTTGGACTCTTGGCTACGAATCATTTGGATTTTGGATGACTTCAAATTCAAATCACTTTGAGTTTTGATGACTGTCATATTTTCTCCTTTTAATTCTCCTTGTAAAAAAAAATGGGGTGAAGTGACATTGAGGTTACGGATGCTTTATTGACATGCATGTCCAATTAATTCACAAAGCAGAATCAATCGTTTCTTTATTAAAACGATGATTTAATCGCTTTGCAATCTAATTAATTCGCTCTTCAAAAAAAACGCGGCAGGCAAACATTTGAATTACCTATTTCTAATTTATTAAAGAAACAGTGTTTCTTACAAGAAAAAAAACACGTATTTGACGGACTCTAACCCAAATTTGATTTTTATAAGATCAGTTTTTTTTAAAAAAAATTAAATTTTGGTCGGATCAAGTTAGATATATTAAAAAAAATCAAAAGATTGAGTTGGTTCAGATTTTAAGCAAATCTTACCACTATTTATTTCGATATTATATAAAAATTATTTTTTAATTATTTATTTATATATATTTATATTTTAAAAAATAATATTTTATATTCAAAAAATAATATTTTATTAATTTTGGATCGAATCGGGTACGATTTATAAAATATTAAGTCGGATTGAGTTTGTGTATGAAAAAAATAAAAATAAATTTCGAATCAAGTCGAGTTTAAATTTTATAAATATAAAGTCGAGTCAAATTCAAGATGAGCAAAAACTCATCTTGACCCGAGCCATTACCAACCCTACATATCATGTACATTAAAGGGAAGGATTAAGTTATACTAATGCAAAATTATTAAGTTTTATATCTTTTTGTAACATTTTTTAGGAATAATATTTTAAAAAGAATCTCTTGGATTTAATAATATCTTCGTATTTATCGTGTATATAAAATTTCAAGTTTATTGAATTCATAATTTAATTTAATTATTTTATATAATTATTTTTAAAGATTAATATGTAATAAGTTAAGGTTCAATTTAATATTTATAATCTTTATATTTTTTTCAAGTTGTGGTCATTTTCCAAAAATTCAAGTCAGTGTGATATTTATATCATACTCAATAGAGAACAATCTAATCTTTAATGTAAATTTAATAGTCGAAACTTTTATATTTTTAAAAAATAATATAGTAATGTATTTTTAATTAATTTAAAGTTGGACATGCATAACGTGTAAAAACAGAACTAAAAATCTATCCATCAGATTAATAAAAGATAAATAATGTCACAATGTGAAGATCCATGAATTTGATTGCAGGACATCAAAATTTTGGAAATAAAATAAAAAAAAACCAGAGAGTTGCCACTAATTTTTTATTAAGTATGATTGATCATCTAAAAAATTTATTTTTTTAATAAAATAAAAAAATGAATTTAAAATTTATCAAAAAGATATTTTTGGTCTTTAAAAATAGAGCTGGGTTTGGAAATACAATTATGCATGAGAAAAATATTAGTATCCCTATAATATCCATTTAAAAAAAGTACCAATTAATCATGCGTTATCTTTGGTATTGGATAAAAAATGTTTCAATTTGATGTTTAATAATAATTTCTTTCACTTTTTTTTAAATTCAATTTTATTTTATAGAAAAAAAAAAACCTTTTTAGGAACATTATGGAAATATTTAGGTTAAAGAGTTACCTTAAAATTCTCCAACATTTAATTAGAATTTAAAGACAACTATTTCTACCTAAGATTCATTATGACATTCCTTAAAAATAAAAATAACATTTTTTGCAGATGATAATTGTTAGTGATTCTCCAACTTCTAGGTAGAGTATCAAGAATTATTTTTCTTAAAATATTATTTTTGTTTCATTTCAAAATCCATTTTTTGAACAACAATTTCCACAAAAAAAAAACATTTTATGCAAAAAAAACCAATGTTGCTAGAATTAACAAAAAAATAGTAAAAAGTTAAGAGACATAAACCTGTGGATGAATGTAACCAACAATCTAAATATATATATACAAAAGATGTTATACATGATGATGAGAGGTGATTTTGAAATCGGATCTTTAAATATAAAAAAAAAAACCACCCAAACTCCCTAACCTTTATGTAGAGTTTAAGTATAACTATTTATATTTAAGATCTCGTCTTTATTCTTTTCTCTTTTATTTAATCGTATTATTATCTTTAGGGTTAATGAATCATATGAAATGAATTTAATGAAATAAAAATTTTTTAAATACCCTATCCTCTAAGTGGTATTCGATAACAAATTACTTCATATAAATTTTTTATACGAATCCTTAGAATTTTGGAATGACTTTAGTTGTTGACATAGGTTAAAGTTTTTTGGGGTTTGAGTAGTTTCAAGGTCTAGATAATTTGGGGTTATGGGTTGGATTTAAGGTTTAGATTAGATTTAGGATCTAGGGTTTGGTTTGTAGTTTTGGATTGGTAGGGTTAGGTTTAGGGTTTATGATTTGTTTTAGGATTCGAGGTTTTAGGGTTTACAGTTTGGATTAGGGTTTAGGGTTTAAAGTTTGTTTTAGAGTTTGAGGCTTGAAGGTTTAGGTTTTGGTTTTAGTGTTTAGGGTTTTGGTTTTAGAGTTTAGTGTTAATTTTAGGATTGGAGGTTTTAAGGTTTAGGTTAGGATTTAGGGTTTTAGTTTTAGGGTTTTGGATTTATTTTAGGGTTTAGGATTTCGAGGTGGTTTTAAGATTTAGGGTTTGTTTTAGGGTTTGAGGTTGGTTGAGGGTTTGGTTAGGATTTAGGGTTTTGGTTGTAGGGTTTAGAGTTAGTTTTTGGTTTAAGGATTAACTTTGGGGTTTAGGGTTAAGTTTCAGAGTTTAAGGTTTGGGTAAGGTTCTAGGGTTTGGATTAGGGTTTAGTTTTAGGGTTTAAAGTTTGAATTAGGATTTGGTTTTAGGGTTTACCATGATTTTTATGAACTTTTTCGAAAATCTCTAACATTTTGGTAGACTTTTGAAACAAATAAAAAAACAATGATTTTGAATTTTTTTAATTAATGTTTTATTATGTAAGTGATACTTAATGCATGACAATAATTATGACAATTAAATGCTAAACATGGAATTAAACTATTACAAGTGATGAATGAAATTAAATTACCATGATAATACTAAGGCACTTTCACCAACACTTTAAAAACATTTTAAATGACTACATTCTTATTTGATCAAATACTTAGAAAATTTCTACAACACTACTTCTATTTTGAAAATTTTATCATAAACTTGGAAAGCATATTTAGGAAATCATTTTTATTAACAAAAACATTTATCAAACAATAACAAACTTTCTAAATGGAAACCATATCATCCACAAATATATATATATAAAAGATTACTAGATGGAAAAAGCATTTAAACACAAAATCCCAAGCATCATAAACACATTCAAACATGAAAACACAAAGACCAAGAAAAACAAAAACTACATGTATGAAAAATAAAATTATATGATGAAAAAAATTAAAGAAAAAATAAGGAAAAAAAAATCTACCTTAGCTTTTTCACCACAAGATTTTTTTCCTTTCCTAGGAATATGCCGTCACTCCTTTATGCCCATTTTCTTCCATTTAAACCTAGATAATAATAATAAAAGGGAGTCGTAAACCCTATGAACAACCCCCATTAAGTTTCCTAAGAAAAAAACATTTCCATTCTTTTCAAAACCTTATTTCTCTTTTTTTAATTTTTTTTTTTTGGTTTTCCTTCCCCCTTTTGTTATGTGTTGCCAGCCCCTCTTTCCAAACTAAAAAACCTCTATTTAAGCCCCTTATCCCCACCATTTAAAAGCCTTTAACCTCTAATAATAGCTTTTGGATCAAAGAAAAATCAATGGATAAAAAACATGTTTTGTTCTTACTGATTTTGGAGGCCAAGTTTGAAAAGTGGTCCATAAGATATGTGTCCTTTAAAATCTAATAATCTTCATTATTCACAGAATATTCTCTTGGCTATATATGTGGCAATCCTTTCATGGCATGTGAAATGAAAATTTTATTCTTATTAGTGTTTTAAGCATTTTCCATGATTTTCTTTAAAATCCTATAATCCAATATTTATTTTTGTGATTTTAATACACAAAAAATCATAAAATAATCTTAAAACATGATATGAAACTTTTCATGAAAAACTGACCTCGAAAAGGTTAAATTATGAAAATACCCCTAAAGTGCATTTTAGTTATTTCACACATTTCGTGATGCGTTCAAGGTTTTTAATGCACTAAAAATCATAAAATAATAATGTCAAAACATGTTCTGGAGCTTTGGTGAAAATTTGACCTTGGGAAGATCAAATTATGAAAATTCCCCAAAATGGCATTTTAGTAATTTTATTCTTCTCAAAATGTAATAAGGGTTTCTAGTGTATTAAAATCACAAATTTCCATCCCATCTTATTGATCTCATTTAGTTGCGAATTTTGATGCTTGACTCGAGTTCGATATAGTTTTGACTAATTTTGATAAATTTTGATCAAGTTTGACTTTATTTGACTAAATTTGACCAAGTTGATCATGAGGCATTTAGGTCAAATTAATCCTAAATTTGATTTTGAAAACTTGTCAAAATTAAATAAATGTTAGATTCGAACCAAATTAAAATTTAAAAGCCTTACAACTAGTTAGATTTTGTCCGACAAATTAGGTGTATACAAATAATATAAAAATATATGAAAGAATGTGAAATTTAATTAATTTTACATCAACATGACTTATATCAATATTATATTTTTTATTATAAAAACCATCAGGGGATAGCATTTTGACAAAATAATATTTAAAGTATAGTCGTGCAATAATAAAAGTGTGTGCCACTACTTTAACATTTGAAATGATTGCATTTCTACATCCTTCAGTCATTTTTTGGTGTTTGAAATGAAATTCCTAAATTATTTCATAGAAAAAAAAAAACAATACTAGAAAAAAAGCTGAAATGTTATTGGCTTACCTTACCGTTTTAACAAAGTTTCCTTTTTTATGCTTATAGAAGGTAAACCCGATATGGGAAGTTGTAAACAAAAAAATTCAAAGTCAAAATATAATAAGATATAACTAAATGTAGATGATGCTATAAAGTTTAAGTTCAAGAAATCTATTATTTAAAATTTAGATTTAAAACTCATTTTTTTAGTTGAAGTGAATAATAAAAAAATTATTTATAAAAAAAATAATAGCAAAAATGAGAATAACCATTCAATAATCACAAATGACTAAAAACATTAGTTAGACTATAAGTTTACAAGAAATGAAGACATGGTTCAAGATTTGATACTACACAATTTTAGTTTTATTCATTCAAAAACTATACAAGTTGCAAAATCAAGATAAAGCAAAGAGGCACTTATTACTAATTTGACTCCAAGCTTTTCTTCCTTTCAACCTCCCAAGAGGAACACGTGAGCTTGGTATTGCAACTAATATTTTTCAAGATACCATAACCAATTATATGACCTACATAGCAATAATTTTCATTAAAGTAAATAAATTATTTTTTGAAATTGAACTACTGTGGATGCATAAGGAAAATACTTCCTCATAAATTTAGAAACTCAACAAATAACTAAAAACTTAATACAATTTATAATTTAGTGGAATAATTTGATTTAGAGTGACATCTATTTGTTTGAATATATATAGCATTTATTAGCCAAAAAATGATTATATCAACTACAAAACTTCCACCAAAATCCAATAGACTCAATATACATCAAGCTAATCTAATTAGATTAACCAACTCATAAAGTACTCATGATGAAAAATTGTCTCAAACCATTAGCTACAATCTAACAAGTAAGTCAAGCCACGAATTTTTAGTCTTTGACCATTTGTAGTCAAATGAATCGATCAATCCTAAATCCCTCATCATGTGAGTAAAGTATAAATATATATACATAATAATGTTGTAGAAAACTTGGAGAATAACTGTCTTTTTTTCTCTTATTATTTTAGAATGAGGGAGTACATAAAAGTAAATAGGAATAGTAATGTTTTTATTAGGAAATAACTTATAAGAAACAAGAAACAAAAATAATAAACAAAAAGAGAATTATTCTATTCTAAAATATAAACAAATTCCTAAAAACTTGATAATAAGAATAGTTGATTAAATCAGAAGAATTACAAAATAATTGCACTAATGTAAGAGAATTAGATTTCTAAACTCCCCTTTAAGCAAGTTATTAATGTTAATCATACCTAACTTGGATTTCAGTCTAACAAAGATGCTTTTAGGAAGGGCTTTAGCCAACACATCTACAATTTGAGAACTTGTGGGTATATTGGCCAGTTTGACCGACCCATTTTCTATCTTTTCCTTTATGAAATGTCGGTCTAGCTCTATATGCTTGGTTCTATCATGATAAATAAGATTTTTGGTAATACTTATAATAGCTTTATTGTTACAAGATAAAGTCATAAATGTTACAGTCTGGACTTTTAATTCTTAAAGTAACCTCATCAACCAATTTCTGCAAAAATACCAAGGGACATTGCTCTAAACTTAACCTTAACACTAATTTTAGCTACAACAACTTGCTTTTTACCTCGTCAAGTGACCAAATTACCCCAAATATAAATGCAATATTCTGTAGTGAACTTTTAATCTATTATCAATCTTACCTAGTCAGCATCTATGTACAACTCAATTGCCCTGTCCGTTGATTTTTTATAGTATAAACCTTTACCAAGACTCTTCTTTAAATACTGTAGGATGCGATGAACAATCTTGAGGTGTTCCTTAGTTAGATAATTCATTCATCTACTCACCATCTCCACTACAAACTCGATGTCAAGTTATGTGTGGAAAAGATAAATAAGCTTTTCAACTAGTTTTTATCACCCTTTGTCCATAAGACAGCTTTCATTTTCACTACCAATTTATTAGTTGAGTCCATGGGTATATCAGTAGGTTTGCATCCAAACATGCCAGTTTCTTTAAATAGATTAAGTACATACTTATATTGAGACTCTAATATTCCATTTTTTGATCTAGCCACTTTCATCATAAAAAAATATTTATTGAACCCCAAGTCCTTTATTTCAAACTCCTTTGTAAGGAGTTTTCTTAAATCATCTATTCTTTCATGTGATCTCCAGTGTTTATAATATTGTTTAAATAAACAATGAGAATGACTCTTTTCCCTTTCATAGTAAACTTAATAAATATAGTATGGTCAAATTGACATTGAAGAAATTCATATCTTTTCACTGCTTGGTCAACCATTCAAACCAAGCTTGAGGAGTCTATTAAAGTACATACAAAGATTTTCAGAGTTTGCACACTTTGCCCATATTGTCTTGCCATTCGAAACTATAGGAAATTTTTTTATAGACATCCTATTTAAAGTCACCATTTAAGAATGCATTCTTGATGTCAAGTTGGTAGAAAGGCCAATCAAGTTGCTACTAGTGACAAAAAAACTTTGATTGAATTGAGTTTGGCTACCAGAGTAAATGTTTTCTCATAGTCTATCCTATAGGATTGAGTGAACCCTTTTGTAACAAGTCTAGCTTCAAACCTGTTTATACTTCCATTTGCATTGTGCTTTATTGTGAAAGTCTATTTACATCCAATTAGGTTTTCCTTTTCGAGCAAATTTGAAAATTTTCATGTCCTATTCCTTAATTTTCTCAAGAACTGCTGCCTTTCATTTAGTTCATTGAAGACTTTCTGAATATTTTTTGAAATTTGCACATTATTAAAGTTAGTAGTAAAAGCCTAAAAGTTTGGATTTAACTTTTCATTTAGAGATGTACTTGTAAATAAGGTACCGGGTGCATGATTTCATAACTTTTCTTAATGAATAGGAATGTCAAGTTCACTGACTAGCTCACAAGTTTCAATTTCAGATTCAATAAAGACATTACCTGTGTTAGTTTCAAGTTCATGGAGACTAAGATCAAATTGATTTTTAGTGCTTAGTTGTGTACAATTGTCCACTTTTTTCTATAGTTTTTGCTTCTTTGAGTAGACTATTAGTTTTTTTTTTTTGTATAACCTTAGGGTTTGAATAGTCAAGGGTTATCTGAACAGGTTGGGTTTTCAAATCTAGTTTTGAAAGGACTGGTTGTGAATTTGGTTTTGAAGGGATTGGTTGGGAAATTGCTAAGTTAACAGCTAAGAATTGATATTCATGAGTAGTATTCTTCCCCTTATTGTCATTCTTATTGTAGTATGGAAAATTCTAAAAAAAATTGACATCCATATAGCTATATAACTTTTTTATGATAGGTAAATAACACTTGTATCCTTTTTTACTTGGAAAATAACCAAAGAAGTGCATTTTAAAGCTTTGGGATCAAGCTTGCTATGATTTTGTTGGTTAATATGAACAAAGGCAATACAACCAAAGAGTTTAATAAGAATGGAAAAGATTAACTAAGTTTGTGGGTAGGAAATAATAAGAGGTTGACAAGGTATTTTAATGCCAAAAACTTGAGAAGGCATTTGGTTAACCAAATAAGTTACAGCAAGGATAACTTATTCTTAAAAATGTTTAAGCACATTGAAAGTCAACAAGAGAGGTCTGGTCACTTCTATCAAATACTTGTTTTTGTGTTTAACAACTCCATTTTATTGTGGAGTGTTAACACAAAAGTTTTGATGGATAATACCATGATTAGTGAGGTAAGGACCTAGAATAGAGTTGAAGTATTCCTCCCATTGCCAATTTTTAGGACTTGGATTTTAGCTTAAAATTGATTTTGCACTATGCTATTGAAGTTTTGAAAGATTTGGCTAACTTTGAATTTTTCTTTCATAAGGAATACCCAAGAGAGTTGAGTATGATCATCAATGAATGTAACAAACTACCTAGAACCAGTGATATTGTTAATTCTTAATGGTCCTCAAATGTCATTGTAAATCATTTAAAAAAGTTGAGATGGTTTATAAGAAAGGTTAGGGTAGGTACTTTGAGTATGTTTGGAAAATTGATAAATTTCAAACTAAAAATCTTTAGGGACTTTATTAAATAATAAAGGAAACAACCTTTTTTGGTACAAAATATTTTAATATCCTAGTCTATAATGTCATAATATGATAGGGTTATCTTTACTAGTACTAGAAGCTAATACTATACAAGAGTTTTGTGATCTCTTAAGTGTATCATCTTGAAAAAGGTAAAGCCTTGCACACATTCTAGTACTGCCAATCATCCTCTTTAAGCCCAATTCCTAAAATTCACACAAGTTAAAAAAAAATTAGTGATACAACATCTATCATTCATAAGCCTTCTAATGTAAAGTAGGTTATAGATTAAATTTGCGACATAAAGGATAGAGTCAAGTGTTATGTTTTTCAAAACTACAATAAAACCTATTCTTACCACCTTTGAGAAAGAGCCATCAACCATTTTTACAATAGAACTATCATAGCAATGTCTATAGGCATTGAATAATGATGCATCTCTAGTCATGTGATCTAATGCTTTTGAATTAGTAATATAAGATTTTGTATTTCCCCATTGAACACTTAAGGCATTTAGAAAATTACCTTTTTATTTTAAAATGAATGGTTTCAAACGTTGCAAAATTGTTTTGAAGGCTTTGTTAAAGCATTTTTACAAAATTTCAAGTTGTCACTTGTTGAAGAAACTTGATTCTGTTTGTGGTTGAGGTTCAATGCCTACCATGTTTCCACATCCATCTCCTTCTCCTGCAAGTTTCAATTAAAAAGCTTTCCATGGATCTTTCAACAAGTGTTTTTAGTGTGTCCAATGATATAAAGAATTGGTCTTTCAGAAACACTAGGAATGTCAACAGAAATTATTCCTCTAGGTATTGATGTAACTTTTAAGGAAAAGTTCTCACTCATGTTGGCCATGATAGAAACTCATGTGGCTATAGTCTACTGGTTCAAGTTGACTAGCTCTGACAGCATATAAAAAACTTAGAGAACATCTGTCATTTTTCTTTTATTATAATGAATGAATACATTAAAATAAATAGGAACAGTGATGTTTCTTCTTAGGAAACAACTTATAGGAAATAATAATAATAATAAATTAAAAGAGAATTATTCTATTCTAAAATAAAAATAAATACCTAAAAACTTGACAATCAGAATAACTGACTACATAAAAAAATTAGGAAATAACTACATTAATGTAAGAGAATTGGATTTCTACTAATGTAATACTAAAAACATGAAGGTAAAGGAAAAAAATAGTAACAAACAAATGCATCTCATTTGAAAAAAAATTATATTAAATACCTAAGTGTTTAGCTTTTCCACTTCATATTTCATAATCAAACAATAGAAAGATTAAATGTTGACACTTGACCATGTTTTCATTTCATACCAATGTATATTTAACAACAATTTGTTTTGGATGGTTTGCAATTCAATTTGTAGCTTTGTTACCACTTCTAAAGTTACAAACTTATGAACATTTGTTGTTCAAACATACTCATCAATCAAGACCTATTAAGATAATTTATGGTATGCCGAAAAAATTTAATTCTATCAATAATTATGAACAAACACACATATACAGATATATATATATGAAAGCAAAAATACACTTAATATTAGCTTTGAAAATACATTGAAATAGAACTAACGCCTTTATTATAACATAATTTTTAAAATAAGGAGTTTAGAAAAATAGTTGGAACTTATTCATTTGGCTCGAAATCATTCAATATTAACGGACTACATTTAAGCATAAGCACTTACTTCAACCACTAATCATTTGGACCTATAGACACCTAATTTTGTCTAGATAGAATCCAGCTAATATAAGGCATTTAAAGTCCAACCTAATTTAAATCCAACATTTCTTTAATTTTGATGAGTTTTTTAAATCAACTTTAACACCAATTTGACTTAAATGCCCTAGGGTCAAATTTGATCAAACAAAGTTGAACTTGATTAAAATTGATCAAACAAGCTCGAAGCATGGCCAATCTATAGAATTCATAACTAAATGACATTAATGAGGCTTGGAATTGAAATTTGTGATTTTAATGCACTAAAAACCTTGATTGCAATTCGAGAAGGATAAAATTATCAAAATACCATTCAGGGGTATTTTCATAATTCAACCTTTTTACTATTGATTTTTTGTGGAAACTTTCATATCATGCTTAAACATTATTTGATGATTTTTGTTGCACTAAAAACCTTAATCATACCTTGAGAGGTGTAAATTACTAAAATGCCCTTTAGGGGTATTTTTTTAATTTGACCTTCCCAATGTAGTTTTTCGCAAAACACTCCAAATTATGTTTTAAAATTATTTCATGATTTTTGATACATTAAAAAATCAATAACACTTTAAGTGGTGTGAAATTACTAAATTACTTTTTTGGGGTATTTTTGTAATTTGATCTTTTCAATATTGATTTTTCAAGAAAAATTTCATATCATTCTTTCATATTGATTGTCATAACATATAAATTTGTGTACCTACATCTAGATATTGATTAAAGGATTCCCCACTAATCTTTTTTGTTTAGGTGTGATTGGTCACCTGATCGAATTTGTCCCATTTAAAGAAAAGACCCAAGATTGATTTAGGTATCTTTAAATAGTAGATTCTAATCCATGAAACTAGATTTTAGGCTCAGGAGTACAGTTATGAGTGAAAAAAGTTATAGCACTCTCACAGCACCCATCAAAAGATGATACCAGTTTGATTTTAAATTTTCAAGCCTTAAATGTATTTGTAACTTACCAACATATTTAATATTAAAAATTAATCCTAAAATTACCCTAATAGTTTGGTAGTAATTTAAAATAATTCTTTCACCTTAAGAGTATTCATGAAAACTAGGGTCTCACTTTGAATAGGCTCCGTTGTCCAATTTATTGATGTATTTTATTCTAAAAAATTAGTAAAATCCTCCAATAGTTTGGTAGGATTTAATTTGAGACAGATCTCTTAATAATTTGGTGAGATTTTATTTGAAAATTTAATTTTTTTGAAAAGGTTCATTAAATCTCCCAATAATTTTGTAAGACTTAATTTAGTAAGCAATCCTCCAATAGTTTAAAAAATTTTATTCTTTTGAAAAAGTTCATTAAATCTTCTAATAGTTTGGTAAGATTTAATTTAAGAAGTAATCTTCTCATAGTTTGGAAAATAAAAATCATTTTTTGTTATTTTTTTGAAACTTATTTATGGAATTTCCTAATAGTTTGGTAGATTCCATTTAAATCCATGAAAATTCTCCAATAGTTTGGTATGATTCATGAATTTATTTGAAATAATTTTTTTAATTACTTTTATTGTTTTTTAGAAATAAAAAAGAATTTTTATAAAATATTTAATAAATAATAAATTGCTTAGTAAAAAAAATTGGCTAAATGAACTAAATAATAAAAATGAAATAAAAACTTAAAATATAAATAATAAAATAAAAATAAAATAGAAAAAAAAACTTGCGGGTTAAACTTGAAGTGTAGATCTTCACATAGGTCGCCAGGTTTAAGCAAAAACTTCATACTTTATTGGAATGTTATCCAAATGAATAGTGAATCCAAAGCCAGCCTTGGGTTCTCAAGCAAACCTGCTAGTAAAACCAAAATCTGAAAATACCAAGTTTCCAAACATGACATCACTGCAAAGTTAACCAACAACTTAAAGAAACCCAATAGTCCAGTGAAGGCTTGAACACTGAATCCATTCCATGTATATTTGCACTTATCATTTGTAACTATGTATACTAATTGAGCAATCACCACAATCCACCATGACAAGCTCAAAACCAATTATAAACCCAACAAACCAAGTTTAATTTTATATACAGCCAGCCAACTTAGTAGAAATGTATGATCAATATGGCTGTTGATACGTAAGCACTAAGAGTCACTATGTTCTATAGAACAGTTGTAATTTTGAAAATGGATGAAATTTTTTTTCTCTTTTCCCCCTGACCCCTTGCTTTGATCATAGATTTATATACAAATTTATGCAAAATCAATTCTCCTTAAACCTATGATTTTATTTGATTTAATTCTAGAATTAAATCCCAAAAATCTCTCTACATCATTTTTAATGCTAATTGATTCTGGAATTAAATCTTAAAAATCCCTCAATTACAGTTGAAACTTGTTTTCAAATCCGAAAAAATTTTTGGACAAAATGGGGTGTCTACATTGATTTATGACTTTTGGTGAATTAAAATTACAAAAACAAGGTTAGGATTATAGGTTTCCAAGAAAATGTTTCAAATTAGCAAATTATTGGCAATGGCAAAAAGGTCTTTTACTATGGTGACAGTAACATTAAAAATCCAATCTTTGGTTGTGTCCATTCTAAACAGTGTGATATTTTAAAAGGCTAGATCTTATGGTGAAAGGTGGTTGCTTGAAAAATAAACAAATGGGCTAAAGAGGGCCTTTATACAGAGAATTGATCTAAAGGCTAGCTTGCATGGCCATTATATTCATCATTTAGGGTTAAGATTAGGGAAAGAGGCAACCAAGGGAAGTGGCATGAAAGGAAGGAAAAAGGGAGAGAAAAAAAAAGTTTGTGAAGCTTTAGAAAGGTATAATTTCTATCATCTTCTTCATACATTTTCATGCTCATTTTCATACTTTTTCATATTAGTTTTCTTTGATTTTCATGTTTTTTCAAGAGAAAACAACTTCCTCTATAGTTGTTTACCTCATAACTCCAAGCTTGATCCAAAATTTCAACCAATTAACTAATAGTTTTGGTTTAAAGTAAGAGAGATCAAGGAATAGCAAAATCCACCATTAATAACTAATGGGAGGTTCGACCAAGCCTTCTTTCCTCCATAGTCGAACGTCTTTTGGGTCCATTCTTATGTTTTACATGCTTTGGTTGATGTATGTTGATGAGATTATGGTTATATTAAATGTTATTTGCATGCTAGCTTACCACTTTTATGGATTGTGTGTTGTGTTTGGTTAGTATTTATGTTTCTAATGTTTTCTCTTTAGGTAGTTTACTACATGTTTGATAAAAATCTTTTAGTAATAAAATGTCATCACGAATGAGTTTTTTAGATATTTGATGCATGTCCTAGCTAAATGAATAATTGGATAATTATCGAAAAGCCATAGGAAACATTCGGCTAAGCATTCCCCATTGCTTGGCTGAAACTTCCAAGTTTGTCTTTGATGGCTAAAGGCTGGCAATTCGATGCTTGTTTGCATGTGTTCTTGTTATTTCTCTATATTTTCTATGCGTTTGATGAAATCCTCAAGGAATAAAAATGTTAGGTTGTTAAACTTTTGTTGAATTTTATTTTGTTTGCATGTGTTTGATTTAAAACAAAAATGGTGTAGACATTCCTTCTCGTGGGTGGCCAAAATAATAAAACATGAAAAAGGTCCTATAAGTTTCGGTCTAGCCATATATATGGCTTGGTTAAATGCTCTTTTCCTTTGTTTTTAATGTTTGATTTCATTTTGGATAGGCTTGTTGCATGCATTCGAGTTTATGATGTGTTCATAAATATGCCTAAGTTTTGGTTTCCATATTCATCCTTATTTCATGCATTAAAGGTTATATTTTTATCTTAACCCTAAACCCAAAATTGCTACACAAACCCTAAACACGAAACCACCCATGCAAAACTCTAAACCCCAAACCACCATGTAAACCCTAAACCTTAAACTCTAAACTGCTACACAAACTCTAAACATGAAACCACCCATGCAAAACCCTAAACCTCAAACTATCATGCAAACCTAAAACCTCAAACCACCATGTAAACCCTAAACCCCATACCAATCATGCAAAACCCTAAACCCCAAACCATTGTGCCAACCTTAAACCTTAAATCACCATGCAAAACCTAAAACCCTAAACCACCATGCAAACCCTAAACACCAAACTAACCATGTAAAGCCTTAAACCCTAAACCTTAAATCTAACTGTAAACCCTAAGTTGAAACCCTAAACTAAAACTAAAACCTTAAATCATAAACCTAACCCTATCCCATAAACCTAACCCTAAGCCCTAAACTCTAACCTAAACTCTAAAACCTAGCCTTGACCCTAAACCTTGAATCTAAACACCCAAACCCTAAACTAAACTTTAAATCCTAACCTTGACCCCAAACTAACTTTAAACTCTAAACTAAATCCTAAACTAACCCAAAACCTTAAACTGAATCGAACCAATCCTAAAACCCCTAAATCAAACCAATTCCCAAATTTCTAAGCCAAATCGAACCTAACCTTAAACCTTAAACTAAAACTCTAGACCCTAAAACTAACCCTAGACCCTTAACCTAAGATAAACCCTAACCCAAACCAGCCCTAAACCTTAAGTAAACCCGAAAGCAAATCCCCGAAACCTCAAAAAGCCAACCCTTAACCATTTCATACATTTGTATTTCATTTTACTTCATTGTTACATGCATTCTTAACTTGTCATGCATTTAGTTTTGTCACTCATGTTTAATTATCATGAATTCATTATATACACTTATGTTCAGGCATACCATTCACATGTATTTACAAATAAGATCTTTTAAGGAATATTTTAAAATAAATAAGATGATACTCCAAGTAAAAATAACTCTTGAGATTAGGCCTAAATATAAGGAAACTTTCAATGGTTATCATTTACGTGAAGTATTGTCTTAGTTTTTATGGGCATTTTGAAAACTTCTAAAGTTAAATGCATTTTTAAAGCTCTACCTAAATATAAGAGAGTAAAGAAAATGTCTCGATACTCAGGATTTTTCATCTTGATTCAAAAATAAATTATTTTCATTTTCAAAACAATTCGCTTTTAAGAGAAAATTTTGAACATATTCAACTTTTAAAATAAACAAGTGTAATAACAAAATTAATTTATAAACATTAAAATAGGACCATTTTTTAAAAAAATTCAAAGATAACATGCAATCAATTGATACCATTTTTTAACAGGCATTGTAAGGGTGCTACTACTTTCCTACGTGTAATCAACTCTCGAACTCAACTTTGATTTTCTTAGACCGCAACTATTCTTTTAATAAACTTTAAACCCGTTTTAAATATTTTATTAAAAAGATAAAATTTTGGATGGCCAATTACACCTTAAAAAAGATTGGAGGCAACTCTCTAATTTTGATTTTTCTTGAAAATGCTTTTTACCATTTTTTCCCATATACAGGGATCAGGTTACCAAACTGTCATGTCACGACAGGATCTAGCATCATTAAGTAAGCAAGGCAGCTACCCCTATGCGTATCACCCGTGTTGTGAACAACTAAAGCCTTTGTAATGTAATGATATAGGCATTTCAGCATGTACCTCTCATCTATAAACATCTAAGTGTAAAAATATATTCTAAGTGAAACAAAATCAAATAAAAAAACAAAGACCATCCCAATGATAAATAAAATCAAGGAAAATTAGCAAGTAATGTGCACACTTTTTTTCTTTAGGTCTTAAATTTTTAATTTAAGGTAAGGAAGATGCCATGCTAGGATGGTTGCATCTCCTTTTTAATTCTAGTAGTAATTTAGGGGCTACCATATTAACATCACCTATTCATTGGAAAACTTCTCAATTTGGATAAATCTTCCCTTTAAAATAATTTAATTGAATATCTTAGTGAGATTTAGCATCTTAGGGATTGATTACCTGCTTCAAGGGTCAAAATAACAATTTCACAAAAAAGGTCCTTGGATATCTCAAGTTCTAGTTTATTAACCACATCCTTCCATAAAATGCCAGGAAACATGAGTATCAAAGGTTATAAAAACAAATTTAGCTAAGATGAAAAATTGTTCTCTAATTAGTTAATAATTTAAGACTATATTTCCTACAAGAGTAGCTCTTGATTTCACTATTTGAAACTAGTTTGTCAAAATTAAGCAAGCAAAGCTAACGTGTTCATTTTTCATTCTTTTACAATAACATATATACTACTACTTTTCATATTTAGAGATTTGGGCACATGTAAATTTGTGGAACAATTTTGAAAAAAAAAATGAATAGAACAAACATCCACCATCCAAGTTTATGTATGAATAAAATTCATGGATATCTGAAAGGCTAAAGTTTTAGTTACTACTAAAGCTGGGATATATTCAGATGGGGTAACAATTATAGAAGCAGCTAAATCTTTTACACAAACAAGCACCGACTTCTCTGACAAAATAAACCTGACATAAGAAATCATAATGTTAGTAGTCCCTTATGATAGAAAAAAGCAACTATGGTTGCTGAGGTAGTGTACCTCTAAAACCATAATGTGATTTGTATAACTTAATGCAAAGGCAAAATCATCCTGTTGCTGCCTGTTCTGGTGTCTCTTTCCCACGCCACCACTCCTATTAATTTCAACTCAAGTGATAGTGAGGGAAAAACCTAAAAATTAAACCTTTTCTTTTTCCAATAAAATTCGTTGATTCTTTAGCTAAGAAGGGTGTCTATTGAGCTTCAAACTTAGTGGCTTGGCTATGATTTGAAACACTTTTTGTTTGAATAAAAATTTGATTTAATTTTCAAAAAAAAAATTATTATTAAGGATTCAATTATAATGAAATTTTGAAACTATTAAGAGGTTAACATCTACACTTACAATTAAAACTCTCTTCCTATTCCTATAATGAAGGGATAGATAATTTTTTTTCTAAAAAAATCATTTAAGGGATAATTTTGAAATTGGGTTTTTGTTAAACTCTCTTATCTCCAACACTATCTTTTTGTCTCTATCTATCTCCGCTCAATACAAAAAAGTAAATTATAGAAAAAAAAAAGTCAAAAATCAAGTAGATAGAGAACTTATCAGATCAGAAACAATTCTAACTTCATGCAATCAAAAGCCAAAGAAAAAAATGCGCTTGATATGTTTTCACTTCGTTCCAAACATTTCTAAGTAAGAAAACCTTTAGCAATCATTATGAATATAAATTAATGGCGATAAAGGATCACCTTGGCGAAGGTTTTTTTGCATAAAAACTGGATTTGAAGGTGAACCCTTTATAAAGACAGATACAGAAGCTATTGAAATGCAGCCATTAATCCAGGAAATCCATTTCTTCCTAAATCCCATAAGATTCATAATGGTGATAAGAAATTCCTAATCCACTTCTAATCCACTTTCTCCATTATGGATTCATAATGGAGATAAGAAATTCTTAATCCACTTTATCAAAAGCCTTCTAAACATCCAATTTGAAGATCACACCCCTTCTAGATGAATTCTTGATACAATTTTAACCTCATTTGAAATCAAGATACTGTCCAGAATTTGATGACCTTCCACGAATGCTGATTGAGTAGAGCTAACAACGGATCCCACCACCATTTTCAGTTTGTTGGCCAGGGTTTTTGTCAGGATCTTGTATATACTACCAGTGAGAGAAATTGGTCAAAAATCATTTAAGGATTCTGTACAATGTTTCTTAGCTACATATGCAATTAAGGAACAGTTCAACCCTTTTGGATCTTGCATGTTCTGTGGAAGTCAACAAGAAATTCCATAATTTCTGATTCCATCATGCCTCATTTCCCTTTTATAAAATTAAAATTGAAGCCAATAATAATAATCTTGCTTGTTCTGTGGAAGTCAACAAGAAATTCCATAATTTCTGATTTCATCATCCCTCATTTCCTTTTTATAAAATTAAAATTGAAGCCAATAATAATAATAATAATAATAATAATAATAATAGAACTACTAAAAAAATCGGTTTTAGCAACACCTAACGTTGATGTAAAATGTAAATTTATCGTTGCAAAAACTTTTTTTTTACAAGATCGTTATCCCTATCTCTAACGTTAACAGTATCGGCAACGATTTTCATTATATCTATATAAATTAATATATTTATATATGTTGATTATATTTTTAAATTATTATTTTTAAATTATTTAAATTTTAAATATTAATAAGATTTATTTAATTTATAAGTAAAAAAGTTAATTTAAATGAAATACTTTCTTAAATTGATATATTTCATAACAAAAAAAGGATTAAAGCTTACGTTGAATTGCTTATTCTTTGGGATCTTAATTTTATATTAACATTAAAAGTATATAATTATAAATTATACAGTAATATGATATAATATATATATATATTTGTATATGGAACATATTTTACCTACTAATGCAAATTTCAATTAATTTTTTTAATTCAATTTATTTGAATAAATTTTGTTTTTACATATTGTCATAGTTGTTTATTTTGATGAAATTGTTTAAACGAAAGACATTAAAATAAACAAATTAAAGAGATTTTCATTAAAAGTCCAAGGACTAACATTTTATTTACTCTATATTTTAAAGTCACGAAGGACACAAATCATGACTATTAGTACTAGTTTATCAACTGTTAATGGTAGCCCATGCCAATGAGTCCTTGTTTCGATGGTAAGAGTAAATCTTTTAGAAAATTTAGATTTTATGTTAAATCTAGACATGTTTAAGGCTTGAATTATACATTCAAACTTGAAAATTCGTATAAGTTTTAAAAAGGTTTAAATAAAAAATTAAAATCCATTAAACAGCTATGAATATAATTTTTAGATTTGTTTAACTTTAGAGTTAGACCTTAAATAAAAAATTTAAAATTCGAATTTAATCTAGCCTAGTTCAAATTTATATATATATTTTTATATATATGTGAATTATATATAAATTAATTTACATATATATAAATTAAAAATAAAAATTATATATTTTATTAAACTTAATTTTTATTTTTATATAATTTTTATTTTTAATTTTTACATATATAATTTTTATTTTTAATTTATATATATGTGAATTAAATATAATTCAATTTAATTTAATTTAGTCACACTTTTTTAATTTTTTTATTATATAAATTAAATTTAATAAGTAAATTTTGAATTTTTTTTTTTTTAATTTGAGTTGGATTTAAAAAATTTTTAAATTTAAAATTTTAATTATTAATATTAAATATGAACTTCACTCGAGCCCGATCCGACACAACCTATTATCACTTCTATTTATTTACTTAATTACACAAATATATTTAAAACAAAACTTTTAACTTCTAATAATTTAATATATATTAACTCCCTCATTTAAAATTAAATGGACATGTAGCAAATTTTATATTTTTTTGAATATGTTATTTCATAAAAAAACTTTCTCATTTAAAATTAAATGGACATGTAGCAAATTTTATATTTTTTTGAATATAATATTTCATAAAAATAATTGTTTGAACAATTAAATTCAACGTCGCATTCAAATTTTTTTCCTATATTATTTTGAGTTTTGCGGATGCAGTGGACCATATTATACATATCAAAGGACAAGAAGTTAGTAATTTGTAGGGCAGGAACATCATATATTTCGCGCGCTTTTGGCGATGACAATGACGCCTCTATAATTGTTTCATGCAAAACATTTTTTTTTTTGTAGTTTTGCTAATGTACGGTAGAATAGTGCTTGGCATTTATTAGTGTGTCACGCGGTACTGTTGGCTTTTCATATTATATTTATTTTTTTATTTTTAAATTATTTTTTAAATTTTTTATAATTAATAAATATTTTTAAAATATTTTATTTTTTAAAAGTGATTATTTTATATCATTTTTTTATTTTTTTAAGATTTTAACGTTTTACAAGATTCATTCGATATAAAAAGTATTTTTTGTGTTTGATTTTTTTAATAATTTTTATATTTATATATTTGATAAATACTTTTCAAATTTAAAATTTTTTGTCTCGCTCTATAGATATCAAAGTATGCTATGCGACAAATTATTTTTTTTATTTTTTTCATTTTTATTTGTTTTTTTCTTTTTAATATTTATAAAATTTTTTAAATATTTTAATTTTTTTTTTAATTTTAAGCCCATTTGCTATTATTGATAAATTTTTTTTTTGTAATTTGATAATTTTTAAAAAAATTTTAGTAGGTATAGCTCGTCATTGTTAATGTCACCTGATAACTCAAAAAATTTTTTATCTTATTTTAATTTTTGTTATTTTTTTATCTTTTTTGTTTTTTTAATTAGATAAGTTTCTTGAGAACAAACCAACAGATATGTACATGCAAAAGTACATTTTATTTTATACTATTTCTATATTTTTATTTTTTATTTTTTATTTTTTTAATTAGATAATTTACAACAAAAAATCAATAAATAAATTTTTTAAGTAAAATCTCAAAAGAGTTATGAATAACAAAATAACATGTATCTAATTATTTTGATTCGTGAGAATCCTATAGGTGCATTTTTTATTTGAGATCAAATCGAGGATTTTTCTTAAAAAATAAAGGTTGAGTCAATGATAGGTTTGTGATATTCCATTTTGCCTTGATTATATATATTAAATTATATGTTTAATTTTATATGTATATATATTATATTAATAAAGATATTATTTAATATCTTAATTTAATAAAAATATTATATTTCTCTGTAACTAAGATGTAATCCATTTATCAATCTATCCCTTATATAAATTTGATTCATTTTAACTTTTATTAAACCCTTGTTCAATGTCTTAATGTACCACTTTATATAATTTGTTCTTTTTTTGTTTTTTTTTCTTTTTATTTTAATTTAAATAAATTTTGTGAAACAAATTTATGTAAGTATTCATGTGGCACCTTAATTTGCTTTTTATCATTTTGTTTTTAACGAAAGGAGCCTATGGATAGGAATGACAAAACAATTTTTATCCGATGGTCCCTATTTCATTAGGATGTTCAAGTAGTATCTCAATGAATTCTCTTTTCCTTTTTCAAATCCTTTTTTTTATCAATTTTTTTCTATTTTTCCTTTTCACTTTTTTGTTTTTCTTATTTTTTATTAAAGTAATTTTGTGAAAAAAAAAATGTTGGTATCGACATGATGCTCCATTTTGCTTTTTTATCCATTCATTTTTTTTATTTTTTAGTTAGATAAATTTTACAACAAAATATGTCAATTGATAGAGATAAAAACAATTCGTATCCAACAAGTTTCTATAGACACCTCATTTAGTCTAGGGTATTTTTTAATTAATTTAGGATTTTAGTATTTGGTTTAGTTTAGGATTATTTATTTTGTTAATTAATTGATTTATGATTTTTTTTAAAAAAAGAAAAAGGTAAAAGTTTGATTCGGTTTAAATTCAAGTGTTCTAATTGAAAAAAAAGAATGTATTGATTTGAGAGATGGAATTGGATTAAAAATCTAAAATTGACTTTGATTAAGAGATTGAAACCAAAAAAACGTTCTCCTATTGTGATTTGGATTAGAAGCCTATAAAAAGATGCCATTAGGATCAATTAGAAACAATGAAGAATCAATCAAAAAAATCAAAAGAGAAAGAGTAAAAAAAATAAAAAAATTAAGAGTTTTTTTATAATCTTTTCTAGTGTTTTAGGTTTAGATAATTAGAATTTTTTTCTTGAGAGTTCTATGTTGGAGAAAGGGGTTAAGAAGAAACACAAAAGAAAGGCATTCAAATAAAAATTTTGACGGTAAAATTTTTTAGGGTTTCAAGTATATATGTTTTAGGTTTCTATTTGATTTTTGTTTAAATAAAAAAAATATGGCAATCACCATAGGTGAGGGGTGCTAGCGAAATCATAGGCTGTTTTGTAGAGAAACAAGAAAAAAGATAAGGTAATTTCTATTTTTTTATCTTTATTTGTATATTTATTTATGTTACTTAGTTGTTTCTCTTTCTTCTTGTATGCATATTTAAAATAAATTTTTTAATAAATTCATAAGTCCTACCAAATGATTGTTGGATTTAAATAATGAATTATGAACTTTACCAAACGATTAGAGAATTTCATAATGAGTTTTTAAAAAATAATTTTTCAATCCTACCAAACGATTAAAGGATTCAAAGTTTCATTAAATCTTATCAAATTATTGGAGGATTTAATGATTTTTTTTTCAAAAGAAATTTTTGAGATTTTCAAATAAAATACTACCAAACGATTAGGGGATATGCATTAATATAAAATCTTATCAAACGATTGGAGGGTTTTATTATTTGCTCTCAAAAAATAATTTTTTAAAAAATGTGTTAATGAATCCAACGACGAAACTTCTTCAAAGTAAGACATGAGTCTCCATGAATACTCCTAAGATAAGAAAATTATTTTATATCACTACTAAACAATTAGAGTAATTTTAAGATCAATTTTCAATAATTAAATTTACTTGGTAAAAATTCAAAAATATTTTAAGGCTTATAAAATCAAATTGGTACCATCCTTCGATAAGCGTTGTGAGAGGGCTATAAACTTTCTCACACGTAATCGTACTTTCAAACTTAAATCTGATTTATGGATTAAAATATATCATTTAATGATACCTAAGTCAAGGTTGAGATATCTCTTTAAAATGGGATAGATTCGATTATGTGGCCAATCACACCTGAACAAAAAAAGATTGTTAGCAACTCTCTAAAGTTAAGTATAGGTCTATGGATCTATATGCTATGATAATTTGGTGACTCCACTAGGGACATCCAAGAGTCAAGCTAATAAATGAATTTATGTTATCCAAGCTAAATGTTTTCCCTAAAAACATTTTATTTGTCAAGCTTTTAATATTTATTTTTCTAGTTTTAAATATTTTGTTCTCCATTTGCATGTACATAGCATGAGCTTTATACTCGGGCTTCATCCCTTATGAGGGAGTAAAGTACCTACGCTTTCATGATATTCAATGTCTCTACTTGGGCTAGCGAAATACTCTCACTCAAATTGAACCATTTTTGCCTATAACCTATAATGGGCGAAGATTGGAGAGTCTTACTAATATGTGATGGACAATAATATGAGGAACAATTTGGAAACCTTTAGATTTAACTTAAACCACATGTAGTTAACCTTAAAAAGCCAATCCTAGGTTAGAGACATGTCCACCCATTGTTAGAATATAACCCAAATGTCATTTGTATGAGTTTTATGATAAAGTTGAAAGAGTTCAAGTTTTATTTATTCTTCTATGTGTTGTTATATGGCATTCATACATTTATTCATCTATGCATCATTAAATTTTTATGTATCTAGCATCTAATACATACATTCATTATTCATGCATTATTATGAGGTAAACATTAGCTCATGTGTCCATTCATGCAGTCATTTGTTCATTCATCATCATTATGAAGCAAACATTAACTCATCCATTTGCTCATGCAGTTATTTGTCAATCCATGCATCATTAAATTGTTATGTGAATTCATTTATTTATCCATTTATACATCAATGAATTGTTGTGTATCACATTCAATATGTGTATTCATTTATTCATTCATGCATATAGAAGAATGTTTCTAGCAAGTTAATATAATTCTTGACATCTAGTAACATATCATCTTAATTGTGGTAAAAAGGTTTGAGGATAGCTCAATCTTCATATCAAGCTAGAATTATGGTAGAAGAATAAGCTTTTTGCTTCCAAAAGATGGAAAGGACACAAAAAGAGATGAAGAGGCAATTAAAAGATATGGCTGAATTGTAGAAAAATTTGAACAAAAAGAAAATAGCGACTGAACAAATTGATGATTCAATATACCTACCTGACTTTGGCACATATTCCAAACAAACATCTTCAGGGGCTCAATATCAAATGTCATTTACGGTAAGCTACCCTTACGTGTATACTGATATGCCTGTAATTGCTACTCCTACTCATATAGTTTTTATTCTTGATCCAACTCAAGTTCCTAATCTTGATGATCCAAAAGAATAAGAAAAACTAAAAACAAATATAGTAGAAACTAAAAAAGGCTTTGAATCTCAATAAAAATGAATCTTATTGAAGAAAAGTTTCAAGTCATTGAAGGGATGGACTTTTATGGTTCAATGGATGCTGTTAAACTGTACTTAGTTCCTAATATAGTCCTTTCACCCAAGTTTAAAGGCTTTAAATTTGAAAAGTTTGATAAAACCAAATGCCCCATAATGCATGTCATTATGTATTACCGCAAGATGGTCACATATACATATGATAAAAAGTTACTTATCCATATTTTTCAAGATATTTTTATTGGATCTACTTTAAGATGGTATGTCCAATTGGATAAGACTTGCATCCATGGTTGAAAGGAGCCAGCTAGGGCATTTATCATACAATACAAGCACATAATAGATTTGGCTCTAGACCATTTGCCTTTACAAAGCATGAAAAAGAAAAACAATAAAAGTTTTAAGAAATATGCCCATAAATGAAAGGGTGGAATGACGCTACTACCCAAGTTCAACCATTGTTCATTAACAATAAGACCACGATTCTATTTTTCAATATCTCAAAGCCTTATATTATGAAAAGATTATTAGAAATACCACTAAAAATTTTGATGATATGGTGATTTCTAAAGAGATGATAGAAAATGCAATCAAGAATGGCAAACTTAAGAAAAATGGTACAAATTATACAAAGAGAGATGATGCACCAAAGAAGAAGGAAAGAGATGCTCAAGCTATGATTTATAAGGGGCAACAGGCTGAAGGCTTCACCCAATGTCAGCCTTATTCAATGTGCCTACCTTATTACCCTTTTTATAAACAACCTTTCTCAAAATCCTTATCTTTGTCAACCTGTACAACAGTTAGGCTTTCATGCATATACTTGTTCTTAAACAATAGTCACTTAATATGCTACCCAATTAGGGAGCAAGTTAAAAAGGTCAAAGAATAATCAAGAGAGAATTTCAATCCCAATTATTGACCTCTTGCATTTACTAATAAAGCACCAATACCTCACCATTGTGCCTTTAAAAATAACTCCAAATCCATCGGTAACAAATTATGATTCGAATGGTAGATGTGATTATCACATGGGAGTAATTGGACACTCAACTGAAAGATGCAAGGAATTGAAAGAGAAAATTGGAGAATTTATCAATAAAGGCACTTTAACCATGGAACTTATGGAGTAGTGAAAATCTGATTACAATAGTTTTTTTTGTAGATATGTGAAGTATCAAACAATTTGTAGGAAGATTTCATAATTTTAAGTTTGTTATCTAAGTTTTAATATGACATATGCCTGAGTTTATGCTTAAGTTTTATTTTTTCTGCGTATGAATTCCTGCATTATATGTAAAAATAATCTTGAAAAATTGGTAATTATTGTCAAGAATGAATATACCTAGTTATAACCAGTTCATACTCCAATTCAGTTAAGAATAACATCATTCTAAAGCTTGACTTCTCAAGTTTCACAAACTTAATTTTTCACTTTATCGAAAGGTGTTTCAATGATGATAATCTTTATTAAGGCTATGAGCAATGAAAGTTGCAAAATCTTTGCAAGCCAATACATGAGATACTTTCTTAAAGTTTTTGGATTTTGAGTAATTTGATAAGTATCAAGGCTAGCCTAAACGTAACCTATTCTCTTCAATTATTTTTTTTTTTAGATATAATCACTGGAAAGGTCATATCCCTTAATATATTTGTTCCACATCTTGATATATGCAGTATCCCTTTTATTTCATTGTCCTAATTTTTTTTTACCCTTATTTTGGGGCAAGTTTATCAAAAAGTCAAATTATCCTATTTTTCCAATATCCTTTTCTCTGGATGGCATTTACTTTATCTTTTGATGTGAGTTGTGAAAATCAAGATTGTTACATTGAAACTTCATTTGATGCAGTAATTTGAGCTTGAGTTGTAAAAAAAATAAAACAAAATAAAAAAGACAAAAAAATTGATTGTAATATCGTGCATATGAGATATTTAAATTATTCCAAAATTTAAAAAAAATCTTCTATTTAGAATTGCTTTTCAATGAAGCTATTCATACCTAATATGATAAATAGCCATCTTTCATATTCCTTTCATGAAAAGAAAATATCTATTTGCTACCCATTTTAAACTTATTAGATATTTTTTAGAAAACCATTAACCAAAGATTATCTTCCACACTAAGGGGCAAGTATGAAAAATGATCTATTTGAGAAAGCAATGCATACAAAGTTAAAGGCAAGGAAAGAATGCCTACAGTTAAAAGGCAAGTTTTTAAAATTTTGGGCTCAATTTGTTTGAATATGAAAAAAAGAAGAAAAAAAAAGAAAAAAGAAAAAGGAAAGATAAAAATACATGATTTGAGAAGTGGAAAAGAAAATTTCATCAAGAAAATAAATGATCCTTGGTTTGATTACCCTTAAACACATTTTTACGCTTATTTATCTTTTCTTTCAAAACTCTAAACCCTAGCCTATATTACATCTTTTGAAAAGCTCATTTTGATCAAGTGTGGATATTTAAATTGAAAAACTTTTCCTTAGAAAATCACCATTGCTTTTTTATTTTGGATGAATTTTGAGTTTTCAAATGCATAATGGAATAGTAAAAAAAAATAGATTGAATAGAGCTCTAGAGTAAAAACTCGAAAGGCTAGTCTAGAGTAGGATTGGAAGCAACTCAAGTAATCTTATTAAAGAAATGAACCAAATGAAAATCTTTGATAAATTCAAAAAGATGAACTCTAATCCGAAGATTTATTTTGAAATTTGAACTTTTCTTTTTTTCCCAAAAATTTTGCATTTATCATAGTTAGTCTTGGCATTTGTAAATTATCATATCAATAAATTAAAAGAGTGCAAATGTGGATTGCACTTTAAAAAGATGATTTTTCATTGGTGAGCCCAACTGAAGACATATTAATTTGTTTTTTCCTGTCTAGTGATAAAATCTTCTTTAAGACCTCAGTGTGTCGAACAATTTCATTCCCTTAAATACACCAAGTTGAGATTTACTTTCATTATTCTATGTAATAATCACCAATTTGTAAAAGATTCAATCACATGCTTTTAAAAGAATATGCATTTTTTGGATTATGAAATAGTTATATGGGCAATTTCTTTGGATGTTATGAACATTGGGGCATTTGTTATAAAGATATTTATATTTGAATTGACAAAATTAGTGTGGATAAAAGATAGGTGATTTTAGATTATTATGGTAAGAATGATTTTTTGGAACAAGAAGAATGGTTAAGGTAAAAGGTTTGAAAAAGATCCATGTATAAGATAAATGGTTTGAAAAATGGAATGCTTTGAGTCAAAAGAAGAGGGTAGAGGATTATTGTTGAAAACTAGCTTGTTAGCTAGTTCTAAAGCTCTGTGACAAAAAATGAAAAAAGGTTTAAGGACCTATTCACCATATTTAAATATTCATGACATTGATTTTTGCATTACATGCATGACATTCATCTTATTCATTACATATTCAATTGACTTTGAATTTTGATTTTGAAAGGTTAAGAATTTGGAAATATGATATTTTGACCCTCGATTGAGGAGAATTTGTAGATTAGAAGATTTTAATTGTCGGTCGAGAAAAAATTTTCATGAAAAAAGTGATAAGTTTTGGATTAAGAAAATTTTCAAAATGAGATTTGTAAAAGTGTTTAGCCTTGATTAGGGGGTGAAACCTTTTCCAAGATGAGATGTTTTATTTCAAAAGAAATTTTTTTTTTTTTAAGTTTCAAAACCTTTATTAAGGAAAAGTTTTTTCAAAGATAAGAAATGATTTGTACGACCTTTATTGTAAGTCCTCCAAACATAATTTTCAAGGCCTCCGAGCATATTTTATAAGGCCACCGGCCATAATTCTCAAAACCTCTGAGCATGGTTTGTAAGATCTCTGGGCATAGTTTGTAAGGCCTCTAAGCATAATTCTCAAAACCTCTAAACATGATTTATAAGACCTCTAAACATAATTTTTAAAACCTCCAAGTATGATTTATAAGATCTTTGGACATAATTTTTAAAACTTCGGATATAATATTTTAGACTTTTGGACATAATTTTTAAGACCTCCAAGCATAATCTCATAAAAACTAAAATTTTAAAAAATAACACCATTTGATAAGATTTTGATTCTCTTATGAGGAAAATATTGTGAAAATGAAGTTTTAAACCTTTGGATGAAGAGAATGATTTCAAGAAGAGTTGGTAAATCTTGGTTAAAAGTTTTTTCCAATTTTAAAGTTTTATAGCCTTCCGTTTAAAGGAGTTTTTTTACCACAAGATGAGAATCTCATATGCAAATCCTTGAGACATTGAATTTTAGATTTGAACTTTTTAAATTAGAATCTTTGAATCTTGGATGTGAATTTTTAAGATTTTCAAAATGTGAATCTTTGAATCCTTGATAAGAATCTTGAAGACTTAGACAAATCTCAAGAATCTTTTGGTAAGAATATTGAATCTTCGATTTGAATATTTGAATGAACCTTTGATCACCATAAGATAAGAATCGCTTTTACATTTTCAAAGTTATGGAACCTCAATTTAGAGGAGCATTTAAATGTCAAGATTTGTAAAACTTTCGAGAATAGTCTCTAAGTCTTTCAGACAAAATTAATAAATCTTTTGAGCTAAATCTGTTTTTCATATTGAGATTTAAAAGACCTCTGGGCATAATCCCGAGTCCTTTAGGCAATATCCATAAGTCCTCAAAGTAGAATGTTTAAATTTTTATATTTTTCAAAGCTGTTATGTCTCTGATAAGAGGAGTATTTTATATTTAAAAGTTGTTAAGCCTCTATTGAGGAGGAATTTTTATAATTTTATTTTTTTATTTTTTTAGGCCCGAGCAAAATGAATGTCTTTTATCTTTGCACAATTCCTGTTTCATAAAAAATGCATAAAGAATGGCAACTGTAGACACCCTATTTAGTCCGGGGTATTTTTTAATTTAATTTTAAGATTTTAATATTTTGTTAAGTTTAGGTTTATTTGATTTATGGTTTTATTAAAAAAGAAAAAGGAAAAAGTTTGATTTAGTTTGAAGTCTAATGTTCTTATTGAAAAATGAAATGTATTGATTTGAAAGGTGGACTTGGATTAAAAATCTAAAATTGACTTTGATTAGGAGATTGAAACCAAAAAAAATTCTCCTACTGTGATTTGGATTAGAGGCTTATAAAAAGATGCCATTAGGATCAATTAGAAATAATGAAGAATCAATCAGAAAAATCAAAAGAGAAAGAGTAAAAAAAAGTCTTTTCTAGTGTTTTAGGGTTAGATAATTAGGATTTTCTCTTTGGAGTTCTATGTCAAAAAAAGGGGTTAAGAAAAAACACAAAAGAGATGCATTCAACAAAAAACTTTGACAGTAAAATTTTCAAAAGTTTTGGATATATATGTTTTAAGTTTTCTGTTTGATTTTTGTTTAAACCAAAAAAGAAAAAAAAGCAATCACCATGGGTGAGGGGTTTTAACGAAACCATAGGTTGTTTTATAGAGAAACAAAAAAGAAGACAAGGTAATTTTTATTTTTTTCCTCTTTATTTATATATTTATTTATGTTACTTAGTTGCTTCTCTTTCTTCTTTTATGCATATTTAAAATAAATTTTCATAATAAATTCATGATTTCTACCAAATGATTGGAGAATATTATAATAAATTTTCAAAAAATAATTTTTTAATCCTACCAAACAATTATAGGATTCAAATTTTCGTTAAATCTTATCAAACTATTAAAATATGTAATGATTTTTTTTTCAAAAGAAATTTTCAAGATTTTCAAATAAAAAGCTCACCAAACAATTGTGGGATATGCATTGATTAAAATCTTACCAAAAAATTGAAAGATTTTATTATTTTCTTTCAAAAAATAATTTCTTAGAAAATATGTTAATGAATCTGATGACAAAGCCTCTTTAGAGTGAGACACGAGTCTCTATAAATACTCTTAAGGTGAGAAAATTATCTTAAATCTATCAAATGATTGGAGTAATTTTAAGATCAAATTTTAATAATTAAATTTACTTGGTAAAAATTCAAAAATATTTTAAAGCTAGATAATATAAACACCCATTTGTGTCCAGGCCTAATTAGGCCTATTTATGTTCGGGCTTAATTGGGCTAGTCTTTTTTATATTTTGTTGTTATAACATATATTATAATATAGTATACTATTATTAATACTATTATTTATTATTTTTTTATATTATTATATTATTAGTATTATATTTATATTTTTTCATTTTTTTTCATTCCTTTTTTTCTTTTCTTCTTTCTTTTTTTGTTCCAATTTGCACGTGAATGGGAAAGAAGAATCAGGATCAGAATCCCTTGATCAAACACAAAATCGTATCAATGTGATCAGCTAAAATTCTAGACCCAAAAATCACGCTGGACAAAATGCAATCCCAAGATTCAAGCTTATGATTGATTCTGTCCATTTCCTAAAATTATTCCTAGGAATGCTTATAAATTGAATTGATTCTACAAAGAATGGACACAAAAATTTGGAGAACAAAGTTTGAAGAAAGAAAAGTTAGGGAATTTTGGTAGTAGGGGATATTCTAGAAATTTTAGGATTTCGGATTCAATTTAGAGTTTTTAGACTTGATTTTAGGTTATTGGATTTGGAATTGAGATTCTTAGAGGTTTTGGGAGTAATTTGGGCAAATTTTAAAGAAATCTGGAGAAAATTTGAAGAAATCTGGGTTTTTTTAGGTTTTGGGAAGAACATGAGTTTTCTGATGAATTATTTTGTGACTGTTTAAAGTTTCTAGTGAGATTTTCAGAATCTAACAGGTTTTCCAAAAACTAGTGAGTTTTTCAATTTTCGCTTGAATTTTTCAGCAACATTCCCAGAAATCGATGAGATTTTCAGTTTTCGATTGAATTTGCTAATGGGTTTTTTAGGGGCTTTTAGAGAAAAGGCAGAGAGAAATCAACTAAAGAGAGGGAAAGAAGCTTCTGAGCAGAAATGTGTTAAACCTTACTTATATACTGCCTTTACATGACATCGTTTTGATCACTTAAGATCCGCTTGAACCCGAGTCAGGATCCGCACGTTGATCTTGGTACCGACCCGACCCGATCATAGGTTTTCTCTTTTTCATTTTATTTTTATTTCTTGATTTTATTCTATTTTATTTTATTTTTAACCCATTTTTTATTTTTTTGGTTTTATTTTCTTAAAAAAAATGTTATTTCTTCCATTTTTATTTCTGAAAGTAAAAAAAAAAAAAAGAATAGAGAAAAATGATTCAATAAAAAAAATTAAAAAAATCTTTACAAAATAAATTTGTGAAATCCACCAAACTATTGAGAAATTTCATAAATTAGTTTTCAAAAAAAATTAAAAAAAATAATTCTTATCCTCTAAACTATTGGAAGATTGTTTCAAAGTAAGTCTTATCAAACTATTGGAAAATTTACTTTTTTTTGAATAAAAATTAATAAATCTGACGACAGAGTTTCTTCAAAATGGGACACTAATCTCCATGAATGCTCATGAGATGAGAAAATTATCTTAAATTGCTACCAAAGTATTAGAACAATTTTAAGATTAATTTTTAATATGAAATTATTTAGTAAATCATAAAAATGATCAAGGCTTGGATAATTTGAAATCAAATTTGTACTATCCTTTAGATGGTCATTGTGGGGTTGCTACAACCTTCTCCATGCGTAACCGACTCTCAAACCTAATATCTATTTTTGTAGATCAGGATATGTTTCAAGTGGCCAATAACACCTTAACAAAAAAGATTGATGGTGACTCCCTCTAATCCATATCTAATGATAGGTCCGCGGATCTATACGTTATGATAGATAATATGAAATCAAATAGGTACTATCCTTCGATGGGAGTTGTAAGGGTGTTATAACGTTTCTCATACGTAACTGTATTCTCAGACTTAAATCTGATTTCGTATATTAGAATCTACTATTTAAAGATACCTAAGTCAATGTTGAGATATCTCTTTAAAATGGGACAGATTCGGTTATGTGGCCAACCGCATCCAAACAAAAAAAAATTAGTGTCAACTTTTTAAAGTCAGGTTTAGCTATATATATACTGATCTATACATTATAATAGTTTCGATTCATCTCAATTTGATAAGGGGTGATTTTTTAAATCGATATTAACTTAAGGTAGGTTGAGTTTTTTATAAAGAAATGAGCTCAAGTGGAAAATATATTCACGATGTTTTGTCATAATTCATTTCGATATATATATATATATAAGTATTTATTTTATTATTTATTTAATTTTATGCATATATGTATTATATTAATATATTTTTTTACTTTAATTTCATAAATCAATATTTTAAACCAATATGTGGAGTTAATGTTGCACTAGATTTTTTTATTATTTTTCTACATTTTTTTTTACATTCTTTCCTTTTTCAAAATTTTTCAAACTTTTTGTTTTAGATATTTATTTTTAGTGGATAAATTTCTAAAAAAAAAGTAATGAAGGTATCCACTAGTCATTTTCATTTTTTTTTATCTTTTTCTTTCTTTTTTTATAAATAATTTTATATGTAATAAATAATTTTTGAAAGATTTTGTTTTTAAAGGTGAGCCTCACTTTATACCATGCTTTTTTTTGTTTTTTTGTTTTACCTTTTTCTTTTTTTAAGATTTTAAATTTAATTTTAATAAGATTCGCTTAATACTAAGAATATGCCACATGTTTAACTTTTTTTACCTTTTTCTTTTTTTTAAGATTTTATATTTTTTTTATCATGTCAACTTCATATCAAAGATATGCCACATGTTAAGTTATTTTCTTCTTTTTTTTCTTTTTTTCCTTTTTAAATATATAATTTTTTAAATTATTTTAATTTTTTTACTATAGGGTCAATTTAATGTCAAGTGATAATTCAACTTTTGTGTTTTTCATTTATTTTTCCTTTTTACCTTTTTTAATTTTAATTTTTTTCTTCCTTTATTTTTTAATTATATAATTTTATTGCAAAAACCAATCGATGTGTACACATCACATTTTATTTCACTTTTTGCCTTTTGAATTTTTTAATTTTTTATTCGAATAATTTATAATAAAAGACATTAGTAAATAAATTTTTTTAAGAAAAATGTCAATGAAAGTATATATAACAAAACAATATGCAACCGAAGGATTTTGATTTGTCTAGATCTGATTGATGCATTTTTTATTTGAAAACGAATGAAGATTGTTTTTCTTGAAAATCAAAGTCGAATCGAAGGCAAGTTTGTGGTATTCTATCTTTCTTTGATTATATATTAAATTATATTTTTAATATTTATTTAATTTTATATTTATATATGTATTATATTAATAAAAATATTATTTAATATCATAATTTAATAACATACTATATTTATCCATAATTAAGATGTAATACACCATCTATTTTATAAATTTGACTTTTTTAAACTTTTGTTAGACCCTCATTTAAGGTTTTGATGTGCTACCTTATTTTTTTCTTTTTCTTTTTTTAAATTTTTTTAATTTAGATAAATTTTGTATAAAAAATCTATGCCCGTGTTCATGTGGCATTTTGATTTACTTTTTTTTTTCATTTTTTATTAAATAAATTTTGCAAAAAAAAAATGAGTTGATAAATAAAATGCCAAAATAATTTGAATATGATGGGTTCTTACTCAATTGGGATATGCCCGTAATACCTCAATGAGCTTTCTTTTTCTTTTTTATTCCTTTCGGCTCTTTTTTGTCTTTATCTTTTTTATTAAAATAATTTTGTGAAAAAAATCCAGCAAAGGTATAAATGTGGAGTCTCATTTGGTTTTTTTTCCTTTCACTTTTTTTTATTTTTAATAGATAAATTTTGCCATAAAATGAGTCAATTAATAAGCCAATTAATAGAGATGCAAAAAAATAATCCTTAGTTTATGTATTTCAGCCTATTTCGATATGATAAGAGATGATTTTTTTAACATCAAAATTGACTTAAGATAGTTGAGGTTTTTTAAAAAAAATGAACTCAAGTCGGAAGTATATTTAAAGTGCTTTGTCAATTCATTTCTAGGTATATAAAAGTAATTTTTTATTTATTTAATTTTATAAATATACGCATTATATTAATAAAGTTATTTTTATCTTAATTTAAAAAATTAATAGTTTAAACTTAATATGAATTAATATTGATTTAATATTTTATAGCTTAAACCCTTAATCATTAACCTAATAATAATAATAATAATTATAATAATTATTATTATTATTATTATTATTATGAATAACATTTGATGTATCAATAAAATATTAAAATTTTAATTTTAATAATCAAAATTTAATTTATAATAATTATATATATATATATATATATATTATAAAACATTTTAAATAATTAAATGCACTTCTCTATCTCTCATCTAAATCTCACTATGACATTAAAAATTATAGTTGTTGTCGTTTCCCTTGGCGCTACCTTCCTAGTTGTTGTTTGGTGTAACTTACAACAAGTACCTTCTTATATATATATATTTGGTTGCTTTAAGAAAATGACAGATTTTGTTTGTAACTATGTGATACTTCTTGAAAGAGAACATGTGGCCTATCAGGGACTTCACTTTCTCTAGCTGATTTTGTGGATCCTGTCCTCTTATTCATGCCATTTTCTATTGAATTGATGTAGGATTATGAAAGTTTTAATCCAATTTGGGCTAACTTATTTAGGTAAAATATTGATAAAGATTGTAATCAAAATTTAATTTAATTGATTTATATAATTATTTTTAAAAAATAATATTTAATATATATTTGATTAAGATCTCAATATTTATAATTTTTTTTAAAAAAAAGATATCTTTGGTATTAAAAAAATATAGATAAAAATTAAAATTATTATTATGTAAAGTTCCTTAATTTTATGGTTAAAATTATATATTCTCACACATATGAAAGCAACATTTTAAAAAAATTGAACATATAAAAAAAATTTTTATTCGAAGAAGAAAAAAAGTGGAATGTACTTAACCTTAATATTGAGTTGAATGCATTAGTGAAAAAAAAAAAAAAAAAAAGCTAAAAAATTTCTCTCGTTGCATGTCTCTTTTTGAGAAGTAGGATTAATTGGATTTTTTTAATTGATACTTTATTATTATTTTTTTAATTTTTACAAAAATAAATATAAAATATAAATAATAAAATACCAACAAAAATATAGTCTTAGTTTTTTTTTTTCACAAGAAAGATTATAATCTAAAAATAAGAATAAAAATTGTAAGTATTAAATTTTAAATTTTTTAGATACTATTTTTAAAAAATAATTATATAAATTAACTGAATTAAATTTTAAATTTTACCATAATCTTAGTTTTTAACCATTTTTTTTATTTTGTAGAAATTTCGTGAGGCATGTTCAAATTTCAAAACTTAGACTGAAGTAATGAAAATCGTGGCTGAAAATAAAGGGTCAAAAAGTCCAAAAGGAAATAGGTGATGAAACTGAACATGTGATAGATATTGAAGCAAAAGCAAGCCCTTTGTCGTGCAGCAAAGCCGGCCAATGAAAAAATTATGCTAAAAAAATCCTTTTCAAAACGCTTTTCCCAATTTCATTTGTGGTTTGGGAGAAGACAAAGGACTTGGGGAATCCATGATTCTACGGTATTCTTCAACATTATTCAATTGCAATGACATGAGGTGATTTAGACACGAACGTGTTTTCAATCCTACTTTTGTCTTTTTTCTTTTTTCCTAAAAAAAAAAAACACGCCACCTATTAAAATTATTCCCTTTCATTTTAATTTCCTTTTTAACTTTCATACATATTAAGAAAACAGTTTTAATTTTATGTATTTAATATTGTAAATTTTTTTATAATGTTGATGTATCATGTTTTTATTGATCAAAACTAAAAAATAAAATTTAAATATAAAAAAGTAAATGTATAAAATATTTAAAAACAAAAAAAACTTTATTTTGATTAAAAATATGAACACTTGAAATAAAGTGAAAGAATGATTTGTTAATAATCACGTGATTTGTTAATAAAATATTATATTTTTAATTTTAATAATTAAAATTAAATTTTAATAATCTTAAATATTTAAAAAAAATTATGTATACCCTCTTTATTTTAGCTAATAACAAAATACGATTATTGATAAATACTGAACTTATAATTTTGATAATTAGAGTTTAAATTCAGATAATTTTAAATATCAAAAATAAAAAAGAAATAATTATTTGCTGTTGCTTTCTCCATTTCGCTGGTAATTTGTGTTGGTATTTTTAAGTTTTATGGATGATCTATCTTAAATACTATTTGGTGAGGGAAATTATTCTTGCCATCTATGCTCTATGAGATTGGGCCAATCAATTTACACCAAAAAAATTTTCTAAAACAAATGTTTTTTTTTTTTTTTGTTTCCAACAAAGGAAGAGCCCGTTTAAATTCTATTTGGTATCCCATGAATCTAAGCCCTACCCATTCAAGCCTGGCCCGGAAGGTGCTAAATGAAGGCTGCATCAAAGTCCTGTTTCTTCCCAATTGAACAAATCAATGATATAACATAAATCAGACTTATGGACACTTGTTATATGGTAAAATGATAAAGGATTTATCATTAATAAAATAAAAAAATAAGTGAGAAAAAATAGACACTATGATAAGTTTAAGAAATTTAATATATATAAATTATTTTTATCTTTGACGTTGAGTAATTTCTTCAACTGATCTTTTCTATAAATAGTATATGTTCTAACGTGCAAGTGTTTTTTATGAAAAAGCACCTTTTCATTCATTCACCACGGAAGAATCATTACATTCAGGTGGTAGAGAGTTTAGCCATAGCCGCTGCTCCTCTAAAGAACCTGATAATTTTGCTAGATCATGAGCAAGTCTATTTGCACTCCTATTAATATATTGGAATCCACATGTCTGAAAGCCTGATACCAAGACCCTGATGTGATGGATCACATTGCCACCTTCAAAGAAAGAATTTTGTGCGTGGACTAGTTGCTGTATAGCCAGGAGACAGTCACTCTCCACTTTTAACATTTTCAACCCCATGATCACAAGCTAGCTGCAGGCCCCATTTAATGGCTTTTACTACTGCAAACAAAGCATTGCTTCCCATTGCTCCTCCTTAACAAGCTGACAGAAGAATTTTCCTTTCATAATCCCTCGGAACCGCCCCCATCCCTGCCTCATTCTTTTTAGCATCGAAGGATGCATCAACATTTAATTTGAGTAGATCCCGCTCAGGAGGAATCCAGTCTCCCTGCTTCTGGACTTGTATCCTTACGTTCCGAGACTCTCATATAAACCTCTCACTCGACATCTACCGAGCCATTCCCAAAAGGTTTTTACACGTGAAACATGTCCCCTGGTGAATGCATTTATTTCTATTTGTCCAAATCAGCCATACACTGATATGCATAGTTCCAAAGACCCTTTTTGAGCTGCCAAAGACAAAAGATTTAGCCAAAAATCCTCCGGGTTACCATAGACAGATGGGCCAAGCAGTTGTCTGTACAATCTCTGCCCAGATCGTCTGACTCAGATGGCATTCTATGAAAACATGATACCATGACTTCCCCATGATCCCACATACTGGACAGCGGTTCTCTAACTGCATGCCTTTCCCAATAAGTTTCCCATTTGTTGGAAGATAACCATGAACCAGCCTTCAGAAAATATTCTTAACCTTTAGGGCCACCTTTGAAGTCCAAATGAACTTCCATGCTGGATGCCTTTTAACTCTTATCAAGACTAGTTTTACCTAATTCCTCCCTTGCTTTAAAATAAGCCGACCTCACTGTGAAATTTCCAAGCAGAGTATCATTCCAAATCAGAGTGTTCCCTGGCCCATATTTACTCAAAGGTATATTCACAATCCTAGCCACACCCTCTTCTGTGAATAACTCATCAATAATTTCGTTTTTCCACCTTTTTATTTCTTGATCTATCAAGACTGCTACCTTCAACAGTGTAGGAGTCTAACCCCTAGGTTGATCCACCATGAAACTTTGGTATTTATCCAGCCACTTGTCGCTCCAAATATCCACCTTATTGCTATCATCGATCTTCCATCTGGATCCCTGGAGTAAAACTTTCCTACCTTCTAGCAAGCTAGTCCACAAATAGGAGGGATTTACTCCATGCTCTGCATTAAAAAAGGTACCATGTGGAAAATATCTCGCATTTAAAACTTTAGAGCATAAAGATTCCTCATTTTGAATTAGTCGCCACTCTTGCTAAGCCAACAAAGCCATGTAGAAGGTTGCTAAATCTTTGAATCCAAGGCCTCCATCTAACTTTGAGTAGCACATAGACTCCATTTACACCAATGAATTTTCCTTTTCCCATCCACATCACTCCACCAGAAGCCAGCCATTAAAGAAGACAATTGATTTATAAAGTTGCTTGGTAGCTTAAAACAGGACATGAGGTTTGTTAGAATGGTTTGTTCCACTGATTGTATGAGAATAGCCCTTCCTGCTTGTGAGAGGAGCTTACCTCGCCAACCTTGTATTTTCGCCCACACCCGACTCTCAACTGGTTTAAGGATAGCAAGTTTATCCCTGCCAAAAGACATAGGGAAGCCCAAGTACGAACCATGGTCCATCGGTTTGTGGATACCAAAAAAATCCATTAGTTTTGACTTGCAATCTTTGTATTTGCCCTGAAAAATACTGCCGATTTCTCACTATTTATCATCTGACCGGAGGCAGCTTCATAGTTACAAAGGATTTGTAGTAAACTCGCCCCTACCTCCTCCTTTGCTTCTATGAAGAAAATGCTGTCATCTGCAAACAGTAAATGGGAAACCCGCGGACCACTCCTAATTGCCACCCCCCTTAAACTGCCATCAATCTCTGCTTTACTAAGATGACATGACAATCCCTCTACACACAAGATAAAGGGGTAAGACGAAAAAGGATCATCCTTTCTTAGTCCCCGTGAAGGAAAAATCCTACCACATGGTTTACCATTGATCAACCGAGTAGTAACCACACGCACACACGTCATTATCAGAGCAATCCATCGTTCTAAGAAACCGAACCTCCTCATCAGAGTCTCTAAATAATTCGACTCCACCCTATCATGTGCTTTACTCATATCTAATTTGATTGCCATATGACTACCTTTTCCCTTTCTCTTGCTTCTCATAAACTATGAGGTTTTGAACGCTACCATGGCATTGCCAAAAATGGACCGACCGGGCACAAAGGCGCTCTGGATCTCACTGATAATCATTGGCAAGACCATTTTCAATCCATTTGCCAGCACCTTTGAAATTATTTTGTAGACTACGTTGCAGAGACTAATAGGTTTGTAGTCCTTAGCAGAGCATGGAGATTTTATTTTTGGAATCAACACCAGATTTATATGGTTAATCTCATGAATAGCTAGCAACACCAGATTTGTATGGTTAATCTCATGAATAGCTAGATTATCATGAAGAGCTAGATTATCATTGGGCACATTAAAATAATATTTGTAATATCCTTCCCAATGATATGCCAATACCTCGGGTAAAACATTGTATTCATCCCATCCGAGCTAGGCGCCTTTCCCGGGTTCATCTGGTTGAGCATATCTTTTATTTCTGCCCAAAAAATCCTCATCCAAGATCCTATTCATCTCGGGCGTAACTTTTGCCTCTTACCAGCCCACAAAAACTATCCACCCCTTCCATATTAGTTGACTTGTAGAGGTTTTCGAAATAATGCAAGAAAACGGCTTCCACGTGCTCCCTATGGTCATACCATTGCCCGCTTTCTCCTTGGATTCTGTTACTTGCATTGTTTCTTCTCCTCCTAGACGCCACGCTGTGAAAATACCTTGTATCACGGTCACCTTCTCTGAGCCACATCTCCCTAGCCTGTTGACGCCACACCACCTCTTCATGGTGTAGGAGATCATTAAGGTCCCTCTTATCTTGTTCAAACCCGTCAGACCCTTGCTCATGGGGTTCCAGTCTTCGCTTTAATTAAACTTTCTTAGAACTCAGGTTCCCAAACCTTGACATACTCCAAGAAAGCAAATTTCTTCCACATCCCTTCATCACCTGACACAAATCCTCCATATTTTTTGGCTGTCTATTTCTCCATTCCATGTTAATAATCTCCTCACACTCTGCACGGCCCACCCACATATTCTCAAATCCAAAAGTCCTGTTACTTCTCCAATTTCCCATGTTTGATTCTCGTAAGCTAAATAACAACGGCAAATGGTCTGAAGTGGTTGACATCAAATGCCTCTCCAACAATGATGGGAACAAGGTTAAAAAATGAGTATCGCATAGTCCCCTATCCAACCTCTCTAGGATTTTTCCTCCATCTTCCGTTCTAGTCCATGTGAAATTTGACCCCACCATTGGGATCTCTACGAAACCATAAGAATCAACAACCCTCCTAAAGTTTTCAATCTGCCATGCAGGCCTTTGGCTCCCACCTTGTTTTTCATCCTCCGCCAGAATGTCGTTAAAATCACGTGCACATAACCGCGGTAGCGAACATCAATCCCTGAGGGTTCTCAGTAACTCCCACGACTCCGACCTTCCATGTGTCTCCAGTCTTCCGTAGAAACCCATAAATCTCCATTTCCCTTTGTTCTCAACTCCATTTACTATAATATCAATGTGGGACGTTGAAAGAGACAACAAAGAAATATTCGCCTCCTGCAACCACATAAGCACCAGTCCCCCACTTTTTCCTATGCAGTCCACTGTTATTGCATTGTCAAAACCCAACATATACTTCAACCAATCTATTTCATTCATTTTCTTTTTTGTTTCCGAAAGGAAAATGAGTTGGGGCTTATTTTCATTGACCAGCCTGGTCAGCTCATGAACTGCACGGGTGCCCCTAATCCTCGGCAGTTCCATACCAAGAGACTTATTGCTTTCGGCAGGGTTGGCTCTCCTTGCCAACCTCTGCTGATATATGAACCAAATCACCACCACAATCAGCCTTTCTTCTTGAGTTTTAACCTTTTTATTCCAATCACCTTCACCCTCCCTTACCGCCTTTAGAATCTCATGGATACGTTTCCTTCCAGCATGAGTTTGGGGCCGTTCTAGCAAGGCCTTCCTGGTTGGTATTCCTCTAACTCTCTTCCATTTACGATTTGGACTGGCAATAAGTATTGGGACCTCTGTCAGCGGTCTAGAGACCCCATCCCCTACCTTCTTTGGGCTATCAGGAATCCGACCCGAACGGTCTGGTATTATTGCATGATAATCACCCCAGTTGCCGCCTAAATCAGCATTTAAAACCCCAGTGATATCCCTCTTTTCTTGCGCAAGAAAACGGGAATCATCTCTATCAAAACCCTTTAACCTCGCCCCAGTCTCTGCCGATAACTCTTGCACCAACTCAGTCCCCATAAAATTTACCATACTACCCTTACCAGAACGTGAGTGGTCGCTGCACTTATCGCTGCCTTCCTTCATCCCTTTCTCCGACTCGTGCCGTTTCTAATTTTCACCCTCATGCGAGTCAGGAGGGGAGCATCGCACGAAATTGGATGAGCTATCCTTCATGATTTTTTTAGACCATGATTTTGTCTCCTCTGCTGTCAACCAAGCCCCATACTCTCTCTTCAGCCGATGAGATAGCCTTCTTTCTTGGGTGGTCACTTCACACTCATTCTCTGTATGGTTTAGCCTGCCCACACACAGCAGAAATCCGGTAAACGTTCTTATTTGAAAAGCACCATGTGGTTCTAACGTATAAGTTTGATATTACTAAACAAAAAAAAAAAAAAATCACCGTTTATAGTTCCTCCGTTTTTTTTTTTTTTTTTGAGCCTAGGCTATTCCAATTATGGGTTTTCTTGCAAACCAACTTTGTTTTTTCTCTTGAATTTCAATTTGATTTTCTTCCTTGATTTGTAAATATATTCAACTTTTTTATTGCCTTTTCGAAAATTCTCTAATCCATTTTTTTTATTTTTCCTTTTTTATTTTTTATATTTTGTATTTTCTAATTTTATATTTTATTTTTAGCCTTTTTTTATTTTTTTCAAAATTTTAAAATAAAAAAAATTAAAATTAAAAAATAAAGAAAATTTTTTAAAACTTAAGTATGTTATAGTGGAGTGATAACTATTTAAATTGAATTAAATTTAATTTGATTTTTTTTGAATAATGCATAATATTATAAATTTTAAAATTCAATTCAAAATCAAACTTATCTTATTTTGAAATCAATTCGATTCCAATTAAAATTTATCAGTTCAGTTAGATTTATAGATTTTTAAAATTAAAAATTTTTATATTATTTTAATAAAATATTTAAAATATTTAAATAAATTTATATATATAATAATTATTTTAATTTTATAAAAAATTAAAATATATATAAAATAAAATATATAATTCAATTCGATTTTTAATATTTTGATTTGAAATTCAATTCAAATTTAATATATATGTTTAATATCTAAATTTAATCTAAATCAAATAAAAAATTTTAAATATTACAATTTTACATATATATTTTATTTTATTAATTTTTTATTCACTCTGATACCATATCTACTTCGGCTCAGTGCTCAATAAAAAATTGTAAAGTACAATTAACCCAATTAACAATTAAATAATCCAAAAACCATATCTCAATGTACAAAAGCAAATCCCTAAACCTAAGAATTTGAGCTTGAATTAGGAGAACCAAATTTAATTTTAAATCAAAATAAAAATGAATTTGAATTAAGCCAATAAACCTCTTAAAGGAGAATAGGTTCAATAATTAAATTCAAACTAAATCTAAATTATTTCAAAAACATTTTAAAAGATTGGGATAAAATAGGTTATCTATATATATTGAAAATTATATGAGAAGATTTATTTTATTTAATTGGTGCTTTTAATATTTATCCTTTTTTTCATTTTTTTAAAATTTTTCACTCTCTATTAAAAAAGCAAAAGTGCAAATCAAACAAATTTTTAATTACATGATATAAAATTAATTAAATTTTATACCTTTTTATAATGTTACGTACAATTAACATTTTTTAGATTTCACAAATTTTTCGTACCCATCATACACAAAATTTTAAATTATTTCAAAATTTATATCACATTGATTTGAGGTCCAAATGGTCAAGCTAGGCCAAGCTAAGCTGAGCCTCCACAAAACATATAAGTTGTTGATACCTAATGCAGACTCGACTCTGGCCACCGACAGCTCTAATCTTGAAGAGGATAAAAATTTAAAAGTTTTTAGAACAACTTTAATGCCATAAAAATTAAAACGTTTGCCTTCACACTTTTGCTAATGGAAAATTATAGCATACCCTGAAAGTGCAGTTTTTGTAGCAGCTCTGCAACAATTTGTATTGAAGATCAACATTACCATTACAAATAATGCTAGAGAAACTGAATCTCCATCTCTGTGATCAACTCTCATTTTCCTTCACTTTTGCTTAGCAAACTCTCCCATGCAAAAGTGGAAATTAAACCGAGGATATAGAGTGATGAGCCAAAAGGATCACTTCAATCAAAAAGAATACAGTTTGTCAAAGTGGGATCTGATTTTATTTTTATATTATTGTATCATGTGAATGTTAGTTGAAAATTATCACCTATAGTTGATTCCATGCAGCAGCCATACTAAATCCATTATATATTCCTTTATTATTATTATTTTAATTTCTTTTCCACTCACTAATTAAACAATTGATAGTTTGAATCAGCAAAGCAACATACTTCAATTTTAAAAAAAAGAAAATTTTCAAAGATATGTAAGTCAATTAATTTAATTAATTGATCAACTTTTCCAAGGTCTTTACTAAGGAAAATGAGAAACAATGAGTATATCTATATATGATAAGAACATGCCAGAATTTCTTTGCTTCAACTAGAAGAAATGTTCATTTTTAATTAGAATGAAAATAATTATAGTTATTATAGTGTTTTGGATTCCTAATCGGTTAAATTATGCCAAAGGTTCTTATAATCTGTTAAAATTTGAAATTTAATCCATATATTATAATTCATATAAATTTAATTTTCATATTATTTTAATTTGATAATCTTAATCAATCACTAATTCAATCAATATTTTACAATTAAAACTATTGACGTGAGACTTGAAAACATGGTTGTTGACTTTACAATGTAGCTTTTGACTTTGGTGATATAATAACTTGAATAAATGAAATTAATTGTTACATTATGTAAATGATATCTGTATTTACAAGAATTTTGAAATTTATCCTTCTAGTATAATTTCATAAAAATCATACATTCGTATAAGTTGAATTTAATATTGTTGATCCAATTACTAATAAAAATAATACTTTTATTTTTTAAATAAAATTTTAATTTTTTCAAAAAAACTCAAATTTCAAATTTTTTTAAAATTTTTAAATATTAAACTTAATACTTTTTAGATATTTTAATTTAAAAAACTCATTTTTTGAATTTTTTTAAAATCATATTTTATTTTTTAAAATTTAATATTTCAAATTTTTTAGAAATTTTTCTAGATTTTTTAAAATATTAAATTTAGTTTTTCAATGTAATAAAAGTTTTTAAAATAAAATTCATTTTTTGAACTTTTTATTTTTGAAATTTTAACACTTTATTTATTTAAGTTTTGGAATTTTTATAAACATTTCTATATTTTTAAATTTTTTATTTTTAGAAATTTTCTATAGTTTTAATATTTAAATGAATAAATAAATAAATTATAAATAAGACACATATTTTTATAATTTATCTTCTTTTGTTATATTTGAGGTGAAAGTGCATAAAAATTTGGGTAAAACAAAGCAATAATGAAGTATGAATTATTTCAGATTTCGATTTATTGTGCACTAAATAACATCAAAACGTGTAGAAAATTTTTTAAAACTTATAAACTCTTTTTAAAAACAAAAAAAATATATAAAATATTTATAAAAACATAAAAATTAAAAATATAGGAAATTTTATAAAATTTTCAAAATATAAAAAAATATTAAAATTAAATATTTTGTTTAAATAAAATGTTAAAATTTGAAAAAAAAATACAAAATGTAAATATTAAAATATTGAATATTATTAAAAAAATCTAGAGATTTCTTAAAAATTCAAAATATTTTAATTTGAATAATAAAAATAAGATTTTATGAAATTCAAAAAATATTATTTTTAAAAATAAAAATATTTTTAAAATATTAAATTTAATATTTTAAAAAATGAAAAAAATTTCTAAAAAATGAAAATATTATTTTTTTAGAAAGAATTAAAATCTGATTTTTAAAAAAAGTAAAAAAAAGTATAATTTTTATTTGTAATTAGACTCAAAATCAACTTGTACAAAGATGAGATTTTTATAAAATTATAATAAAGGAACTAAAGTTCAAATTTCATGAGTAAAAAGATCATTTACATAATTTAATAACTGATTTCATCTATTAAAGTTATCAAGCCAACAAAGTCCACACCACATTAGTAAAGCCAATGCTTACATCATCAAATCAATATCTACATTAGCATTTTTAATGACAAAAAATTGATGAAATTAGTGATTGTACTAAAATTATTAAATCAAAATAGTATGTGAATTAAATTTATGTGAATAAAAACTAAATTCCAAATATAAAAAAATACAAATACCAGAAAATACAAATAATAAATGATGTGTAAATAATACAAACTAAAATGATGCCTCTAAATTTATTAAAAAAAATTGGTATATTTGTTTCTTTTGTTCCAAACATTTTATAAAAAGATTTATATTTTAGAATATATTGAAAATCATAGATTTGATTAGGTAATTAATAATTTTGAAAAATAGAAATATTATAACTGCTTTATTGGGGTTTTTTTAATTTTAATTAAACCATTTTAAATAATAATGATTTATTTAAATAATTTTATTTTTGTATGTTTTAATATATTACTATAAAATATTCAAAATTTGTTAATTATGAAAATTAAATATATGAAAAGTAATTAAAATTTACATTTATCATATTAAGCAGGAGTCTATTCAATTTAAACCTGTCCAAGACCCTAAAACCAAATTAAATTAACAAAATCATTTTTTTAGACTTTATTTTATTGATGATTTATTTTGTCATAATTAATATTTATTATAAAATTTATTTTTTATTTTTTAAATTAAAATTTCGATGAGCTTGGGTGAGCTAAGATAGTTTCTTTTCATTTAACACAGAGCTTGGACAACAAATGAAGCCCATATTTTGAGTAAAATTTAATTTGTGCAAGTCTACAACTTATTAAGATTCTGTATAGACCCAACCCAAATTCGATCGACCCATCCCATAGATAAATATAATTCTATTCGCTTTCACTTTTATTTTATTATTATTATTATTTTTTGTATAAAGGAAGACATACGCCTTTGAAACCAAACTAATCTAGCAGAATCTATTCTTAATTAATTTTCCAACAACAACGTGGCCAGTTCCTTTATGGCTTACTCAAGAATTATGGTTTCCCTTGGTTGGTTTAGATTTTATTCTCTTGTCTTAAGATATGATTGAGGCATTAATTTCAATCATTGTCTAAAAGTTATCATATCTTTTTCACTATTGAATCTAATGGGTGGACCTTGGATGTGCCTTGTCTTATTTTATTTTGATAATACAACATTAGATAAAACCTTCTTTCATTCTCTCTATATATTAAATGAAGCTATTGAAACATTATGATTAAAAATCGACATAAATTGATAAAATTGTTGAATAAATCATACATACGAAACATGTAAATAGTTTTAATAAAATAAATGTGTTAATTAATGAAATATTTCCCCCTAATCAATAATTTATTGCTTGTTTGGAGATGTTTTTGTTTTGTGTTTTTGTTTTCATATTTTTTGGAAACTAAAATTAAAAACATGCTTGATAAGTTATTTTTGTTTTCAGTTTTCAAAACCTAAAAACAAAGTTTTGAAAAGTTATTAAAATTGTTGAAAACACAAAATTGATGTTTTCAAAATTTTGGAAACATTTTTGGTATTATTATTGCATGTGCATTGTTTATCCGCTTAGCTATGGTATCATTACGACTAAAAATTTAACATTTAAAAATAAAAAATTTAGTTATTAAAAGGATTCAAACTTCTAGCATCTTATAATTTAAAGTTTTAACCATGTTCTCTTACATGTTTTTGTTTTCAAAATTTTTGAAAAAAAATTCTATCCAAATATATTTTCAAATTCAATAAATTAAAAATAAAATAAAACAAAAATTTTAAAAACTTAAATCATAAAACAACAACAATTCCAAATCACCCTTTAGTTATTATTGAACTTTGCCTTTTTTTCAATATTTGTCCTTTTTGTTGGCTCATTCCTTCTTTTTTTTTCTCTCTTTATATCTCCCAACTTTTTTCTTCTCCTTTTAAAACTCTAGCACCACTTCTAATTTCATTGGCCATCATTACAGCCAATGTTGGCTATCATTTTTTCGACATTTGAAATCTACCAAAATTTACCCTTTTTTTTTCTTAATCTCCTAATTCAAACTACCACTTTAGAATTTCTTTAAAAAAAAAATCCCTCAAAATTTATAGATCTAAACACAAAACTTACAACTTGTTCACCTCAAAATCCTAGCTCCACCACTAGTCCATCACTTGAGCTCACTTAAATTTAAATTTAAATTTAATTATTATATATAAAAATATTTTAAAATTTTTTAAAATTGATGTTACTAAAAAATACATTTGAGGTCAATATATAATTTAAAAAGTTATAAGAGTCAATGAAAGATATTTAATTTATTTTTACTTTCGTCTTTTGTTCCAAGCTTAAGTAGGTAAGCAACCCATAATTTTCTAATGTGATATCATGTAAGAAACAAAAATCCAATGCGATATTGTGTAAGAAACAAAAATTATCTTTTTGGGCCTAAATACAAAAAATTGTCTGATGTTTAATATTTAATAATATAAAAAATTAAAGGGAAAAGACTAAAAAACCTTTAGGATATGTTTTGATGAGGGATTTCAAAGAGACATTTCCTTTGCATAGAGATTTTAAAAATTTTAAAATGGAATTACTTTAAACTTTGTTAAATTGAATTGCTTTGTTTGGCAAACTAAAAAATGGAATTGTCAAAATTCTTTGAATTTGAATGAGAAATTTTGGAAGCGACAAATTTGCTTTTCAAATTCCACCTAAAACTACAAAATATTATTGAATTCCTTGGTTTTATAGTAATAAGTCAAAATTTATTATGTTCCATTTTTTATGCTACTTTTGTTTTCTTTAATTTTAATTACAAAAACTCATTATAAAATTTATTTTTTTAATTTTTTATATTGTTAGGAATATCTACACATTTTTATAAGCCTAATGACATCCATATTATACATATTTTTTTAGTATTTCATTTTTTTATATCTAATATCATTATTTTTTATTATAATTTTTTCCCATCAAATTCTAATATTTAAAATTTCTTCCTAAAAAATAATTATCCAAACAATATAGTTATAAATTCTGTTATTTCAAATTGATGCATTTGAAAATGCTAATATTTTAAAATTTTTCAAAATTTTAAAATTCTTCATCAAAATGCTCCTTTATTGTTTTTCACCTACCTTATTTGTTTCATTATAAGAAGAGAGAAAAAATAAACCAAAATGTTAATATAGTGGTTTTAGAAATATTTATAATCTATAAAATATATAAAAGCTGTCTTCAAAATTTTTCATGCTAGAATTTGGTGGAGAGCTATTCCAAGTTTTACAAAAAAATTACAGGTAAATTTGGGAAGAATTGATGGGTTGAAAAACAGCTAGCAAAAACTGTTGCAATTAAGAACCACCTATTTATCATGCGTGCAACTTGTTTATTTCGTCAAGCCATCTCTCTTAAATAATTGTTTACTTTCTCTTAACGTTTAAAGGAAAAAAATGTTTTTCATTTGAATGGAACAAATAGATTGTTTTCTTTCTTTGATATTCTGGGTTTTACATTCTGCATTCAATTGAGTTTGATTTTTTGTTAATGCTTTTAGTTGTTAGATTTGGTATGTTTCTTTGTTTCTCTCGCTTTTTTTATGATTTTCAGTATTTTTGTTATTTTGTTGTTTTTCTTTGTTTAGATGAGTTTTTTTTTTCTTTTTTTCTTATGTTTGCTTGCTTAGTTTTTTTTTTTTTTATGGGTGGTTCATTTTTTGTCAATGTGTTTCTATTGGTGTTTTGATATTGTTGTTTTTATGCATGCATGTTGTTCGATCAATTGTTTTAGTTTCTCTTGCATTATGCAGATTGTTCTTTTTATGTGGTCATGAGGTTTTCTAAGTATGAGTTTTATGCTTGAATTTTTTTTTTCGTGCATGATGTTTTTTTTTTTTATTTAGGTTAATAGATGTGGGTTGTGTATTGATGATAACTATTAGTTTTATGTTTAATTTTTTTTATATATGTTATTTTGTGGGTTTTAAATTGATATTGTTGTGGTTGTCGATGTTATAATAGCTTATATTTGATTTTTTTTTTGTTCATGCATGTTATTTTGTGAGTTTTTGGCTTTTTATGTGGTTTGTAGGAACATATTAATCTTGAAGTCATTTTGAAATTCTTGGGGTGAATGTTGAAGTTAAGGTTTGATCATTCTTTCTTTGATTTTTTTTTTTTTTTACTTTTGAGTCCATGTTATTATGGTTTTATCTTTATTGTATTAAGCTATTGATGTTGTGTTTATTCTTTATTTGATTTAATTGTTACTTTTGAGTGATAAATTGATGCAAAACAGAGTTGTAAACTCTTTTAATAGTTAGTATGCTAAATATTTGAGTTGGAATAATGTTAATGTTATTGTAATTAATGAATAAATGCTTGAGTTTGGTTGTTAAAAAGGGTTTATTTGTGTTATGTATTTTCATTGACTTTTATGTAATTTGTTTTCTTCTTGCTTTGTAGGGTTTTAGGCTAGGTTTTACTGTTTGCTATTTTTGAAAGGTTTTGACATCAAATCGAATAGTAAGTCATAAAGATTTGTTTCATTGAATTTAATTTGGGTGATTCTAATTAGTTGTGTCATTTGTAATTATTTGAAATTTTTATTTATCACTATTTATCAGTGTTTAGGCATTTTATTTTAGGCATTTTGTAATAGATTTTCTTCATGTAATGAGTTACTTTTCCTAGGATTGTTCATCCTCGAGTAGAACTAACTTTAAGGAACCATCATGCTTCAGCTACAAAAATTCACACAACCTACAGAGGTTATATGGTAGATCCTTTGTTCTTCTTATCAATAGAAGACTTCAAGAGCAATTTCATAGGAGCCTAGTTTGAAATTACAAATAATGAGAAATAGTTAGTAGTTGAATTGAATAACAATATAAGAAAATTATATTGTTCATGATTTCATGTTTTAAGTTATTGGTTGTGCAAGTCTCGTCTAGATTATGTCACTTTCCTTTTCATTTTTTTGCCTACTGATATTAATATATTGTAAATGAACATAATTCCCCTAAAATGTAAAGAGCTATTTGATATGGACAACTTATAAATGGGCTCAAGCAATAACCGAGGTTTTCTTAAGCAAATAGTTAATTGCAGTGCTCTTGTCATGTGTTAGTTGGTGCTATCACGTGTGATACACAATAAATCTTTTGCATTGATATGTTTTGCATCAATATTTGATTTTTAACTTGATTATCTTGAAACTCTAATACAAGTAAGGAGAAGTTTTAGAGCTTTGAAAGGCTTTTAGAGGCTTCAAGGAGTTATGAAATGTTAAAACGTAAAATGCCAAATTATGAATACCATGAAATAAATATACTTTTTCATGTAAGTTTAATCTTAGATTTAGTTATGTAGGATCCAAATCTTAGAAAACTAAGCACGAGAGCAGGCTCAGTTTATGAATGATAAGAAATGGAGAGTACCTTGGGCAAATGGTCATTCAGCCAGGTAGTAAGTTTTCACTAGTTTTGTTTTTGATGGCATGTAATCTTCTTTATTTTAAGTAGCTATAGCTTGTCAAATCTAGATATGCCTCTTTGAAATAAATAGTAAAAAAAAAGAATTGTCCAATTTTTCAATAAGTTTCAGTGTCTCCTGCAAATGTAGCATTGATCTTTTTCCATCAAGATTGTTGAATTAGGTATTTAAATAACATAATACTTCCACTTTCACCTTGAATGGTTTTCTTTTACCTACAAATTCTTTAGTTCATATGACTTTAAGGAACTTAGAGAAAGTTAGAGATCATATATTCCTATTTGTTTTATATGTAGTTGCTCTTTTTGTTGTTGTTAAAATGAGTAACTTAATTGAATGTTGGATCAGTCTGATGCAAGCATGAAGACTAGAATGATAGTGTGCTAACAAAAAAGGAAATAAAGGCAAGAATGTAGAGAAAGGTGGAGGCAGTCATCAAAAGAGAAAGGGCAATGGCTTATACATATTCTCACTAGGTAGTTTTATTTTAACTAACTCATTCCAATTGTAACTGAATCATGTCGGATGGTTTACAAAGTCATATTTTAGGTATTATCCTTTTACTCAATGCCTCAAGCTGAAACAATACTTTATCCTTCTATGGATAGTTATATATTTTAATGAGGTATCTCATTACAAGAATTTTACTAACTAATTGACAATAATTTCTGATTAGATTCATATCCAATTCATTACAAAAATGTCATATAATTAAAAATAATAATATTAATTTTGTTACTACAAATCTATTATGAGTTGTTATAGCTCTTTATCAATAAAAAATGTGGAAGTCAATCATCTTTGCTGAGCACTTACCTTATTTTTTTCTTTTTATCCTACAAAATCAAATCCAATCCATGGGTATGAATTATCCTTTTTTTTTTCATTTTTTCCCTGGTTGTTAATGTATCATTTTATTATAGTTGTAGCTACTTTTTAAGATCGATGGACTGATAGCTAATGGGAGAAAAGAAAAAAAAGAAATGTCATGGAAGATAAGAAAATGAGTAATAAAGAGGCTAGAACCAGCCCTGTGAAAAAGAAAAATGGATTTATATGTTCTATTTTCATAAATGCAAATAGTATAAATATGTGGATGATGGTTGTTGGTCTCAATAAAGCTATTGCTGATGGCATATTTCACCCTTAATCATATATTTGATTGGCCATGTGTTCATCAATATTGGTATAGCTTTAACTGCTAATGTTCCAACCGCAAGGTTCGTTGGGTATGATATTACTTACAAGCTTAATCAATTTTTTTTTTTTTTGTGCTTCAAGATTTTCATATATAAAATATAATATAGTTAAGATTGTATTTAACTTGATAATATACTTTTGTGTTGTTTTGTGGGTAATAGGTTGCAATGTTTTTTATTTTAATAGCTTATAGATGATGGATTAGATTTTTTTTGGGTGACTTTGAAGTGAAACTATTAGTGTTCTTTTTCTATTTGGATTGTTTTTTATTTGCCTTTTTTAGTGACAACATTCTTTTTCTATTTTCATTGTCTTTTCATAAAAAAAAATCGAGTTGTGAAAGTGAAAATAGAACACGTTTGAGATTCAATAAATCTAGTGACAATCAATCTGATGAGATCAAAATTAGTAAGCGAACTGCTAAAAAGAGAAGTTTTCATAAAAAAAAAGGTATATATATAGTTATTTACTATAAACATAATTTATTTTATCAAAGTTTTATTCATACTAAATTTTAATTTATATAATGAAAAAAGTCTTAGAGTAATAGTGCAGGGTGAAATGATGTAAAAAATCAATCAATAGTTTCTCAAGAACATAGCTAATGTTGTCTTTGTTATTTGATTTTCAATTTTTTCCAAAATGCTAATTATGTTTACTATTCTATCAATCTTGGCTCAAAGTAAAAAAAATTTTGTACTCATATTATATATATATATATATATATATATTACAACCTATAGTGCTATAAAAAAAATTGTTAAGAGTAATATACATTAGACAAAAATATGTAAATCAACATTCATTATTTTGTTTATTTTGAAAATATTACATATTTTTAAAAGAGTAAAATACATTCAGGTCTTTGAGTTTTAAGCATAATTCAACTCAAATCCATTAGTTTGAAAAATAGACATCTTACCTTAAAACTTTTCAATTAATAGGACACTAAAATCTTTCTGTTAGTTAACTCCATTAAAAAGCTTAGTAAAAAATCACTTTACCCTTGAAAAATCAATATTGTTAAATATTTACACAAAATAATTATTTATAATAATAATTTTTTCTTAAAATATATATAATATATTAATAATATATAAAAAAGATTTTAAGGTGCAATATATAAAAACAAAATTCACAATTATAATAAGGGAAAAAAATGTTATAATAAGAACATGCAACATATAGTAAGCAATATTCACATAAAATAATTATTTATAATAATAATTTTTTTTAAATATATAAAATATATTAATAATATATAAAAACGTTTTTTAGGTGCAATATATAAAAACAAATTTCAAAATTATAATAAGAACATCTAACATATAATAAGCAAATGCTCACATAAAATAATTATTTATAATAATAATTTTTTCTTAAAATATATTAATAATATATAAAAAAGATTTTTAGGTGCAACATATAAAAACAAAATTCAAAATTATAATAAGGAAAAAATGTATAAACAAGAACATGTAACATATAAAATAAAAAAATATTTGGTTGAAAAACTATTATTTATAATTGTGAATTATAATAAGAAAAATGTTATAATAAGAACATGTAACATATAATAAGCAAATACTCACATAAATAATTATTTATAATAATAATTTTTTTCTTAAAATATAAAAAATATTAATAAAAAGATATAAAAAGATTTTTATGTGCAATATATAAGAATAAAATTCAAAATTATAATAAGAAAAAAAATGTTATAATAAGAATATGTAACATAAAATAAGAAAAAATATGTTGTTGAAAAAAAAAGTTATTTATAATTGTGAATTTTGTTTTTATATATCGCACCTATAAGGATATATAAATATAATAAGCAAATACTCACATAAAATAATTATTTATAATAATAAATTTTTTCTTAAAATATATAAAATATATTAATAATATATAAAAAGATTTTTAGGTGCAATATATAAAAATAAAATTCAAAATTATAATAAGAACAAATGTTATAATAAGAACATTTAACATATAATAAGCAAAAATATTTGATCGAAAAAAAAATGTTATTTATGATAGTGAATTTTGTTTTTATATATTGCATCTAAAATTTTTTTATATATTATTAATATATTTTATATATTTTAAGAAAAAATCATTATTATAAATAATTATTTTATTTGAGCATTCAAGGATATTGATTTTTTATGGATAAAATAATCTTTTAATGAGCCTCTTAACAGAGTTAACTGAAAGAATAACCATAGTGTCGTATTAATTGAAAAGTTTTGAGGCAGAATGTCTATTTTTCAAACTAATGGACTTGAGTTAAATTATATTTAAAACTCAAGAATCTTGATGTATTTTACCTTTTTAACACGATGTGGTGCAGGCATGCATTCTAGTTAATGTTAAAGATAAAAGTATCCAACAAAAAAAGTTAGATGAATTAAGATAAAAATTGTGTAAAATTAATTTTTATTATTGATTTAATAATTTTGCAAGTGAAGAATTAGTTGTTTGAAAAATATATAGTTGAAAAAAATATATAATTTTACTAGCTTTATTTTGATAATTTCAATTATACAAAGTTCATATTTTTTTATTATAATTATTTTACTTTTAGATTTTATTAAAAGTGTCTTTTTATATTTAGTTAATGAAGAGGCATTTCAAAAGAAAATTAGAATTGGAGCAATCACGTTGTACTCAAGAAACTAGTGAATAAAGCTCAAAGCAAACTCTCATTTGAAATTGATTTAAAAATCCTTTTACTATTCCAAATTTAATTCTAGAGTTATAAATTATCATAATATACAAAGGGATACTTATAAAAAGGACCTTATCAACTGCGTAATCATATTTTTTCTCAAAGAAATATAGAAAATACGTTATTCTACTCAATCACAATTGATTTAAAAAGTTTGGTAATTGGTTATAATATAGCATATCCAAGGATGTTGCTTTTTGCTTATATTGTTATCTTTTTAAACAAGACATTGAAAAAAAAAGAAAACTATGACTCTTTTATTCTTGAAGGTTTTCCCAATTAAAATAAGAATGATAAACTTAAAACCTATATTGGTGGTCCTAATAGTGCTCATAATCATGCTTATAGGAAATGTAAAGACTTGATGAATGAAAATCAACACGTTCAATCAACTTTGGTTAAACAATAAAATCAAGCCCAATTGAATATTGGACTAGGTTGACTACTTTAGTAGACTGTTCTTCATTTCTCTTACGTCAAGAGCTAACTTTTCATGGTTATAACATTTCAAGAGAATAAAAAAAACCAAGAAAATTTTCTTGAACTCTTACATTTTCTTATCGGTCATAATAAAGCTAATAATAATGTTGGTTTGAAAAGAATGCTCTTAGCAATTTGAAATTTGACTGCACTCAATATTCAACAAGATATAATAAGTGCTACATCAAGTGAGACAACAAAAATTATCATTGATGATTTATGAGATGATTTATTTTCTATTTTGATTGATGAATATAGTGATATGTCAAAATATAGAAATTTTAAAAATATAGAATTTTATTTCTATAATCATTATAAAAAATGATTTATAGTTAAAAATAAATTTTTAGTAATTGTACATCATTTTAATACTAATAACATTCAAAATAGTAATTAATATTTTTCCAAAATATTATTTATAAAATTATGTACAAAATTTGATGATATTGAAAATTTTAAATTCAATTGGTTTGATATTTTAATTTTAAAAATGAATTTTTTATATTTATCTTTGTTTACATTAAATTAAACTTTTAGTATAAAAAAATGAAGATTTAGTTGCTTCACTTTTTTATAAATTAATACTTGGCTAATGTTGTAGGAGTTTTATGCAAATGCTATGAAATTCTTAGAGAAAGTCAAACTATTAAAGTTGTTAAGGCATTAAAGAATGGAGAGCCTACGAGTGAAAGAGGTTTAAACCAAGAAACTAGTTTCAAACATATTAGTAATACTCAATGGTATTCTCATTATGATACATGCCTCATTATAATTATCTTTTTTTTTTTTTTGCCAATATCATAATTATCTTGTTTGCATCTATTGTTGAAGTGTTTGATAATATGGTTAAAAATAGTTTGAATTCTAAACAAAGAATTGAAGATCAAGTGTTATTGCAATTGATTCAACCCTTTAGTTTTGTTTTCAACCTACACTTGATAAATAATGCACTAAAAAATTGAAATGACTTGTCAAAAGCTGGGCAAACAAGTGATCAAGATATTTAATGCATTAAAATGAATTGAAATATCAAAACAATAGTTACATAAGATGTGAGATGATCGATAAGACCCTTTATTTGTTGAAGTTTTTTCATTTTGAGAAAAACATGATATTGCGGTTCTTAGTATGGATAATATCTATGTAGTTCCTAAATGATCATGACTCAAGGTTATAAAGGTCTAAATTTACATTATTATCGAGTTAACTTATTTTATGTTGTTATAGCTAGACAACTTCAAGAACTCAGGAATTTTTTTAATGAGATTAACATCGAGTTACCTTTTTGGTGGCATGCCTGTATCCAAGTAACTCACTTGATAAGAAAAAATTAATCCGTTTTGATCAGTTTTATTGTTTGAGTTTCTAGTAGTTGATTTTATGACATTTGATTGTCACTGTTTCCAAGCAGATGCTCTTCGGCTTAATTACATCTAATCTCAGATATTCTTATCCTAATCCATGTGCTTAAGTGCATGCATCGTCCAATCTTAGCACATACGTAGTGAAAATCACAATTGTAAACAACAAAACTAACCAATTTGTCTTTATCTTTGACTATATTCAAGGGATTTTTCTTTTTTTTTTTTTTATATAAAAGTAATGCTTAAATGCTTCATAACTTAAGATGCATGTTAAGTGTAGTACTTTATTTCTCATTTTTATTTCTTTAACAGAAGATCTGTTTTTCAAGAAGCTTTAAAGACTAATTTTTTATTTGTTTCTGATTAAAAAAAAATAGAAACTCAAAGATCAATTCATCAAATCTCACCAATCAGATAAAAAAAATATTGTATTAATATAATCAATAAAAAAGAAAAATTTAATATAATCAATTTTAAGTTTGGTAAAATGATACATAACCTAACCTCCCACCTCTCAATATTTTGACTAGAAGTGCAAAAGGAATATTTGCTTACAATTTTTTAATTGTTTGATTAAAGTTTAAATCAAAGGACTCATGAAACAAGCCATAAGCCAACAAAAACCACACTAAAATCCAAAAATAATATAAAAATCCCATTTGAGATGCCCATAACACCATCCCCATATAATCCTCCCCCTTGTTGCTACCTATATCTTACATGGGGTGACTTGGGAGAACAACAAAGAGATTAATAAAATAATAATATAGATAATAATAATGAACCATGGCTCAATTCTTTAATTGGGAAATGTTTGTCCATTATAAGATCCCTCCAAATATTGGTTCTCTGACACAGATGGATTCTTATATTTGTGCTTCTGAATAGATGGCATATTCTCATGTGATTATATAGATATAAACTTAAAATTAATGTTAAAAAAAGTAAAAATTAATTTTAGATGTTTAATAATGAAGACATAACTTAAAAACATATTTATTAAAATGAATTATTTTTTTTATTTAAGTTTCTTTCATTATTATTATTATTATTATTATTATTATTATTATTATTATTATTATTATTGTGGATTTATTTAGGTATGTCTTTATTTGTTTAATTATTTAGTGATATTGTATATATAGATATAATATTTGATTATATTGTAATTTTTCTTATACTTATAATTTACTAAAATTTGTTTCATTATTATTATTATTTCTCTAATTTCATAAAATGCTATTTGTTATAAGGTTAAAAAATTATAATTAATTATAAATGAATAAATTATTAGAAAGAACACTTATTTTAATATAATATTTCATATGAAAATAAAACCATAAAAATACATTTTTAACTCTTACAAATAAGAAAGGCCATAGATCAACTTACACAAATAAAAAATATTTTTTATATTTTTTTTAATTATTTATTTCAATAAATTTAAAAAATCAAATAAACAAATAAAAAAATATTTTGATCCCATCTCTTCATTCTATTACAATCAATAGCTAGAAAAAATGTAAATTAAAAAATTTTTATACTGATATAAGTCAATTTCTCTTTAATAAGAAAATGATAAAGATAAATAAGTAAAATAAAATAATATTGTTTTAGTGAAGTTTTTACATTTTATGAAATAGATTTGAAAATTTTAATATATATTTTATTATAAATTATTTGATTATTTTAATACATTTTAAAATAATATATGTAAACTTAAAAAAAAAAAAAAAAAACTTAGTTTCAATGAAAGTGAATATAAATAGATTAAAATTAATACTTTCCACTAAAAATAAATAATAACAGATTTGTACTGAAGTTCAAATGAATAGACTTTTAAAAAAGAAACCTAGTTTCAATCGAAGTAAGTGAATATGATATTTATGAAAGATTAAATTAATATTACCAATGAAAGGTAAAACAAAACATATATTTGTACTAAGTCTGACTCCAAAACAAAAGGTCTCAGTTGGAACTCTGCTTGGTTAAAAAACGAAACAGAGTGACATTAACGGTAACAGAGACTTTAACAGTTGAAAACCAGGAGGGAAACCAATGAAGACTTAACTATTTTTTGCGTGCATTAGTTCCTATAAAGTCGTTAACAAAGCAACTAAGCAACTACAAAAAGAAAACCAATCTCTAATTTCCCATTTGCCGCTTTGAGTTTTATCAGTTTTTTCTGGAGGTTGTTTTCATGGGGAAGAAGCTGCACTTAGATTGGACTTCAAATTCCATTTCTAAATCTGGCAGGGAAAGAGTGCCCCTTTTGAACAAGGAGGTTTGTTTCTTCCTTCTCTGATTTTCTTTTTTTAGTTTTATTTTTCTGGATTGTTTTATTGATCAACATTCTTGTTCACTTTTTTACACTTTTGTAGTTGATTTTGTAAAAAAAATGTTTCTTCTTGGTTTCTGGGAATCTGCTAAAACACCTGAATTTTCTGTATTAATATGTTAGCTGCAATGCGTTGTTCTAGAAATTTTTCATCATCCTTTTTTTTTTTTTATTTCCTTTTTGGGATCTTTCTGTTTCCTCTATGAAGTATGTTTCTTGGATAGGTCTTTGTTTGTTTCTAAAGAAAATAAAATCTTCTGATGTTATGGTGTGTAATTGATTAATAACACATCAAATTCTTTACTTATTTTAGTGATTGTGGGTTTTCTTTTACTCTCAGATTGAAAATCCTATTAGATTTTAGCTGTCTTTTGTATATTGAAAAGAAAATTTGACAAATACCGAAGACTGATTGAGATTATTTCACACTATAAAAATGTTAGAAAGTCTTAAACCTGAAATATCAGTTACCCTTTTTCCCTGGTGCTTGTGTATGTCTAAAAGAAAAAAAAAATTGCAGAAATAGCTTTGGAAGAAAACCATTTAAAGTACTTTTCTATTTGGCAATTTAATAGAAGCGATTCACTTAATGTAGAAGGCTTTTCATTTTGTAGAAAAGAAACACAGGTTTAATGGAAACGGTTCACTTTATTTTGTGCAGGCAAGTAAGCAGACAAATGACGACCAGTCACCTAATGATCCTGTATCAGACCTTGAGCAAGGGGATGCGGTAGAGGTGATAGTTGTTCATTCCATTTGTCGTACATTTTTATTTTTCAAATAACATTTTTTTGGGAAGGACTCTTGAATTTAATTTGAAAATTTCAGGCAGCCAATGTCGGATTTTCCAGAGTGTTTTCACTGGTTAGTGATGAATTTTTTATTCCCATGATCTCTGAGCATGGAACTTTAACTTGATGTGCATTGAATTTTTTTTTTTTTTTCTAAATTTCAGGCAAAGCCAGATGCTGGGAAGATAATTGTTGGCACCATTGCTTTATTGATAGCATCCACATCAAATCTCTTGATTGTGTGTTGTCTCTTTAATGAACTTTGATCTCTTTACACCCCCAATGTTTTTCGTTTAATTTCTTCCTTATTTTTTACCTTCTCCTTGGATCATAATCTATTATTCTTTGAGATAAACATGCGTGAAAAGTCATTGCTGTTAACAGCAAAGTACCTTTTAGGAGTGGAGTTGGCTCATTGATGACTGTTTATGCTAGAAAATTGTTCTCTTGTATGCCTATGCTCCTCTACCGTATCAGGGCCATAGCTTCTTATGTGAATCCCATCCCTTTTGTTGCAAGATGAGTGTTCTGCATATATGGCCCTTCATTTTTATTTTCGGAAGCTCTTATTCTCAGAGCTTCTCCCTCATGAATTCCAAAGAAAAAGTCAAATTCTTAGATGGTAGGCAATTTTTACTGAGATTATCATATCTTCTAGCTGAGATGTTTGGTAGCAGTGTCTTTCTCTACATAGAACAGTATATTGCACAAATATTTTCACCTTTGTTCCGTTCCAAGTTTACCTTTAGTCTTCTGCATTTTGAAAAGTGAAGGAATTGTAATACTGTGCAAGATTATGAGTAGTTCCTTCAGGCATTCTCTGTTTTTTCTGTTCTGAGCAATATTGTACAAGCATGAAGTAAGCCTATGATGGAATTCTTTCACCTCAGACTCTATTTTCTAAAAAGCTCAGATGAAAATGCTCATATACGACCATGTCGGAAAAGAAAAGCAGATTGAACATTGAAATAAGTTTCAATACACCACTTATTCGCTTTTTTTCCCTTGTTTATATAATGTTAAAGTATGTTTGTTGCAGCCTAAATATGGTGGAATGATTATAGACATTGTGTCAAGAGATATAAGGACGCCTGAACAGCAATCAGATGCTTTGGAAGCTGTCAAGAATACTGTAATATACATTGTGCTGATAGTTGTAGTAGGGTATTCCTTTTCCTTTTTCAGTTTTCATGTTCTACTAATTATGGTTCTATTTCCAGTTGTCTCTCGTTTAACTATTTGGAATCATCAAATTGTGAGTCATTTAGACCCAGTAGTAACCAAATGGAATTATCTGGTTTTGCATAAAATTTACATAGAAAGCAATTCATTTTCTTGTAATATTTGCATATGCTCCTTCATGTGTCAATAGAAACAGATCAAGAGCATTCCCTGATCTTTACATTGTTTTGATATTTCCAATGCCATTTTTATATGACCAACTTGTCTGTTGAATGCTTCAAGAAACACGTCAGCATCCAGTCATAGTTTTTCTTATGAACAACATCAATTTATCTGACCTCTTCTTCATTTTTTTTGCTTACTATGTTTAAGATATTGATCTTATAACCAATTTCCTATTAGAATCTCAGTTATTTTTTTATATTTCTAGAATGTTTGGATAACTAGCAAGAACCTAGATAGCAGATACTTATATAGGGCTCTCATATCTCTTACCATGTCTAGTGTTACTTCCATGCACATGTCCAACACTTCACCAATTTATCCAGAATTTAAAACTTAAAAGTTTCCTTTTAAGGTGCGCAAAATACTTTTAGATACTTTTAGGTGCATGTCAAACACATGCTGAACCTCAAAACAATCATTTTAAGAATGAGTTTGTGAACTAAAATGAAGAAAGTGAAGTTCTTATACTTTATAGCATTTTCATGAAAAGAAATATTGATGAAATTAATCTATAATGAGCTTCTATGCGTGAAACCTTGTATGATTTAATTTAATATAAGATTAGTATTAAAATAAGAGATGAGAATATTACTTTTTCAAAAATTTCTATATCTCTGTTTGCATAATCTATAGTATCTATATCTGTGCATCAAAGTAAAAAACTTTATCACTTGATTTTTATCTTAAATGGATTGATCCCATAGATCATTTTTTGTTCTCGCATCCTTTTAGGTCTCTGTGCTCAGCACTTCGAGCATGGTTGTTTTCTTCTGCCAGTGAACGGGTTGTAGCTCGCCTAAGGAAAGACTTATTCAGCCACCTTATTCGGCAGGTCAGGCCAATTAAATCATCAACTGGTTGTAAGATTTGCCAAGTTAATAATTAGTAGAGCAGGTTTAAAATTCATGGTTCATGAATGCTTGACTTAAGTTTTACCATCCAGCATAGTCTAAGACCAATGATTTGCTAGTTCTTCAGCTCGTCTTTTTTATCAGCCTTAGCAAAAAAACTCAATTTTCAGCAATATTGATCCTAAAATGGTTCAACAGGAAGTAGCCTTCTTTGATGTTACTCGAACAGGGGAACTCCTCAGCAGGCTATCTGAGGACACCCAAATCATTAAAAATGCAGCAACAACCAATCTTTCAGAGGCACTGCGGAATCTAACAACTGCATTGATTGGTGTTGGCTTCATGTTTTCATCATCTTGGAAATTAACATGTATTTAATTTTTCTTGTTTAAGTATTTTTTATGGATGCCTTCTATCAAATGAGTATAGCACTCACAGTAGCTTTTATTCTGGTTTAGTGCTAGCCTTGGCTGTAGTGCCAATTATTTCTGTTGCTGTACGAAAATTTGGGCGCTATCTCAAAGAACTTTCACACACAACCCAAGCTGCTGCTGCAGTAGCCGCTTCCATCGCTGAGGTTTGTATTAAGTATATCTGATTTCCTCTATTATTGAGAAATTTTAAGTACCAAAAACAGGCAGGAAAGCATGGTAAGGTCATTATCCGTTATTTGATATTCTAGCCTTCATGAGCTATTTTAATGCTTAGGAATCTTTTGGAGCCATTAGAACAGTTAGATCATTTGCTCAAGAAGGTTATGCAATATCAAATTATGCTGAAAAAGTTGATGAGACACTGAAGCTTGGACTAAAACAAGCTGTAAGTTTCAGGATGCTAACCCTCTCTCTCTCTCTCTCTCTCTTTCTCTTCCTGTCACACACACGTGCATGTACAGCCATTCAGAAACTAAACTTTGCATAATTTCTACTGTTTTCTTCAACAGAAAGTAGTTGGTCTATTCTTTGGAGGACTGAATGCTGCATCCACATTGTCTGTTATGATAGTGGTGATTTATGGTGCCTACTTGACAATAATAGGATTTATGACTGCGGGTTCTCTTACATCCTTCATCCTTTATAGTCTCACAGGTACCTCAATTTTTGCAGCTTGCCCTATTTCCGAGTTTTGCCTAGTTTCTGTTTAATCTTTGGTCTCAATGGAGACACTGCAAATACCTGAAACATAGTAGAAATTTAACCAACATTTCTGGCCTCTCTGTAAAAGTTTGTCAAAAGCAGCAATAATCTTCAAATGTGATAGATCTCATCCATTGTTATAGGACATAAAAACAAGTCTCTGGTAAAAAAGATGAAAGCATATCATTGGTCAAAGCTTTGGTAAGAGGCTATTTTTGTTCTATCATTTTTTTTTTCCATGACTTTTCCTTCTCATTCTACATGTGATGGTTAAATAATTTCAACCCATGATTGTTGGTTTGTGATAAATTAATATTCCAAGCTTAACCTATTCTGTAGATTTTATGGCAGAATCTTGTCACTATAATTTTCATATAGCTGTATCTCTCTCTGCCTGCAGTTGGATCCTCAGTTTCCTCTTTATCTGGACTATATACAACTGCCATGAAAGCTGCAGGGGCAAGTAGAAGGGTTTTCCAGCTCTTAGATCGTGTCTCAAGCATGCTGAAATCAGGAGACAAGTGCCCAGAGGGGTTAGTCATATGACAATGTCCTTGTATAAATCCAAGTAATCTAAATGGCAGGAGCAAGACAGTTCTTTAACAGTGTTAAAATCGTGCATAGAATTATATCATTTTACCATTTTTTGTCTAGACTTTGATTGCTTCTAATCCATGAATATATTGGTCAATGGCAGAAATCCAGATGGAGATGTAGAATTGAATGATGTCTGGTTTGCTTACCCTTCTCGACCAAGTCATATCGTACTTAAGGTAATGGTTTCTCTGTTACACATACATGTCACATTTCAATCTAAAACATATTATCCTCTACTAAACTAATCTCAGTTTTGCATGAACTAAGAAAGTACATTTATAACATGGTGATGGATTTGGTTTAGTGGGTCCTTCCTTTTAGGATTTGCAGTGTGATAAATATGAATACGAGAAACATTGAAACATAAGGGAAATGAACAATAAATATTTTATAATTAAGTCTAGCTATTTTATACTCCTGCAAATTATTAATGATTTGAGATTTTACCAGTACATAGATTGGCATTACTCAACCCAATGAATGATGTTTATTTAACCCTACCTTTGAACAGTTGAGTATAGAATGAACTTTTTTTGGGAGTTTAATTTTTGTATCAAAATCACCATGTTAAGTCATGATTTTACAATTTTTTAACTTCATGATTTAAATCTGATGACACTGTTTGAATTGCAGGGAATAACATTAAAATTAAAACCCGGTTCAAAGGTTGCTCTTGTTGGACCAAGTGGTGGTGGAAAAGTAACATTATCATCCCTTTCCCTCTTATTCTTTTCTATTTGTCTCTGTTTGTGTATTTCAACAGTCGATGTCATTTTCTCCATCCTCTATGACCCGCAATACTAATAACTGAACCTAAATTTTTGATCTGTTGCAGACCACGATAGCAAACTTAATTGAAAGATTCTATGATCCTCTGAAGGGAAAGATTTTGTTAAATGGTGTTCCTTTAATGGAAGTATCACATGAATATCTTCACAGAAAGGTAATCCCCTGTTTTTCTGATATCTCTCAAGTGTCTGCATGGCCTTTATAAAAACTCTAGTCAAGTTCATAACCGTGAACGGACTTCCATAATGTCATTTCAAAATCTGCATTATCCAATAAAAGGAAAAGAAGTCACTTCGAAAGCTTAGCATCAACACAAAACATTGTTGCAGCAAATTTACCTATTTTTATCCATGAGAGCTTGTCTTTGCAATGTCCATCATAATTGACACCTACACTAATCACTGAAGCACTTTGCTGATAAGGACATCCAGCCCCCCTTATTCACACCAACTCTGCAATTTTTGCTGTCTTGAACTAGAATTGACTGAAAGCATGACATAGTTTAAGCTTTCTATCAATCTTTCAAGAAGAAAAGGAACTGTGTAAACAATTATGTAAAGTGTATCATTTCATCCTTTTGGATTCATGTTTTATGTACTATAATCCTCTGATTCTTAATATAAATGCTTTAATATTTGTTCCTTCATTACCTATGGTTTTCACAAAAATTTAATCATTTGGATGTCCTGAGGTTACTTAAACACCCTTACTCTCCTTGTCTTTCTGGAATACAGATAAGTATAGTCAGCCAGGAACCTGTTCTTTTCAATTGTTCTATAGAGGAGAACATTGCCTATGGGCTAAATGGAAAAGCCAGCAGTGCTGAAATAGAATCAGTAGCTGTGAGTTATGATCATCTTCTACCTTCTTCTTCCTCTTTTACCAATATCAATAAGCCTTCTTCACAGATTTCAGTTTTTCTATGCATGTATTCTAATAAAGTAAAATGCTGCAGAAAATGGCTAATGCTCATGAATTCATAGAAAAATTTCCTGAAAAGTATCAAACAGTTGTTGGAGAACGTGGCTTGAGGCTCTCGGGAGGCCAGAAACAAAGAGTAGCAATTGCAAGAGCACTATTAATGAATCCAAGAATTTTACTGTTGGATGAAGCCACTAGTGCTCTGGATGCCGAGAGTGAATTCCTTGTCCAGGTGAGACTATAGCTGCTTATTAGCATTCAAGACAATTGGTTTTCATACAATCTGACTCTTAACTCTTCCTTTTTAAGAACAAAGGAAGTATTAAAAGAAAAAAAGTGAATCCTATCTCTCCTACCCACTCTGTCTTCTTTGGCCTACAATATTACTGTTGTTTGCCTTGTTGGTGAGGTAATCTTAAATGCATTGGAGCTCGTTAACATTTTCGAAATTCTTTCAAACTCAAGAGATGTATTTAGTTGATTTTATCTGTCAATTCAATCAGGTCACTCTTTAAAAACAATACCCTAACTAATTTTAATGCACTGGATAGGATGCTATGGATTCATTGATGATGGGTAGGACTGTTCTGGTCATAGCACACAGGCTTTCAACAGTCCAAAGTGTAGACAGTGTAGCCGTCATATCTGATGGACAGATAGCTGAGAATGGCACCCATGAACAGCTTCTCAGTAAGAATGGCATCTACACAGCGCTTGTTAGGAGGCAACTACAAGGTTCAAACACCAAAATCTAGTTCCAAATGGTCAAACAATGTCCGATGGACAGAGAGCTGAGAATGACACCCATGAAGAGCTTCTCAGCTAGAATGTATCTACACAGCACTTGTTGGAAGGCAACAAGAAGGATCAAACATCAAAATCTTGTTCCAAATGGTCAAACAATGTCCATATGCATATCTTGCTCACCCTAAAGCATTTTTGTTTATCCTTTATGGCATTTTCTCTTCAATGGAATTTGTTGATAAGACTGCTTCGCTACTTCTCATTTCTCAAATTACTATCTCCATTATCAGATAAAGCATATTTCAGAGGAAACGGGCAAATAATTCTGAGATAGAAGGGAAAAAAGAGCATCCACATTTTGCATGATACATGTTAAGCAAAGAGTAGTTTCATGCAAGGATCCTGGATTCCTTGAAACAAATCATTGCATCAGTGGACTGGGATGGAATTTGATTTGCATATATTAATTGATATATAATCAGATCTTCTCAACCCAAAAACAAGTTCATCACCTAAAACTATGATTTCCGGGGCAAGAACTAGGGCGTGGAGGCTAAGAATTGAGCTTTACAACTAACAACCATCACATGAAAATAATATTCCAACAAGCTTCAAAAACTAAACACTAATTGCAAAACATCAGCAACTCAAATCCAGAGCTTCATTGAGTTAGTTGATACAATTATCTTTAAAAGTTAACATCAAGCAGGTTTAATATTCAAATCCCAACATCTTCAACCCTTTTTCTTAGACCCAGACTATGGCCTCGTTGTACCAAAAAAAAAAAGAAAAAACCTCAGCAACACAAGACAAAATGATTCATGCTCCCTGCCATTTGGCCTTTGCTTTTCATCTAAAGAAGCATTAAACATGATAAGTTATTATATACAGTTCTTTTCTATGCTTAACGTTTAAAGGAAAATTCCTTCTCTGTATATACTTTATATATTTGATTTTAACCTAAGCTGTTGCATAATCAAATTTAATTTTTTTACTAGAAGGGAAAAATGATTTGTTTGCATTTTTTTGTTTATTGATGATATAAAATGGCCTCATGAAACATGCTATAAAACCAACAATGCACCCAAAAATCAAAATAAAAAATGATTTTTTCTCTTTTAACATGGGGAAGAAACAAAACTTGCATGGGCCTCAAGCTCCATTTCTCATTCAGGCAGTGAAAGAGTCCCCCTTTAGTACAAGGAAGTTTGTTTTCTTATTCTCTTATATATTCATGGTAACATATACATATCATCTTGTTTGGTTTTGTATTATGTTTTCTAGGATTTCTTTTTTAACATTCAAGTTAACTTTGTAGTTTGTTAATTTTTAATGATTCAATTCTAAAACACCTCATTTTATTGTAGCCAATATGTTCCGATGCATGAATATATGGTAAAGTATCTTGAGTTATGATACATAAATATATTGTCTTACAATCTCTTTTGTTTCTTTCTTGGATCTTTCTGTTTTTGAGTCTGACTGATGATTAGGGTCTTTGTTCTATTGACAGCAATGTCTTCGGATTTTGAGTCCTAACTCCTATAGCTATTTTAGGCTGAAATAAGTGAATATTTCTAGTCTCAGATACTGAAACTCTCACAAAATTTCACTATCATTGACTCAAATTCTCTCAGAAACCATACAATTTGAAATCCTTATGTCCTATGTCACTTTGACTATTCATTTTTGTTAAATTATACGTCTCGAGCACATATATGATACATTAATGCTCTTACTAAAAGAAAAAACTTAAAATGATCAAGCTTAGAGACACATATTCATATCTAAAACTCACTCATAAATTGAGCAAATAGCTTATGTATACCATAACAATATTTGGCAGAATGAAGAAGAATGTTGAAGGCGACTCTTGATATAGTTGCATAAAAAAATATTAAGAAAAAGCTCAGTTTGGGAAAAAAAAATTGCAATTGATGGTATTTAATTTCAGATGAGGAAAAGCCTATCTATTTAGTAAAGCATACTAGTTTAATAGAAACAATTCACTTCCATTTGTGCAGGCAAATGATAAGCAGTCATCAAACCGCCCCATGTCAGATCTGGAGCAAGGCAGTGCCCTTGAGGTGATGGATGGTTATGTTATTTGTCCTTTATTTTTATTTCCCAGTTGTGAAGCGGACTTGATTTTGATTTGAAACTTTTCAAGCAGAAAATGTAGCATTGTCCAGAGTATTTTCACTGGTTAGTCAGAATCGTAATTAGAGCCATAAAGATAATCAGAAAGAGTTCCATTAATCATGTAATCAATTAATGATGCATGAGCATCATCCCATGGTCCTCATTGCATTATCGAATTAAGGACACCAAAAGAACATGGCGAAGCTAGGAAAGCATACTGAAGTCACCAGACCAGAGCCTGAACATGCCAGTATCTTCCATCTGTGAGATGACTTTGCCACCAACGTTCAACCCATAAACCATCTCAAGTGCGGTGTTATTGTTAATATCGAACCCAGAAATTTGGCCAATGAAAGGGAAACCCCATAATGATCTGGTGGTGTGTAGTAAAGATTGGGAGGCATTGACATTATCTCGATTCCATTGATGAAAGCCTAGTGTCATTTGAAGCACTTGGGGATGGAGTGAAAATCAGGTCCAACACCTGATTCTCTTCCACATTCAAGCAGAATTCTTTGACAAATGATTCAAAATCTATAAACTCAGCAGTAAGGAGAGAACTGAAATTTTTTAGTGAAGTGTGAGAACCTCCTTTTACAGAGAAAAAGGCCTTGGAGCAGTTAAAATTTTCATATGAAACAGGATAAAAGTAGTCTGAACGAATTTCTTTCCAGCACTAGCAGGGAAAATCTATTTGAATTGAACCTATAGCTTAGCTCAATGGTTCATGCTGCCAGAGGTAGCATTGGGTAGGTCAAAAGTTTAATTTCCAACTCCTGCATGCAAGCTGCAATGCCTTCTCTAATTTTCAGGCTGCAGTTTCTTGCATTATAAAAAAAAAAAAAAGTGCTTGAATTCGGAGCCAGAGAGACAAGCAGTGAAGTAAGGGGCAGTATCTACTGAACCACCTTGATGATTAGCCCTATAGGCTGCATAGTTGTTATGGGATGATTCTACTGGACCAAACTTCGAGTTTATGTCACAATCCAGAATCTGAAGCTGTTAAGATGACAAGAGCTCCACAATCCAGGGTAATATCATCTTGTGGGACATAAGGAGGAGCAGATGAGATAATCATAACAAAAAGAAGGTGTCATTGAGAAGTTCTGCATTGGAAGCAAATGAAAACGAAGATATATATATATATATATAATGTAACTTTGGTAAATAGAAACAATATGAATCAGGAAATGGCTTGGAATTCTGATAATCTGAATTCTAAATAGATTTAAAACTGAATTTTTCAATAAGTTATAAAGACAACTTAAAAGATACCACACCCAAAAATAATACAGCTTTACTTCAGGAGCCTATTCACAAAAGAGTGTTCAGAGGCTAGACAAAGAATCTGAAATTGCCAGTGTCTTGCTTTCTCATTACTGATTCTACTATCTTGAACTAAAAATGAAAAGATTACAAATAAAAAATTATTGCTGATATTTGTTTACAACAAATTTTTTAAAGTAATCTGGCAGACTTTTTTATAAAGAAAATTGAAAGTCCGAAAAAACAAAAATCAGAGGTTGAAAGTGTTAAAATTCAAAACTCTAAATTTTTTAGATATTACTTTTTAAAAATATAAACCAACTAAATTATAATTCAAATTCAAATCCCAGAGCAGCAATCATACTCCTTGAAAACATAGGACAACTACCGTATAATACATGCCAGGATCGACAGGTTTCAATGGAACAAATGGTTGCAGGAGTGAATCAAGCAATTTCTAAAGTTAACCCATTTGTGATCATAAAGTTCACTTAAACCCTAGACCCTAGAAAAGAAAAACATAAAAGATTAGCTGCAGCTTTCCAAATTGATTATATCGATTGCAGTTCGAGACCTTAGGAATTGATACTTATATCTAATCCTTCAATAGCGCAAAAACCCAAAAAAAAAAAAAATTCCATCCAGATAAAATTATGCATGGTAGACTTGTGAACAAGATAGAATCAAGAATTGCACTATCAAAATTTCCGATTCATTTGGATAATGAATGAAAACCATGGGAATACTTTTGAGTACAAAGTTTTGCCCAGCTCATAGTCTCATATATTGCTGCATAAACAAGGTCTTCCAAACAAAATGGCTGACAAAAATAGCTATAAAAGAATAACTCTTAACGAATTGCCATCATTTGCGTCGCCTGTGAGCCTTCTTCAACAACCTTGTTTGCTTGAATGGTGCTGATGAGACTGGCAACATTACCCTGGGAAATGAAATAGATAGGGTCACTAGAAAATGCAAACACAAGTTAAATCAAATGAAAGATGCATACTGCTTTCGACTCGATAAGATATATTATACTAAAACAAATTTTAATCAGATTGATATATCCGATGAAAGGAATAGTAGTTACTGACAAGTACATAGATGATGCAGAACATTGGAAATATTTTCAACCAAGACCAAAAAACTGTGAACATTCAAACAGATAAATGGCTAGGTAATAATCAAAGAAACATTTTCCTTGCCAACTGCTACACGTATGGTAAATATCACAGAAAAAAGAAGAAACTTGAGTGAAAAAAATGAAGCATCAATTGTGTGAAATTCTTTACCCTCCATGTTGCTAGTTTTGATCGAAGAGACTGCCATTGATGCTGTCCAAAAATGCGCTCAGTACAGCAGCTGCATGTTAAACAAATTGTCAAGATAAATAAAAGGCATATTCTAGATAAATTCCATGGACAAGAAAGCGATGAAATGAGACCAACATTTTTTTGCCAGAAAATCAGATCAACTTGAATCACACATGCATCACACAAAGAGAGAGAGAGAGAGAGAGGAGAGAGAGAGAGAGAACTAACAGCTTACCTCACAATCACAACCTGATTCATCTGATCCATTTTACAGTCCATTAACTTAGCAGTTATTGCCTTAACAACCCACAATTCCACCTCATCATCTTTGATCTACAAAGAGAAATACATCAGTTTAAAAGAAAAAAAAAAACCCCTAGATTATGCAGCAAATCTGGTGCAGAGGTAGCTAAGCAAGTTTACCTGAAGAGTATCCTTGATGAGGGCATATGGAATTTGTCCAGATTCATTAGAGCCAAGATCAACCAATGACATCAACCTCATCTTTGCTATACAATCTTCATGGACAAGACCTGAACCATGGAATATTGAGATATATTAAAATTTGTAGGGACTTTAGCTCGTACAATAGGCCATTATAGTGTGTAAAGGCAAAAGATAAAGCATTACCATAACTTTTCATTAAGGTAGAATTTGCAGCCTGAAATTCCAAGTAGGCATCCAACTGCTGAGTCAGAAAGATCTTCAGAAGTTGATAGACCAATGCATATTTAGCATCCTTCTCTAATTGCCCTACGGCAGGCATATCTAATAGATCACACTGCAAAATGACAACAAGAATTAATCTACAAGCAACTAACTCTGAGCAAAACAAGGAGAATGCAGAAGACTAAATGCTCGTGCAGGTACTCTGCTAGAATGTAGGACACAAGACAAGCCAAATATTTCAAAAGCTCTAGAGGGATAACATAAAACAAAAAAGTTTAAATGCAAGAAAAAAAAAAGGAGGGTTGTTTGAAGAAGCATGGAAATGACTAGAACAAAATAAGCTTAAAATGAAGAAACATATGTATTCAGATCAGCCAGGATCTGCAACTTTGGTAAGATACCTGAAACATGTCAGGTGCCTTCACAAATTCTATGACTGCGTGCACAGCTTCCTCCTTGGCTTCATTCAGTGTATATGAGTCCTCACTAGAGAAAGTTGCCAAATACATGGTCAAGAATTTGATAGAATCCTTTCCTGAGCTGGATTTGCAGAAAAAGCCATTAAGTTGAAATATATGTAAGAGTGCAAACAATAAAAAAGAACAGGTATAATCACATATAGATAATGGGCAAATGAATTTATGCTTTGGGGTTCCTATATACCTTTTGTTTTCTTTCAGTACACTTGCAATGGTAAGGAAGAGGTTCCTTTGATCCTTGACCCCAATATTCCACTCTTTCAAGAAACTATCAATCTTTTTGAAAGAAGGTATAATATGATCAGTGACTTTCCCATTCAATGCCAAATTTAAGGCTTGCATGTATACAAAGAACCGGCTATCTGGGCCCTCCAACAAATTATAGAGATTAAACAAGCTGGAAAAAATAAAAAAGAAAAAAAACTAGAAACATCAGAAAGAGCCTTGAAAATTATATAAGCAAGAATTATAGATCATTGTGGAACATTACATCTTTAAACGCATTGCAGGCTTTTCATTTGGTTGTTGGGTGACTTTTGTGGATATGAGTTTTGCCACCTCAAGTTCTTCATCTGGATTTTCGAGCTTCGAGACAAGATCACAGATAACAGTGAAGGTACACTCAAGATCTGAAGAAAGATTAAAAAAGAAATTAATTATTTGTAAAACTAGAACTTCAATGAATATTTATAACTTCATAATGACAGTAAGTACATATGACAATTCAATCTGTCCTACTCCTACCTACATTAGTTACACAAAAGTTATTCACAGGGAACAAACGATGGCTTGAACAACAAGATCTCACCTATCTTTTCAGAAAAATAAGTTGCAGAACTATGAACTGTTACAATATCATAATTTGAAAAGTATCTATAATCTTGGAACTAAAACATCATAATGCAATAAGGCTCCATTGTGGGTTTTTGCTTCTTGCTTTTCACATTCTAAATAGCAGAAAAAAAGAAAAATCCTAATTGATTAAAAGTGAACATAAGACAAAACCGCAAAACCAATTCCAACATAATTTCTCCATTGTAAAAATAAAATCAACCATTTTATTCTCCAAAAGTTCAATCTTTAATTTGTAAATTCTCCAAAACATTGTTCGCTTTAATATCCAAACACGTTTTTAGCAAATGGGACAGTAAAGCAGCAGCTAAATCCTCAGCCAATTAACTAATACTAACTCAAATTAAGATTCAGCAATCTCCATGGAAGCGCGGTGTGAACGGAGATAATAGTATTTATTTCAATTTATAAATCTGCTAAATTATTGAAATAAATGAAACGAAAACAAATCGCACCTTTATCGGAGACCTTGGAAAAGACTAAATCGGCAGAAGTAAGCATTAAAGAAGCCAAATCCAACCATCTTCCCATCACCATACACTCTTGTGCTTCCATACACAGCCTCGTCACTTGCGGCTCCGCAACCTTTAACCATAATTGAACAAAAAAATTAATAAAAATTTGAAAAAATAATTTATTTCAGATTAGATTTTTGGAAAAAATTTGAGATTACATCGGGACCAGCATCGGCCCAAGCGATTTCAGCGGTGAATCGGACAACAGCGAGGGCGGCATCTTCTTCGGTGGTTGGAACGACGGTCGTCATTATCGTTTTGAAGATCTACAAAACCCTAGTTTCGTTTCGGTTATTGGGCCGGGCAGAGCGAGAAACAGAGAGCATGAAAAACCCTAGCACTTTTGGATTTGTAGTTTTATTATATGTTTATATTATATAGACGGTTATACTTATTACCGTCTATTAACTTTTTTTTTTTTATATCTTTTTAAATGCCAAAAGAAAAAAAAAATTTTGGCCAGCATGAAATGAAATTAATAAACTCTAATAGTCTATACGTAGATGTTTATTTAATATTTAATAAATATAAAATATAAAAATTATTTTATCATATATCAATATATTAAATATAAAAATATTTAAATTTAAATTATATATTTTATATGATATTCTATTTAAAATTGTTAAGTTGAAATAAACTCCACCAACCGCTGCATTTGGCCTAATAACTAAATAGGCATTAATTCATTCGTTAAAGCAGTTTACAAAGTTTATGTTTCTAAAATTGCCTGTAATAATCACCAACCGACATCCTTAGTAACTTAATTCAAATCCAATTCTTGTCTTAATTTGGTTGACCTTTTTACTTTCTTTAATGCATATTATGTTTAGGGAAGGTAAAACACCCAAACTCGTCGGGTTTTGATCCGATCCGACAGTTTAGCGTCGATTTTTTTTTTTTAAAAAATCGGGTATCGGTTCGGGTCGGAGTCGGGTAGAGTAAAAAATTTTCGGGGTCAGATCGGGTTTTAGGCAAATCCGACCCTACCCAACCCGATATATATAAAAAAAATTATTTTTTTAATTTTATATTTAATTATATATTTTTTTTATATATATTTAATTTTATATTTATATTTAAAATAATATTTTATTAATTTCGGATCGGAATCAGGTCGAATTTAATTTTATATAATATCGAGTCAGGTCGGATTCGGATATTAAAAATAAAAAAATTTATCGGGTCAAGTGCGGGTTTGGGTATTATATATTTAAAATCGGGTCGGGTTCGGGGCGAGCAAAAACACGCCCCGCCCCGACTCGTTGCCATCACTAATTATTTTACATTCGTTTCTAAAAATTTCGTTTAGAAAACATGTAATGAGTTGAGGGGAATTCTGTTATGGCAGATACTGATATTCTTCTGTCTATTAAGATTTGCTTTTTCTTCATTTTGCAGATGGGATTGTAAGGATAAGGATGAACAAATTTAAAATTTATTCAATTGATTCATGTAATTATTTTTAATTAAATGTAATATTTAATAAAATCTTTCTTTTACTCTCGGCTTTTTTTATTAAAATATTGTTAACAGGCTCACAAGATAATAAAAATAAAAAAGAAACATTAAGTGATGTGAAATTGTGGTTGTGGATGGAAACTAATGGAATTCTTCTACTACTTGCCCCTTCTCTTCATCAATTAAAATTCTAACCTTCTTCCAGGGAAAAAAAAAGGGTTACATTCTCTCATCTTCGAGAAAGATTTGTGGCAAAATATGACTACCTGCCTGTCTATGTTCATAGTTTCACCTAAAGTCATAATGCTATTACTAAATATTCTTAAACTCCATTTAGTAACATGGAACGTTTGTGGTGGTATAGTCCAGTGGCTTCCGGCCCGCAAATGTGATCCAATGTTGTGGGAGCCATATCCATCAAGCGATCAAGGTGTAGGGTATTAAGCATTTAATATGATGATATTTCCAGCAAGATTGCCTTTTCCTGCTTATGCCAATGGAGATACCAACTGAAATTAGTTTAGCATATTCTCCAGGGCTCAAAATCTACAGAATTGTTTTACGATGCAATCATCCGCACCTGTTTGTGCCTGTTAGTTCTCCGAAGGGAGAGTCATCAACAACGAGAAGCAGAACTGCTTATCCCTTAGTGATTATAAGCCACAATAAATCATCAACCTTTTATTTCAGCAATTCAACAAGTTTAAGCTCAGATGCATCATGTTACAAGAGAACTCGATTCAACAACCATATTAACAAAACAAGCATTCTAGTATGCACCAAGCCTTGGGAAAAACTATAGCTTGTATCGCATTATTTTGAAGTGTGAATCTTTCACTAGCATAAATATGAATATGTCTTGAAGGGAAAACCAAAAACAAAAACAAAAAGGGCCAAGGAAAAAGATATCAACATATTCTGTGCTCTGATACAGAGGTCTAAGCTATCTAGTGGTTGAGCACCATACACCATTTTTGATGGTATGTGCATATATACGTTCACTCAAATTCAGTGAATAATTTCCCTATACCACATCAAATGAAGCCCCGAGTGGCACTTCCATAAAACATCTAACAATTAGATTCTCTCAAGGTGAAGAGATTTTTGAAATCTCTACCAATAGTTTGTGTAAGGCTTGAGGCTTTGAGAAAAATGGTGAGTGGTCAGCACCTTTTAGTCGGAATACTTTTTCTGGTGGGCTTGAGTTAATCATGCTTTCCTGAAGTACCATAGGCATGGCATTATCTTCAGGAGTTTCTATGTAAAAACGCCTCACAGATCCATATTTCAAGTCAGAAAGAGAAAGCTTCTCCAAAACTGGTGCAAAAGGGATTGGTCTCATCGAAACTGATGCTAATGCTACATCCTGGACCAGGGAAAGTGAAATAAAATCAGCGGTAGTGAGAGTAAGAAAAAGAACAACATGTTGCACATGACCACAAATGCATTACATACACACATACAAAAGAAAAAGACTAATTTGAACAATAAAGAATCAAAAGACTAAATTAATCAGAAAGTTTTAGACAATGAAGTTAGAAGGGTTAACTACAAAGGCTACAAAGTATAGCTGGTAGCATCCAGATGTACAACCCCACTACAGATCCGTTTTTTAGTTCAGCAATCTAAAATGGGCTTTTAGAACATCTTGCCGTGATGGGCAAGAACTAGGAATCTTAGCAGTTATTACAAGTAATACTTAAAAAAATTTGCTTGATGAATCATTCACTTGTTAAGTGGAACCAACAAATGACCTTCTTAAGTCTTAACCAGTCATTTTTTTCAAATGGATTTACTCTTCTCCAATCCACTGGGGAGTAGTCTATTATATTAAAATGCCATGTCAAATATATTGTGACACAGTGATGAGGCAACAAAAAGAAATAAACAGCATTATCCGATGCCCAGGAAAGAAACTAAATCCATTTCACAATAGCAGCAAATTAACCTGATCATTAACATATTTATTATAAAAGTTGTTTTCCAATGAACCTTCTACTTTAAAGTGAAAGCAGACAACCAGCATAACTAGTCATTTCATATTCTCTGGAGATGTCAAGCTACTAATGACATAATGCTTACACAGACCCACTTAAATACAAAATCTTTGTTTGCATTCATACAGAGAAGCATGTGGTTATGCAAATAAATGCACATTGTTGCATGCCAGCATACTAAAATATCTAATTAGTATGCCAAAAGATCTAATTGTATGACATATAACTCAATTAATTAAGAAAAAAAATCATTAATTGCGAGTTCAGATGTACCTTGGAAGGACTTTGATTGAATAACAAATCCCGCAATAAAGACTTGTTTAGATCAATAGCAGTTGGAGGGTGGTCATTTCCATTAGCATACAGAAATATCTGAGCCTGTTGCATTAGATCATTAGAACCTGCCTGCAAAAGTTTTTAACACTAGTTACATAAAGCCATAAAGTGCAAATAGTTAGATTAACTGTTCATAGAAAGCATTAACAAGTACTATCTAGGATTAGAGCAACCCATTAACATGTTCTATCTAGGATGAAATGACTAGGACAAAACGCAACTTGATGCTCAAGTAAATTCCTTTCTCTTGAATAAAGAAGTCAATATGGAACTTCAAAGCAAGTTCAGATTTTTTTCCTTAATAAGTTGTTTGGTACTTATTCAACATACACAAGAAAAGGTTTTCAGCAATCCAAATAAATCTCATAGGAAGTTAGATTTCCCTCCCTCTCTCAAAGGTTTGTTCTCAACTAAAAATGGAATATAAGAATAAATCTGACATTCTCTATTCAAAATCTCAAAGGTTTATTCTATATGGATGTCTTACTATACTTAACCCTTTTTTTTTTTCTGCAGAACGGATACCCATTTGAAGATATGTAAGAAAGGTAAGCCTCACTTCCTTCAAAGATTAGAGATAACAGAGCCAAGGCAGATACATATGGGGAAACAAGACGCCAATGCCAAAGATGCATGCAAATCACTAAGTTCAGCAAAAGTACTAAGAAGCAATTTGAATTTTGAACTACAGACACTTAAAACAGACAATCTCTTAGGGTGTATTTTTCGAGTCCAACATAATTAGCAGGCTTCTGCAGATTAACAACTTTTGGAAATTATAACGATTCAACCAATACCAACTTTTGGAAATTATAACGATCCAACCAATGCAAACCTGCTTGGCAAATATATCAAAAGTACTTTGTCCATTTGTCAACATTGCTGCAGCCACAAAAACAGCCTTTGCAATTTTAAAAGGAAACAGCTCCATTGCATATGATATACATGCCCCACCAAAATCATGCCCCACCAAGATCACCTGCATTATTTCAAGGCTATGAGCAATGAGGTTTTGTTCTTGATCTCTTAACTATCTCAAACTTTCCAATAACAGCGAGAATGCAAATTTGTAAAGAATGTGTCACAAAGATTGGTAGCAGAAACATGCAAGCACCAATATAATACTTTTTTTTTTGGCCAAAACCAGTATAATACTTTAGCAACCAATATAAAATAAAATTTTATATACCCCACAAAGGGTTATATTAACTATTTTAGAACCTCCCAAGGTTTAAAGTTTCGTACTGAGCAGGACACATCTTGAATTAATTAACAAGCTTGAAATTTAATTTCCATAAGAAAAAGTCTCTTCTGACCAAGAAACAAGCTGAAAAGGGAGCAGGGAGCATAAGTAACAGAAATTAATACAAGGAAAGAAAGAAAGAAAGAAAGAAATAGAAAAGAACCTTCTCGCCTTCAGAAAGTTTTTCAAGAAAATCAGTTAGAGGCTTCATATATTGTGAGAGACTGGTAATGCCATTTGTGTCAAATAAATGAATTCCAGAACCAGTCAGATCAACAGCAGTAGCTTTGAAACCACCTTCCTCTAGCAGTGCAATTGTTTTATACCAACACCAAGCACCAAAGCCTCCCCCATGGACAAGGACAAAATGATTTGTTTCCAAGGTATCAAGCTTTACATCCTGTCAAAGACAAAAAATGAGAAAAATCATAAGGGACACTCAAAAGAATTAAAGTACACCTAACCAAGCAAAGTTACTATATTATAATTTACAAATTGACGTGAAATGGCAACCAAGAACAGCCAATTAAACAGAACCTGTGAATATGCAGTCTTCTTGGAAAACTATTGACGGATTGGTAGAATTTAGACTAGGCCATAAAAATAATTATAATAAAAGAAATTGGCTGTAGTGCCAAACAATAGACAATAGTGCAAAATAACACTATAAGATAGATAAATTTGTCCAGAAATTTTCTGAATATAATTCTATCTTATCCAGTTGACTTGGAATTTAACAAATTTTCCCTTAAATGGTCAATTGTGGGACTTAGCATCATTATAACTGCACATGTATGGGCATTCTTACAAACAACAAAAGAATCATTCATTTTTATTCTTAACTCACTCTTGCAGCACTACAAACTGAGTAAAAGAGCATCAATAGTAATTGTTTCATTAAGTCCATTCTCATCATTAATAGTCAAATAAATAAATAAATGAGCAATGTTAATCTAAGTAGACCAGAAACATCCTTAATATTCAGTTTGTCACTGCTGAAATAATTCAACATATGCCATAAAACTATTCCACCACATATTGTGCAACTGAGGCTCATTGCCATGGTGCAAAAAACCTTAAATGTCCGCCACGATGTGAGGCAAAAATGGAACAAAGAATCTCCCAAAAAGACATCTGTAATTTGACATTCTTGTGCCAAATACATTCCCTTACCACCACTAGCCACCATGGAAATAGGTGTGGTTCCCATGGTTTTACGCAAGATTTAGAAATTCATACACCAGTGCACAAAAAGAGTTCTCAAGGCATTTATGAACAAGAGAATCACAAAAAAAAAAAAAAAAAAAAAAAGAAGCAACGGCAAACCTCAAAAAGAAACTTTTAAACATGCAAGGTTTAACAGGGGAATGTAATACTACACACTTACATAATTAAATTAAGTTCCAAAATTGCTAATTCATTTTCCAGAGCTCTAATGACATGAAAACTCCATTTTCCTCAAATACCCAAAGAAAAGATAAAAGAACCAGCAAATATTACCAAAATTTAACAGCCGACTGACAAAATATAAACAACAAATGACAAAAATTCTAATACTATAACCAATAAAAAATTAGAAAATAATCTTCATTTCATCCATAACCACCATACATCCCATAATTAAAAGTCATAAAATTATCAAAAAGAACACAAAAACTCACCCAAAAAAAAATTAAACTCAATACCTCATTTACTAAAGCAGCCTACTTTACCAAAAATGACCCCCCCCCCTAATTAATAAAAAAAAAAAAAAAACAATTTCTACCCAATAAATTACCTAAAAAAACCTACCTAAGAACACCATTTAAAAAGAAAACTACACAAACCTCGTTAACAAGCTGATGAGGTTGCAAAAGCGGGTCAGTAAGGGACCTAGCTCTAGAACTGGAGCTCCGAGGCAGCTGTCCCGCTTTCTTAGACCCCGAACAAGAATTGGGGTACCTCAATGAAGCAGACCTATCAAACGGCAACGAAACGCCCCCGTTTTGCTGTTGGTGTTGCCTGAACAGGATCGCAGCTGCTAAAGCCTGCTCCTGAATCAGAGTATCATCAAGCTGTTCTTTCCTCGACGATCGGACCCGAGCCCACCGGTTGCTGGAGTTGGGTCCGCTTTGCTGGTTCTGCAACCGTTTCGTGAGGAGTCGTTTCTTCACCGGTTTACGTGCAAAGCAGGTGCAAAGGTTTCCCATTTTGTCGACTGCATGAAGAGTAAAGAAGATAAAGGAAGGCAAAGAGAGAGTTCATATAAGTTTGTATTTACGTATTTTATACGTATAAAAATACAGTTTTTATTTACGTAGAGATTTGAGGAGGTGGAAAAGGAGCGGGAGTTAGAGGGAGGTGAAGTGCGTGGCTGACGGCCGTGGGATGGAGAGCCCAGAAGTGGAGGAGTTTTTATAGGAGTGTGGGAAAAAACTTGGCTTGCTTTTTTTTTTATTCTCTTAATTAGAATTTTATCAATGATCTTTTCACATTCAATAAATAATTACAAAGTCTCTCATTTTTTTACTGTCTTATATTTTTTATTATTGGAGTTACCACTTAAAAGTTATAAATTTAAAAAAAATTATGTGCATAATTTTTTTATCAAATAAGTTGTAAAATTGAGTAATTTAAGAGTAGATTAATAATTTAAAAAAAAATTAAACTAATTAAAATAATAAAATTATGTAATTAAATAAATTTTATTTTTTATATAAGAGTTAATTACATTTTTGGTACTTGAATTTTGAAAAAATAAATTAATTAATACCTAAAGAAATAAAGTATATCATTTACATCTTTAACTTTAAAAAAATGTACAATTTGCACCTAAAATTTTAAATTATAAACCAAATTAATTCAACATCTAATCCCATTAACCACACAGCTTATATACATAGCATTTCATAAATATTATCAAATTATATGTTTATCACGTATATTATTAATATTTTTTTAATATAAATAAAAATATATATTTTTAATTTATTTGAACTATAAAAAATATCTAGGATTGGTTAATATTTTTTGTCAAGTGATATTACATGAAAGTTTTGACAAAATATTTATTTATTTTTATTTAACAAATAATATGCATAAACAAAATTATATTGATTAGATATCATTTATGCAAGTTTAGTTAACAATATAAAAATTTGCATTAAAATTATATATCATTTGAAAGTTCGAGGTGTAAATTGTACATTTTATTTATTTATATACCAATTTTTACATTTTCTCAAATTATGTTCAAAAGTAAAAATATAATTAACTCTTTATATAATGACATGAAATTTTTAAATTTTAATTTGAATGTTAATATAGTGTGCATAAAATAATAATTTATTGAATCCAAAGTTTAGTCTAATTAATTAATGCAATTATATTTAAAAAATAATATCTAATATGTTTTAAATTTAAATTTTAATACTTATAATTTTTTTTTGTTTCAAACTAAAATCTTCTTTTTTTCAAAATAATAATTTATTCGAATAAGTAACCAATTGAATCTAAAACATAGAATTCAAATAAAATTTAGTGTTTCTTAAAAAAAAAAAAAAGAAAAAAGAAAAATGATTAGGATATTCCGCTGAATTTTATTTTCAATTAAGTAAATTTTAGATTTAGATAATAAACATGAATGAAGTTAGAGGAAAGTTGGGTGAGTTGAATTCAATGATTAGTAAGATAGAGAAAATGATGAGTTATTGAAAATTTATGATGCATGGTTAGAAGAACGACAAACAATTTTATGGGGTTTTTTTTTTTTTTTTTTTATAGAATGTTATGGGTCTTTTATTTAGTGATTGTTATTTTTATTAATGATTAATAATAAATTTTTCCATTAGAGATATTAAATGTATGATTTTGGATGGTGAAATTATATTCCTTTGATCTATAATTGATGTAACTTAAAAAAAAAAAAAAGAAAAAAATTACTATAAAGTTCCACAAGTTCTTTTAATATTTATTTGCTTTGGGAGTTCTATAAGCATTTAAATTTAAATTTATTTTTGGTTAAGCATAATATTCATGGTTCTTAAGAATTTGATAACCTATTAACTAGCATACCTTTATGTTAATAGGGATTTAATGAACTCCTTTGAATTTTTTTTTTTTAGAAATGGTAAAAGATTTTTAATTTTGTTCAATATTTTTTCCAATTTATCTAAGTAAATTTATTTCTACTGAAGTTAAATAATTTATAAAAAAATTATCTTTTCTTCCTAATTAATTTGAACCAATTAATTATCTAACCGAAAAATTATTTTTTCACAATCTCTCAAATAGCAAAAAAAAAAAAAAACCAGTATTTATTGCTTATGCCAACCATTCATTTGTTTTTTTTTATTTCCTACTTCAACAAGGGCCTAGCCCTATAGTAACCAGTTGTACTAAATTGACTAACGCTCCTTCTGCTTGCATGAGTTAAACAAAAGTAAGATTAAACAACCAACCTACTTTACTTTTCACGGAAAGTTCCTTTCACCATGCATCATTTGACAGTTCTAATTGTGTGAATGGTTATGACTTTTCAACTTGTTTTAAATGATGATGATGAAGATTGCTTATTCCTTCAAAACCCTTGACAAGTACCACAAGAATACAACTTTTTTGATATGATGATTGACCCAAAATGTGAATAAATAAGATGAATCAAACACATTGCAGTCTCTAAAAAAATTTACATGCATCTTCTAGGAACTTTTTTTCTCTTTCAATATGCCTTAAAGAATAATCTTTTTTGCATAGAATAAAACTTTCAGCTCTAATGTTGACCTGATTTCCATTACTGAGGCTTAAACATTAATTCTCTCTTTAATTTTCTTTTAAAAAAAACTTCAAATCCAATCAATCACCTGTTATTTTGGGAATCAGATTCTTATAAATGGGATAAAAGTACTACTTTTATAAAGGAATTGTAGTGCCATGTTTATCAGTTCTTTTCTTAATTTCTAATAGCTATATTCAAGCTGTCAATAGTTTCTCACTTTTTTTTTCCTACTTTTGCTTAAGCACATCCATTGCTATTACATGCAATGCAAGATTAGAAATTCCCAAACAAATTTAGTTTTGATCGATTAGGTTTCAATTCAGCATTCTTTTAATTTATGCCTTGCAATTGAAAAAGTTTAACTTGTATTTTTCTCATGTATGTCTTGACAATTAAGAGTAAACTTCCTGCTTGCTTCCTGTCTAAAAAATAAATAAATAAACAAATAAATTATGCAAAAATTCCTTTAGCTTCTAAAGGTAGTGGATTATAAACGGATTTTTAATTAGATATGATAATTCTTATATTTATATATATTTATTTTGTGTAAAATATAAAAATTTTTATATTATAATTTTTATTGATATTTCAAATACGAAACATATTTTTTTATTTGTATTAAATTTATATATAATTTTTATTAAAATTTTAAATTATGTCATTTTGTATATATTTTTATATTATTTTTTATATTATATTACGGTGTCAAATTTAAAATTGTGAAATCTATCATTACTTCCCTACTCTCCCCAGTCTTGTGAAGATCTGCATAAGAGCTGGTTGGAGGCTCCTGATTTTGAGGCTTTCTTTAATGGCTTGACTTTTTTGGCCCCTTGTGCAATGCATGGGGTGTAGGCAAATTTAAAGCTCACATGCCTAGCCTGTGTGTTAGATCATCTCCCCATCTGTGCATATATCTAATAATTCAATTCCCACCTCCTCTCTCTCACTTATTTTGTTAGCTGATGTTCAAGGGTACACTTCGTTCATAGAACTATTTTGCATACAAATCATTAATGAAATTATATTCTGCTACTTTGCTGAGATGAAAAGGACTTGAATGAAAATGCCAACATGCCATAGACTTGGTGATTCTATCATTGAAATGTTCAAAACCCTGAAACAATTCCAATTATAGTGAGTGAATTTTCTTCGATCATTAAATTAAGCAACCCCAAAGCCTTGTTCATGGCAGTAAATATCAATTATGCATAGCAGAATTTCATGCCTTACCCAATATAAGATCACAAAAAACCCATGGTTATATGAGTAACACCACTTAACAATTACCTTATCCAAATGGAGCAAATCCAGATATCCTGTGTAAAGTAAATTAGATCATAAGCAAAATTTTCACTATTGATTAGGACCACTTCTTGAATTGCCAAAATAGGCATATTTCAGACTGCAGATTGTAAATATGAAGAATCATAACAAAGCATGTGGTTTCCTCTTATTATAAGAGAACCTCTTATATCATGGTCAGAGCAAATGTGAAAAAGATTTTGCAGAATCAAATCAAAGGAGCATGAGTTTCCATAATCATGGCATGCATGATGTGCACATGATCCTAGTAACTCCCCCTGCAAAGCAAACACTAGGCAATTGGCATAAAATTTTGTCATGCTATTGGCTTTAGAGATGTGATCACATGTGGACTGATAATATATTTATTTATGTTTATTTTATATCTAATATATATAAAATATAAAAAATATTATATTATAATTCATATCGATACGTTATATATTTTTAATTTTATTAAATTTATATATAAGTTTTATTAAAATTTAAAACGTATTAATTTCTCTTTTTTTTTTTCATTGTGTGTGTATAGTTTTTGTGTACAATATAGATATTAAAGGAAAAGGACCAAAACCAGTAGTGCACAACCAACTCATCAATTCTCTTGAGCCATTGATCTGTGGTCCAAATGTTGTATGAACATTTCAAGAGATCATTGACTGCAGAGGGGGGGGGGGGTCATGATCATTTGTCCTTTTTCTTAGAAAGTGGAGTGCGAGTGGAGTGGTGATTATAAAATGAGGGAAAATTTTGCTTCCAATAGCATCTCAATCATTGAAAAGGGAAAGGTTTAAGGCCAATTTTGCATCAACAGTGCTTTGGCAAATGGGCTAACTCCTTTTGTCTTAAAATTAGAGCCACTGCAACATGTACCTTATTTTCTAAGGGATTAAAGTTGAGACTAAGGACGGTAATCAAACTCGTATACGACGGGTTTTGATTCGGTTTTATTTTATAAGATCGAGTTTTTTTTTTAATTTTAGATTTAGGATCGAGTCAAGTCAGGTATAATTAGGGAAGAGTCAGGTTTAAGTATGTCTAAAATTTGATCCGATATTATATAAAAAATTATTTTTTAATTAATATATTTATATATTATATTTTTAAATATTTATATTTAAAAAATAATATTTTATATTTTAAAAAATAATATTTTATTAATTTTGGGTCGAATCGAATCGAATACGATTTACGTAATATCGGATCGAGTTCGGATATAAAAAAAATCAGATATGATCGAATTCGAATTTAATAAATCATAAAATCGGATCGAGTTCGAAGCAAATAAAATTTACCCCGAACTCGATCCGATGCCATCCCTAATTGGGACTAAAGCTTCACATGGGTTAAATTGAAAGTTTTGACCAGATTCAAGTGGCTCTTCAAGTGAAAAAACTAATAAAGCCATACAATTTGGTTTGATTGGGCATATACTTAGGTTCAAAGGAGAGAGAGCTTTTGTTGGTTTTTTTTTTTTTTGCAATTTTTTTTAATTTATTTTTTTAATAAAAAAGTCATAATTTAAAGACAGATAAAGAGATTACAAATTTAGACTATAATATTAATGAGTATCATATTTTAAAATTTCAAATCATCTTATTTTAAATTTTATTTTATATCATATTATCTTATATTTAAAATTATCAAATCAAATAAATAATTAAAATTTTGAATCTCATTTCTTTCGAAATTTTACGAGTTTAAAAAATTTATCTATGACTTAAGAGATAAAAAAAAAAGAAAGGTTGTGTTGAAAACTTGACTGCTAAGTTAGGAATGATGCTGTGGTGCCTAGGTATATCAATTGATGTTTCTAAAGGTCCATCTTATGATTCCAAATGCTCAATAATTGGCTCAGAATGATACTATAATTTCTTTAGTTTTGCTATCAAGTCTTTAGTTTCATTTTCCTTTTTTTCTTTCAACATATTTCGACGCACTTACATCCCTATAGCATGAAAATAACTACATATATATAATAACCAAAAAGAAAAATTATATTTCCTTAAAATTTTGTACCATAACAAATACATGTCACAATAAAAGACAATTGTTGCAAAAATAGGTAAATCCTCAATAACAATAATAAATAAAATATTTTGCTAAATTTTATGTAATTAGATTGTAAAATGCTAACGTTATGAACATTTTAAAGTCCAAAAGATAAAATTATATATTTTTTCTTCATTAGAAGTAGTTAACAGACAATAAAAAATATTTATAATTTTTAGATTGAGTTAACATGTTAGATGATCCGTTTTGTTACATCAACTTGATCACCTCATCATCTTACCCAAAATACTCCTTACTTATACTAATTTATTATTCTTTGAATAAATGATCAATCTTTAAATCAACTCGATTTGTCAATTATTCTAACCACAAGATTAATTGTGGATAGCTTAAGTAATCTCAAAATCTTTTATCTTTAATTATAAATATGATCATCTAGATTATCTAGATATTTTACGCTTTTTTATGTTTTACTTTTTTTTTATTTTCTCTTTTGATCGATTTATAAGTGTCAAAATCTAAACATTGACATAACTCTCAACTTTATCTTTAACGATTTTTTTTTTTATATATTTAAAATTTTATCTTTTAATTTAGAGTTCGACACCAATAATAAATTTTTAATTATAGTAAATGGATTGGAATCCTAAATTCCCAACAATCTTAGATTAAAAACAAAATAGAAAAGACTTCACTTGTTGGTTAGCAACGGTTAGAAAGTTTGTCGGATTGAACATTTAAATCCTATCCCAATTTTATCCAGCAAGCAACCGTCTTCGTTTGATTAATGGGCTGAAACTACGTCGTTTTTAGTTTAGAGTCTTGATATCGGCTTAAGGGTTAATACAAAATGCAAATCTGGAAAAACATATTATAAGATGTCGGTAAGTTCTTGTCTTCCACACAACAAAGTCAACAGTTGAATCGCAAAGGTAATTGTCCTTCTCTACCTCCTTTTTTTTTTTTTTTCTGGGTAACCAGAGTTTAATTTGATGTTAATTTACTTCTAATTACAGCTCAATATCTCTTCATCTCTCTCCTTGTTTGAATTATAATTTTATTGGTTTTTTACAGGCTCTTCGTAAGGATATTTGTGTTTTTTTTTGTTTAAATTTGTTCGTATAATCAAACGTACGTTTTCGTAATATGCTAATTACTTGTTTATTTCTTTATAGCCTGGAAAATTTTCCTTCTGTTTTTATTGCTATTGTTTGATTTTTCTTTATTGGGTTTGCAATCTTTCTGAACTTTTGTTATAATTTTTTAAGATTTAATTCTTTGTTCTAAGAAGGGCCGATTTGATTTGCCACTGTAGCGACTCCTTTAAGGATTGCATTGCAGTGCAGTGTAAAAACCTGGTAAGCAGATTTATGTAATTGCCATGTTTCCATGTCGGTTTAACTATAAATAAGGAATCCAACGTTGGATTATTTAAGTTAATATAGTTAGATAAATGGATAACTGACAAGGTATAAATTCACTGGTGAAGTTTTCAGACTCCACCAACAATTTATAATAAATTATCCATGCTTGAATCTCAAGTACAAAAACTAGTGAAGATGGCATTTGCTAGTGGCGCTCTAATGTTTTTGCTAGGTCATGTGGGTTAATAAAAGAGGAAAATATAGATTCTTGTTGTAAATTGTTCGTGATGTAACATTTCAGTGTAACTGGCTGACTTGAGTTAGAATATGTTTTTAACAATTAGAGTGTTTCTGGCTTAGACTCTCAGTGATTAAGACTCTTTGCCTAGTTGTCCAACCCATTGAATTGTTTGGTTGGTCCCTAATAACGGAGAGAAAGTTTTAATTTGAATGGTTGACTAATGGTGCTGAGCTTAAATTTTGCATATAACGTACATTGGCTCTGTTAAGCTAATACATAATAAGTTTCTGTTTGCTTCATCATGTCATTCGATGCTTCTTGTGTTTGGTAACAGGGCCCTTATGAAAGGGGGGAATGATAAAGGAGGTTGCAGAAAACACGGAGGCTGACTTGGTTAAGGCAAATGATCAAAACAATACTCGCATAAAAATTGTGGGGTTTCAACCAATTCTGATTCTTTTTCAGTTGTCTAGATTGAAATGCAAGATAATATTGTAGAAGTGAATATGTCACAAACTTCATCCGTGTGAACTTTAGAGACAGGCAAGGGTACAACTGGAATTTTTCAGAAGAAAGATCATCGATATAAAAAAAAAACCAAGTTTAGGAAAAGGATGGCGACACAGCAGCTTGATTCCTCAGAAAATAATGGTCAAAATCAAATTGATAAGCTGCCTGAGGAAGTTGGCCTTACTAACACTGATCAATTGAATATTATTTCAACTCTAACTCTATCAGATGAAGGAAATAGTGAAGAAAATAGTGATTCGTTTGATGCAAATGAAACAAATGATGTTTCTCTCGCTATTATTAAAACTCCTGTTAGTCAATTGAAGAAAAAACTTCTTGTTCTTGATTTGAATGGGTTACTTGCTGATATAGTCAATCGTCCTCCAAAGAACTGCACAGCAGATGCACGCATTGCAGGGCGGGCAAGTGAGAACATGTTCTTGAAAAAATTATTTGCTAATGTTAATACATTTTATGTCCAAGTATTTAAAAACTAATTGGTAATTTCTCTCTTTTTCAGTTTTTAAGAGACCCTTTTGTGATGATTTTTTAAGGTTTTGTTGTGACTGTTTTGAAGTTGGTGTATGGTCTTCAAGGAACAGGTATATTTCAATAAGATTGATTTTTTGGAAACAAACAATTGATTGCCTTTTTTTAGTGCTAAATTGTTACCATGGAGCGCTGATATATTACTGTTTTTTCTGGATTTATTAACTTTTGCAGGAAAAATTTGGAAAGAATCTTTGATTTTCTGATTGGAGACATGAAACATAAATTGCTGTTTTGTTGGGTAAATGTGGCCTGTTTCCTTTTACTTTCTGTTAAACTTGCTTTGCTGCAGAAGGCTTCTTTATTTTTTTGTATACTTTGTATTTTGAAGTTGTCTTTGTTACCATTGCCTTCTTGTTATACATGTGTACGAAAATGTTCAAGCTGACTTTAGGCAAGATTGATGGTTGATCACCAACAAGAGTACAAATTGAATCTTCTAACCCATTTAAGTATTTAACTTTTGCTTTGTATAAAAGGAAAAAAAAAAAAAAAAAGCGCCGCTTTGGTGCCCACGTGTAAAGAAATTCGATTTCTGTAGTTTGAGGATTAGGTGCTTTGCTAGGAGTCCTTTTGTGACACCATTCTACATGAGAGCTAGATAGAGATAGCATGAGAAGATATCAATGCTTTTTGCATCAAACACAATTTTCATATGCAATTAAACTGGGAACAGTTCAAAACTCTGATCCATTTGCTTTATGCATGATGATTTATTAGGATTCATTTTACTGCACTACGACACGATTCAATGCTCCTGGGCATAGATATAAGCCCTTAGTTTTTAAAGAGTTGAGGAAGATTTGGGGAAAACATGATCTTCCATGGGAGAAGGGATATTATAATGAATCAAATACGTTGTTGATAGATGATTCTCCATACAAAGCACTACTTAATCCCGTAAGTAAATCGACTATTTTATTTGTTGTTTATGTCCCTAATATTTTCCTTTGTCTTTTTAGTATAACTCCTGATTATTGTTTTTGATTTTCTGTTAATCTTTGATGTTGTAGCCGCATACTGCAATTTTTCCTCATTCATTCAAGTACGGCATGAATGATAATTCATTAGGTAAGATGACTTCTGAAATTATTTACTATTGTTAAGCTCCGTAATTGAAAGAATGTTGAATAACTTATGTTTATCTCTTTTTGGTTCAATGCTCAATTGGGCATTGATCACCTCACAAAGAGGTAAAAGGAAAATAAAATGAAAATGAATGGGGAAAAAAGAAAAGCCGAACTATTGTCTCTATTCTTTGCTGAAGTAAAGTTCATATGTACATATTTTTTTTTTAATGAAATATATTTGGTGGACAATACTTTTTGCTGGTAAGTTTGTAAATTTTTCCTTTTTTTTTTTTTGTTATAATGATTTCAAGTTATTTATGTCAGGTGCTGGAGGTGATCTTAGAGTTTATTTGGAAAGATTAGCTTCGGCCGAGAATGTACAGAACTTTATAGAGCAAAACCCATTTGGTCAGAGAGCTATCACTGAAAGAAGCCATGATTGGGGCTTCTACAGCCAGGTTATCAATACATATGTTCATTCTGAACCACAAAATAATGTGGGTCTCCCAGCTTAACTCCTAGTTGGGATTCTTTTAAGTGGAATTTAGCACAAGCAACTTACATGAAGATAGAATTTGAGAGAAAGCTTAAAAATAAAGTTGCAGGGAGGATTATTTTTTGATAATTGCTATTTATTGATATGCTTTTGTGCCATGCTTTTATAAATTTGTATTTTTGTTGGATCACATAGAGATGGTTATAGTGTGCAATGTTTATGGCAAGCTAGTGGTTGGAAACATGGTTTGATTGACTTTTATAGAGCAATCCTATCTTATTATGGAATTACTGTTATGAATTGCAAAGTATATATACTGTATATTAACATCTCTTTGCCTTTTTGACAAACTATGGAGCTCCAATCAATGAGTGTTAGGGACTTGAGATGCCAACTTTGTATGATTTAGTTCATTTGTTTTAAGTCCTGTTGCAAACATCAACTCAGACTCTAGTTGGATTGGGATTGGATTAACATTGTGTTGAGAATCATGGAGTGAATGTCAGCTGATAAGACCTAGGAAATCATATCAAATTGCAACGTCCTCTTCTTTCGACAGCCTGGTACTGATTGAGTGTTGGACGTTGTTAGGAAGGGTAACTGCAGGGCAACCTACTTCACGTATATTTGTGGGTTGGCCTGCAAAAAAGCAAGGCTTTTGAGGTGTAATACATATGGATCTTCCTGTCATAACCCAGGAACATCATGAGCATGGATGAAGTTAATTCAAAACTATCTTCTAATCTCGGCTTGATTTAGCGTTGCTGTTGAAAATAATTTTTATATTCAAATGTTACTTTTGACTTAATTTTAATGCTAACAACAAAAAAAAAAATGGTATTTCAATTAAAAAACTTGATTTATCCACCTAAAATAAAAAAAAAAACTCTCTAAGAAATGTTTTTGCAGTGAAAAAATGCATCTGCAATAGAAAATCACTATATTATTCATATATTTTATTATTTTATGAATTTTTTTAAACATTTCAATTACTCAACATTTCTTTATAATAATATTAAATACTTAAAAATTTTTAATCATATTTTCTAATTACATTTTTTCAACTTAAGCATTTTTCAATTGTAAGAGGTCCTTTTGCCTCCAATGATGTCAAACCATGTAACCAAAACCATCCCTTGATGATGTTATATTTGTCCCTTTCTTTCTTACGCTTGGTCGTTTATGTCCGTCAAGGATTCAACATTTCACCATTTAAAAGAAAAACAAGAGTCCAATGGGAGGATGACTTGTGGTTTCGGCTTGGACTGATGGCAAATTTGAGGAGAGAAAGCGTTTAGTAAGCTGAAGAGTTAGCTTTGCTACAACTGAGTTTGTTCATCACATTTGGGCCGAGGGAAAGAAAATTTCAGGCAGAAATCATTGAATAGAGAGTAACAGAAGGAAAATGTTAGAAGTTTTACAAAATATAAAAAAAAGTTTCAGCAGGCTTCAAATGTCTTTCACAGAGGGCAGGAAAGTTTTTTAAATAGACAATCGATAAATTAGTCTTCTAATGTTTATGGTGTAAATGAATAAAATATTTGATAAATAATTTATAAATAAATTTAATTTTTATTTATTTATAATTATTTATTAAATTTAATAAATAATTATAAATAATATTTTTAAATTTATTAATTAAAAAAAAATCATGAAATCACAAAAAGATTCTTTTATATATAGTTAATTTACATCTTTGACTTTCCCCTCTTAGCCCAAATGTTAAGAGGCCGTCAGAAAATCATCTAGGCGAGGGTTCAATCCCCGCCATACCCTCTCCCTTTATTCGGACACTAACCCCCTTTGATACTCAAAAAAAAAAAATTTACATCTTTAAAATAATGTCTTGCAAAGGGTAAAGGGTGGGAAAGAGCTTTAGGTCAGGACTCCGTACCCAAGGAGTAGTGAACGTACTAGCAATGGCATGATTAGTATTAAAATGGCCAGCTGAATTTTTTCTTTTTTTTTTTTTGGCGCTTCAAATCACCAATAAATTCACAAAATAAATGTGCTTTACCACATTTGAAGTGTGCTTATCCAATGAACAGAAACAATAACTGTCAAATCATTCCTGCTTTTTCTGGTAGAATTGATATAGTAATATTCCTTTAGTTTAATCCCTTTTTTTTTTTTTTTTTTTTATGAACAAAGTGGTGGAACATAACAAATAAAAAGTCTTCAAGTTTAGTAAAATCATGACATCTTATGGGTAAAGTTTTATTTGGATTAATGATAAAATTAATTATGATGGGATTAAAAATAATATTGAAAATTATTATAATTATAATAAAAAAATTAAAAAATTTATATTAATTTAATTTTATTAAAATTAATATTTAAATATAATTAATGATACGATAAATTTAATTGTATGCCATCGTAAATCCGGTTGAATCCAAATGGTTACTAAAGCTGCATGCAAGCTGCTGTCTGCATTTTCATGACTTTGTATCAAATACCATCATTTTCTCTTGCTCTAATTTACCACTTCAAAGAAGTTGGTATTGACTTTACAAGCTTTTAAGGTCCATTGCCCATTCCCAGCTGACCCTACTGTAAAATCTTGTGCCTGGCTGTAGAAAATAACAGACCAAGGGTTACTGTACTGTTAACATACCATATTTCAATTAAGAATGGTCACGAAATGGACATATGTTATTTTTTAAATATTTTTATTTGTATTTATTTCATTTTAATGATATTTGATTTTGTTTACTTATTTGTTTAAATATAATATTATTATTCAAATTCATATCTAATTAAATAAGTATTATATGTTAAATATTCAAATTTATTAAAATATCCTTAATTTTTTTGAATATAAAATAAATAAAATTTAAATTTACTCTTAATAATAAATAAAGATTGTTTGTTAAGATTTTAACCCTTTCACAAACATAAAATTTTATATATTTTATATACGCAAATGAACGATAAATTCAGATATCTAATACTATCGTTAAAAAATTTAAATGAACTTAGATATCACTATTTAAAATCAATCTAAATTCGTTACAGATGATAAATTTATTATTCGATTCCGTTTATAAATATCCGAATTCAATATAATCAAATCAAATTAAATAATACCAAATATTTATTTATTTATTATCCCTTGCGATCCCTAACAACTTATCTTAAACTGATACATGTATGACAATTACAATAGTGACAGAATGCTTATTTATTTGAACCCACCAATAGAAAGGTCCCCATGAACCAAACAAATAAGAATCTTCATTAAAGATTCATTGAAGTGAAGAAAGAAAGTTTAATTAGACTCTTGATTTACAAATATTGTTCAATTGGGAAAGATTAGAGTTTCCTAACTATATCAGATTAATCAAGATATGGTAATTAGTATAATCAAGCAAGAATCTTCATTAATGATGCAATGAAGTGAAGAATTAGAGTTTTCTAACCATATCTGATTGATCAAGATATGGTAAGTGGGCATGCACGTGAAGTATAGGTAACTCTTGCTGCTAATGAACTGTCAATTTTGATTGTGTCATATTTTTTCCTTGACCTTCTCTTTCTCATTTTTTGCAATGTGCTGCAAATCTCATTAAGATGCATTTTAATCTGCCACATTTTGCGTTAAAAATCACTAATCCTTTAGTGGTTGAAATGCTGCTTGGTACATGTGGCAAGGATCATTAAATTTTATTTTTGGTATAATTAAAGGAGTTGCATATGCAAGTTCAATGATCTCGCAGGACCACAACCTGTCATTTAGTTCAATTTGTTCAAGCAATTTCTTGGCTTGGCTACTAAGCCATTCTCACCAATGGGCATGTCCTTCCTTAATTTGGCATAAACAAACTGCAATGCATATAGGAAGTTGGAAAGCAACATGATTTTTCAAAAATTTCTACTTCAGTTTGTCATAAACTTAACAATTTGTTTCCACGTATTATATTTATTTTATATCAAATATATATATAATACAAAAATTATTATATCATAATTATGTCGATACGTCAAAAATAAAACACAAATTTTTATTTTTATTTCATAAATATATAATTTTTCTAAAATTATAAATTATGTTGCTTTTATATTTTTTTTTTGGTTTATTTTTGTATCTAGTATTGGATTTAAAATTGTAAAATCTAATTTTTTGGAGGTTATATATGTAAAGATTTGAAATAATTATCTTTCACATGTGAGAAAAGGGATAAGATGGAATGTTGACTTAACCCCACAATAAAAAATAAACCCAAGCCTCCCCTTGTTTAATGGTCACACTATCCAGGCTCCTTTATGAAAATACCTTGGAATATGAGCATGAACCTGCCTTTTAGGTTATTGAATAAAAATACTACTACTTGCTTTTGTTGCATTTTAAAATTTCCCTCTTCAATCTTTGACCAAAAAATTCTTTATTCTGATCTCAAAAACTCCTTGTGGGATGGTTTATCCCAATTTTGGTGTTGACTTAGAAAACTAACAAAAGAAATTAATTAAAATTGGTGATTCACGTGGTTTATTTGGGTTAAAGGAACATTCATGTGCCAATCAAGGTTGGCTTGATAAGGTAAAACAGCTCTTTAGAAACCTAGTTTTAGGATGGAGATGGCTTAGTTGGTGTTTGGTCCCTGCTTGCCTGATGAAGCGTAGGCACCCTTCATGTGATTCTCCTACCTTTAGCATGTGGTTTTGCATCTCCTTTTCCCTATCTTTGCATTTCATCCATCATCATCAACTACATATCATTATTGTTTTTTTGAATTGAATAAAATACCAATAAATGAATGATTCAATTGATTAAGATCTTTGATAAAAAAAATTTTAAATTTGAATCTTGTTAATGATCATTTGTTAGGATTATTTTGAATGCACGATCATGACTTACAATCACCTATATTAAATTATCAAATATGGCATATTTTATTTTAACTTAAAATTTGTACAATTTATTTGACTCAAATTTTTTCTTACAAAAAAAATTATGATTACGCAAGCAATACAACTTTCAATAGTGTGCTAATAATATCTAATAATAAAACCAAAGTTGATAAAAAAAATTAAGGGGGCAAATATAAAATTGGTAGACAGCAGTTTCCAAGATGCTACAAGCACAATTGGTCGTACAACTCATTTGGTAGGCAAAAGCACGTGATGCCCTTTAGCCCTTCTGTCTAATGAAATTGATCATGCAATTCATTCTCTAATATTATAATAATTATTTTTATCCATTTTTAAATATAATCGAAATATCCCTAGATGGCTAGATCTTATTCCCACTTATTCTCTTACTTAAACTATATTAAAAATGCATTTTTATAATTGAAATTAGTTAAAAATAAAAGACAACTTTTTTTTTAATTTTTTTGAATTTTATGAATTTTGTTAATTTTTTTATTTCCAAAAAAAAAAAAAAAACACAAAACTAGGTTAATGAAAATTTTACATTTTTTGTACATATAATTTTTTGAATTACATAATAAGACATAATATTCATTCATCTCATTATTTAAATTAAAATCTTAAGATTCAAGTTAGGCCATTGAAATATCTTCTTGAGGATGACTCGTAGAACCTATAAGGGAATTAATTTTCTTTTATTTTAAAGACAATGATTGGTACTTAGAAATTTCCTCTTTCTTGACATCAACGTGGGTAAAAGGATTAAACCAACTATTTTTTGTTTGATAAAAAAAAGAAAAAGAAAAATAAAAAGACCCTTATTGACATGAAGTGGTGAAAAAATTGCTAGTGGAATAAGGTAATTAAATAAATAAAAAATTATTAAATACATTGATAGTAAAATTTTGTTATATCTCTTTTTTATTTTTTTAATTTAATAAGAGAAGATTCAAACTTTATTTAAAAAAAAAAAGAGATCATACATCGATTAATAAATTAAATGTTTGGGCACTAAAAATCTCACTAATTTTATTAAGTTTTCAAAAATTTGACCAAATGAAAAACCATCCTATTAATTGCAAACATAAAAAACAATCCTTTGGATAGTTATATTGAACATTTAAGTATTTCCATCTTGCATGGTATATATTTCTAGTGTCAAGGTTGAAGTAATTAAGGGTCCGTTTGTTTCATAAAAAATAATTTTTAAAAAATAATTTTTGAAAAATGTTTATATTTTTTGAATTGAAAGAGATTTTTTGTTATTTGGATGAGTTAATGAAACATATTTTTCATTGTTTAGTTATTTTCTGAAAAATCTATTTTTTAAAATAATATTAATATAACTATTAAAATATTAAAAATTATTTATTAGTAATATTAAAAAATAATTATATTTTAATAATAATTTTAATATTAAAATATTATGTTAATATAATAAATACTTAAAATAAAACTATTTATTATTCGTTATATTATTTATTAATATATTATCTATTAATTAATATTTTATTAATATATTATATTAATAATATATTTTTTACTCATATATTATATAATATTTATTAATTAAATTAATAATATTTATTATTATATTATTTATTAATATAATTTTATTTATTAATATTTTTTTTTATTTCTTAATATTATTTATTAATATATTATATTAATAGTATATTATTTATTCATATAATATTATTTATTAATACATTGTAATATAATATTATTTATTTATTTATTAATATAATATTTTTTATAAGTAAAATTATGCCTAAAAGTATTAATAAATATACATACTCACATATAATTCTTTTCCAAAAAATGTTTTCTCTCTTTCAAATTCATAAGATAATTTTTAGAAAAGTGACTTCATTTTCTATTGGCTAGTAAGTCATTTTTCGTTGACCAATCAATTTTCTGTCAAACAAACACTTGAAAATATGAAAATTATTTTTTGAAAGTCAATTTTCATAAAACAAACGGAAACTAATATTAGACAATTGTGCAAATAAAATATTCTAGGATGAAAACAAAAACCAAACAAGAAAAAAACAAAAACAAAGACAAAAACCTAGTAAATTTTGTGATTTTTTTTTTATAGGATAGGACCACCCTGTTGCTTTTACATGGAAATTATGGGGATATATACATGGAAATCATCATATAATAACTCCCAACTTATGCTCCAAAAGGAAAAAAAGAAAAAAAAGAAAGAGGAAAATTTAACATTGTGAAGAAAAAAACAAAGCTAGATATCTTCCCAATCGAAGTAATAGAATCTTTCATGGACCTCGGTTGATAATCTGTCTGAATGTAAGTATGTTTGATTTGCAGCTCCAGCAGTACCCATTCACCTCTTTGCCTGTCTCTTTACCATGCCTATTCAATGTAAAATTATGTTCTTATAACATAAATAGTAAGCATTTTTTGGACCATCCTATTGATCAATGTACTATCTTGAAAGATCAATTATTCGAATATTAGATAAGAGAATGAACCATCTTCATGGTAGACGAGAAATTATTCTATGATAGTAAAATTTTTAAACTTCACAACTGAATTTAGAAGACTATTACATTTGCATTAGGCTATAATTACAAAAATTAAATATTTACATAACTATTAAATCAATATGTTGGCAATTTCCTATAAACAATTTGTTAAAAAATTTCACCGTTAATGTACAAAATAATAGTCATTTCTCATATTTATCAAAATTTATCAAAATGAAAGCATCAAAACTTCGATATGATACTATGAAAAATGTAATTAAACACTATAAATGATTAATTCACCAATTCTAAACCTAAAGTAAGAAAGCAATAGTGCCTTAGCCATAATCGACCAAGTGCTAGACAGAAGACATTATATGCAGCTATTTCTCCATATTATAAACTGTTAATTATAGGAAGATGATAAAATTGTACAAGATAGAGATTGGGGAGCCCATTTTGTTAAATGAGGTTGAAGGTATGTACTCCTAGGTTTGGACATATCAGTGCTAACAGGTGTTGATCGCATTCACTCTTAAGTTGCCAAAATCACATTAAATGATTGTCTAGCCACCAGCATTCTTGCGTATCATGTTATAATTCAATAGCCTTCTCTCTATCACTCTTTCCCTATTAATCTTGAATCACATGGTAGATTTGTGCAACTATTATCACCAACTATGATTCTAGGACTGGTAATTGAAGGATACAGATCATATGTTTCCAACACAAATACGTTTTGTTTACTAAGTTTTTACTTTTTACTTTTATTTCAAGGGTTAAAAAGTCATATCCTCGTCGATCAAATATGCGTCGTACATGGAAAATCAAGAAACATGAAGTGTTGGAGCAACACGGAACAATGTGGCAAGTGATAAAATTTATACAGTTTTATTTATGTTCTGCACCCATGACAATATCTAACAGCACAGATTACAGATTACAGATTTTAGATAATAAATATGGTTTAATTATACTGTATGATCCTATCTTAGTGCATATTAACCTTATCTATGAAAGAAACCAAGTGGTTTGAAGTTTTCAAGTAGTTTATCGTGTTAAGATGAGTATAGCCTCTTGAAATTCATTGTCCTTATGTAGAGTCAACATGCCAATTGACTTTCATGGTAAAATTGGGGTAGGGCTTGGATGGAGGTGGTAAACCCCCTCCCAAAGGTTTTAAGAGGACAAAGCCCCATTAAAAAAATTTTATATGTAAAAATATTATTGGTAGGAGTATTTTGGGATTTTCACATATATAATTTGATTCCTTATACTTTATTTAAAGGGCTATCAAGCATTTGTAATCTTTCAATCATTACAATGAAAATCTTCAACGAGTACAAATGGATATTACTTTTACATTGAAAGTAAATCATTATAAATCTTGTATGTTCTTTAAATTTTTTTCTTATTTGTTTATTATCATCTTTTTAGAGTAAAATTAAAGATTTAATCCGAACACATCGAACCACCACACAATGAGACAAGTGTTTTTAGCAACTAATGACTATTACATCTCAGCCAGGAACCTTACATACGTTCCTCATTGAAATCACAATAGGATATCAACATTTATGTGAGTGATGCTATCTTGTTTGAAAATAAATAATATTATATCGACTTTCCTCTCTTAATCTAATTAAGAGACGGGTTAAAAGTTACATAGTCATGAATTCAATCCTGTCATCTTTCTTTCCCTTGTAAGGATATTAATTTTTTTGTAATAAAAGAAATTATATCTACATATATTTTTTTTTATAAAAAAAAATTTATAAGATGAAAGTAGAAGGGATGGTAGGTGTTAAATCTCCATATTCAATACTTATTTTTTAAGTAATCGTACAATTAGACTCTTGAACATTGGCATTTCCTCTCTGTGTAGTGTTAGGTTGTAACGTGTTACGTTAAAATCCAAGAGTGGAATCCAATGGGTAGTACTATTGGTAAATTAAAGCTGAGAGCTGAAGAGAATGGTTGAAAAAGGGCAGCTTTCCAGTACATAAATCCACTTTCTTCTTATAAGTCGACGGTGTTGTTGCCGCTCTCTGACAGACTCCACATGCTCATGGGGGAGAGGTCCAGACGGCTGACCCACCACATTATTTTGTCCACATGGAAGTGGGAGAAAATTACCAAACCAGATCTGAGACCCACCTGTTCACATAATCACACCTCCGACCACAACTCCAGCTCCAACCTCTTTCTTTTTCCAATTATTTATTGCCCGCCATTTTTTTTGTTAAAGTCTTTCGTAGAAAGATCTGACCCACGTATTCCAAATCTCTCTTTCTTACGCATATATTAAATATATAAAAAAAAGTTGACAGTACAATTAAAAATTTAATTTAATTAATTTATAGAAGATTTAATAATTTAATAATTTATGTTATAAAAATATTAAAAATTTATGTATTTATATTTTATTTTACATAAAAATTATATTTAAATTTGTATTGAGATAAAAACATAAAATATATATTTTAAATTTATTTTTAATTTTTATTAAAATTTTAAATTATATTTTTAATATTTTTATTTATATTATTTTTATCTCATATTATTATATTATATTTAAAATTATCAAATAAAAATATTTAACAAATTTGATATTTAAATTTAAATATTTAATTTTTTTTTTAATTTTCAAACTACAACTCCGATTTTCTTTATAAAAAATTGGCAGTACTACTTTTCATAAGTAGATTTTCACATTGCCTTGCCTAAATATGATAAGCCAACATCCCCTGTTAAATACTCAAAGACTCTAGCTGCCTTATTCCTAGAGAGAGCCAAAAGAAAGCATTCTTTTCTTCGGTGAGGAAACCCAAAAAACATCTCTTCTTGGGGTCTGCAGAACTTCCCCTGCAGTCTTTCTTCATAGATTAGATTAGTCCTTTGAAGGTGGGGGCTATTAGGGCGGTGACTGTTATTTGTTTTTTTTTTTTCTTTTTTGAGGTCCCCTCTCGCGGAAGATATTGGCTACCTTGTTCTGTGAAGCCCAAGAAAACGTTTTATCTCATTGCAAAAGGGAAGAACAGAAAATGTGGGGTTCTATCAGTTTCTCTTTTTATCTTTAAATGTGTCCCTCCCATTCTCCTTTCTGTCATTACTCTGAAAATTCTCTGAAACCTCACCAAACACGACTCCCAAAAGAAAGAAATGTCTGAGTTAAAGAAAAATAAAACATCAACATTCAGATTTCAGAATCCTGACATGTAAGCAGCTAGATTATATTCAGAAGCCTTAACAACAAAAACCCTTTACATGGTTTCTGCCAATGTATGTTATCAGATGAAGAAAGTTTAGGTTCTGTTTGTTTTTGTTAAGTTGAAGAGAGGAACTGAACATGTCTGCAAAGTTTATGTATTCTTTATCAGATGAAAACCCAGATCTGCAAAAGCAGATTGGGTGCATGAATGGACTATTCCAGCTCTTTGACCGCCACTATTTCCTTGGTAGCCGACGCATTGCCAGTCCAAACCACAAAAGGCTTCCTTCAGGTAATTTCTCTCAGTTTTCTATAGGATGTAAAGAGAGATTAGCTTAGGTTAACGTTTCTGAATTTCTATCATGAATCTTTAGGCCAAACAGCATGAATTTTAAGAGGTTTCCAGTTCTGTTAATTTTAGCTGCATGTTCAACTCCAATTTGAAAAATACCAACGTACTGAATGAAGTTAGAGTTTGTAACATTTTTCTCAGTTCTTCCTTTTCTGTCTGCATCTACAAGAATTTTCATTCATACTGCATTGGCTTGGAAAATTAATTTTGTTTTAAACTACGTTTATTTTGCAACATTTTAATGTCTAAAACCATCTACATTGCTACCTTCTATGGCTGACATTCAGTGTTTCTCTAGGTCCAAATGGCAAGCATGGAAAAGAGCCCAAGATTGACTCACAAAAGATAAAAGTGAGAAATAATTCTAATCACTTATATTTGTGGAGGAACCGACAAAAATAGTTAAAGCTAATGCAACTTTCATTACTCCTGCAGGAAAATAATCTGAAGAAGACTGTGAAGGAGAAACAAGGATTCTCCTTTGAATCACCCAGAACCTCGCTTTCATCTTCTTCTTGTTCATCTGGTTTCTCATCTGCTGAATGCAGCAAAGCATCTCAAGTAGACCGACCTTCATTGAGCCAAACCACTTTCCCTGAAACCCCAAGGAAGGAAATATCCAATTATCAATCAAATGTTTTTTTGCAATCAAACCAACATTCCCTTGACCTCCGAAATGTGGTTAAAGACTCCATCTACAGAGAAGCCCGTGGATTATCAATTAAAACTGCAACCAAATTGGCAGCAGGGCGCCACCAAACCTTGAAGTACATAGATTCGCCAAGGCCTTTGCAATCACCAAAACCTGCAAAGACCAGGAACACCAGTCTCAATGAATCAAGTCATGTTCTTTCTAAGCTTCATGAAGCGTCTAGTTCGTCCAGTGGATGCAGGAATGGTTCTCTCACTTTCCCACAAAGGGATGCTCCTCGGTTCTCTTATGATGGGAGGGGGTCACAAGATGCACTTAAAATTAAGTTCAGAGATTTCCCAAGGCTATCATTGGATAGTAGGGAAAGCTCCATAAAAGGTTCCATCAACAGTATGAAATCAAATTTTCTTCTAGAAGAGCTGCACAGAAGTAGCATGGACTCCAAAGATGTAAGAAACCAACAGCAAGAACCTGGAAGCTACAAAGGACCATCTAGTATTGTAGCCAAGTTGATGGGGTTGGAAGCATTGCCAGACCCCACTTTAACCAATGGGAATCAAAGCCGACAGATCAAAACCTGTCAAGATTTGAAAGACGATCCCCTCTCAGTCTCATCGAGAATTGATGAGAATAAGAGAAATTGGATTTCGGGTTCTCCAAGAAATTCAAAAAAGGAACCCAGCTCACCCCGTTTGACAAATGCGGACCCAAAGAAACCTGTTGTAACTAGATGCCCATATGAACCAGCTCCATGGAAGCAGCTGGATGGAAGCAAGGGTCAAAAATCAACTTTGAAGTGTCGAGAGACTCCAATGAAATCCCCAATCTCCTCTCAAACTGTTTATGGTGAAATTGAGAAAAGGTTGACAGAACTTGAGTTCAAGAAGTCGGGAAAGGATCTTAGAGCCCTTAAACAAATACTTGAAGCAATGCATAAGTCTAAACAGATTTTAGAGACCAGAAAAGAAGACCAAACTTCAAACTCTTTGTCTCACACAAACAGCATCCTTGGTCAGAGCTCAGAAGCACCAAATTCGGGAAAGCTACAGAGTAGCAGTGCAGTTTCAGCCACAGTTAAGGGAACTGGTTCTCCAACTCGCCTTAAATCCCCAGTCAAGATTATAAAACCAGCTAAACTTACGGAAAATGCCAGCAATTCTAGTTCATCAGTAGTTGCAACAGGCAGTTTAAGTAGGCTTCGCACTAGCGGCCCTGCAGATACCAGAAATGAAAAGGTTGACAAGCGATCATCTAAAGGTTTAACTCCAAGACTCAATTCTCCTAGGGATCCTTTCAGTCAACTCCATTCAAGGGATAAGAATACTCTCAGAACTCTAGGATTCAACCAAACTTCGAAAGAGCCATCACCTATTGCTCCAGAAAACCTTAAGCTGGCAATGAGCTCAGAGACCACATGCCTTAAACCACAGAAGAAGAAGCTTGAATTGGAAAAGCAATCTCGTCTCACCAGTCCAGCATCAGATGAGAGCAGGAGCAGAAAGCAATCAAGCAGACTACAAACAGAGTCAGGCTTGCCAAATTGGAAGTCCAGGCATAAATCTCACAATTTGCAGCGAAGTGATGACCAGTTGAGTGATATCAGTAGTGACATGAGAGATTTGAGTCACCAAGGAGATGCTAGCTCAATGCAATCTGAAAGTAATATGTCCGCTGCCTCCTATGGTGCCATTGAAGTCACAAGTGCTGACAGATCTTGCAAGATAGAGGGTACAGTCTCCCAAAAACAGGAAAAGAAGTATAATGTAAGTCTTATTCCCTCTTTGCATTCATGTAATATTTTGATCATCTCCTAAACAGCTTACATTTCTATCATTCAGAATCCAGCAGCAAGGTTTAGTGAAGGTGATTCAATAGCAGAACCTCCAAGAACTGCCCTGGAACAACCTAGTCCTATCTCTGTTCTAGATGCCACATTTTGTGGAGACGAATCACCATCTCCTGTGAAGAAAAAATCAAATGCCTTTGAAGGTGAAGCTCTTATATCCATTTATGCATAAAGTGGCTAAACTGAAACTTCAATTATAATGAGTTCATCATAAAAGCAAATTATGGCTATAATAATCAGACATCCACCAAGTCAATTAATAAATTAGTTTGTACTAGTACCAACAAAGAAAAATTGTTTGTAGTTACTAGAATCACAAAATCAATGTAGAAAGCAGAACATATACAACTTATGAATTGAAGAAGCTACTATTTGCTACAGGAGGCTTGGCCAGTTCATAGATTGAATCCTTTTCACATTTTCTTTTTATGACAGATGATGAGGGTCTTATCCCTGACGAAGCAGCTTGGAGTCCTATAGGTCTGAATCACTTATCCAGCTGCAGAGAAACCAGTAACACGTTCAAGACAGATTACGTGAAAGCCGAAAACATTCACCAATTGGTCCGGAAACTCAGGAACTTAGATTCTATCCATGAGCGGTCCATTATCAATGAAATTGAACCCGTTTTCAATAGTCCAAATCCAGACCATAAATACATTGCAGAAATATTGTTGGCATCAGGTCTCCTCAGCGAACTTGAATCCAACTTCATGGCTTACCAGGTTCACCCATCAGGTCATCTAATCAATCCTAACTTGTTCCCTGCACTAGAACAAACCAAGGCAAGCATTGGGCTTCTAAATGGAAGACACAATGGCAGAAAGATCAACCAGATAGAGCCCGTTAAGAAGAACCACAGGCAGCTTATATTTGATGCAGTTAATGAAATTCTAGTCAGAAAATTAGAAAAGGAAAACTCTTATAAGCAGTGGTTCTCACCAAGTGCGCTAGGGGATAGAAGACCAAAAAGACAGCAGCTGGTAAGAGATTTATATTCAGAAATAGATAAACTACAAACTGCATCAAAAATAAGCTTAGATGATGAGGATGACAGTCTGCAGAGCATCTTATGGGGAGATTTGACGCTTGGATCAATGGATTGGACAGAATGCAGGAGTGATATTCCATGGGTAGTATTAGATGTGGAGAGGTTGATCTTCAAAGATTTGATATGTGAAGTTATCAGTGGTGAAGCAGCAAATTCACAAGGGCAGCCTGGTGGGCATTGCAGACGACTGCTTCTGAAGTAGGATTTCTAATAATGTTTTAATATTTTTGAGATGAAGGGACAACAGGAAAGAGGGTGGTACTGTACTTCAAAATTTCTTCTTTTTTCTTAAATTCTTTAGGGCTATAGGCGCAAATAAAACTTGAATGAAACTTGATGACAACTTGTAAATTAAAAAGTCTGTGAAATTCATATAAAGTGCAATCTTATGAATATGACGTGTATTATCTCCATTTTGACGTCTTCATTTTGGAAGTGAATTATAGTATCTGTATCAAGCATATCAATATGAAAATATCACATAACTTATTCAACTACTAACAAAGAAATAATCAAAGAATTTAATAAGCTTCAAATGGTGGTGAGAGTTGGTCCAGGGGTAATGGCAAATATTGTTTGTACAATGTCTCATAAGAGCTATTGCTCTGCTTATCATTTGCATTAAACAATGAGTTCATCCATCACCATTTCAAGTGGTTATATAAGTCTTAACTGTTAAACAAGACCTCCTCAACCTAAAAAATAAGAGCACCTAGAGTGAAGAAAAGCATTTGTTGGTATGTATAACCTCTAGCAATGATCTATTGCAAGATGCTTCAAAGAATTAAGTTAAATGAGCAGTTGTATTTTAACGAGCAAATTCGAACATATATGGTCACCTAAAGCTGGTTGCTCCAAATTTGATTCAATGTTCTTAAGTGAACCAACACAAATTCTGACTCTGCTTTCAACCGCCATGCTAATACATCTTCAACCAGTAATAAAGGAAAAACCATTGGCGGAGATTTGTAAATACTAAGCAAATGGAGGATGGAGAAGGGGAAGGGCAACGTTTGACATCAAAGGATGAAAGCAGAAATGATAGCAGTAGCTAATCTTTAAATACTATTGGTTGCTATCAATTTCTGCAATAGACTAGAAGTTATAGTAGGTCGGATTAGGGTTTGATTGCAGTGATGTGATGCAATTCTTTAAATGCCTTGAGTTACTTTTGATTTCAATTTGAAAATCCAGTGACAGTTGATTATCACTACATTATAATCCTGTTTTGCGTATTATATGATGCTGATTCCTAGCCAAGTGTGATTTTTTGCTCGACTAGGCCCATATCCTAGTTCTTATAGCACATATATGCATAAGTTGAACATGCATTATTGACACACAACAAAGCTGGATACAATATTCAACGTCATAACATGTGTAACCCGAAAATTTCAGATGATTAAAGGAATTCAAGACATCCCATTCAGGATTGCAGAATAGTGGACCCATTAGAAGATAAATGCTGGAAAATTCAAAACCCGCAGTCTAAAATCATGTGATTACATTAATCTTAATCCATATACAAGCCATTCTGTTTTGAGATGTAAGACACCTTTTATAAAGGTACTATGGAACTGAGTCTACCTACATCCCCGTGAGCCTATACAAGCATAGGACCATTGACATACACAGGACTTGATTACTATTCTGTGATAGATTAGATAGGTGCAGGGTTTAGTTGCTAGCACCCTATATCAAGCCCTGCTTTCTAGTCTAAAAATAACATCTAAAATGCATGAGAAAGCATTATAGCTGTTAATTTAGTTTATATATAATAGATGAATATGTCAACGAGTCTCTGCAACATATACTATCATTACCGACCTTTAACAGGGTAGTAATTATCACTTACCCCAAGCCTTCACCATTCTGCTTCAGTCTGTCAACCATTTACTATTTTGTGTATGTTATCTAGAACATCCTAACTAGTCAGCAAAGGCTACCATCAAGATGGCAATAAACACAAACCAAAAAGGCCATTAACATGGAATACAAATTCATCCTATGGCATAGATCCCATCATCCCAATTAAATCTGAGTTGTCAACCCACAAATATTCAGTCCCCATATTATTCATAATGGTGTAAAACATGATGCAAGTTAAAGAAAGTTTACAACAAATGATACTTGTTCTCCAACTTTGGCCTCAAGTTAAAAACGCAGAAAGCATGTAACGTGAAATTAACCTGCCTCCATTAATAACAAATATTAATACAATATTGTACAAAGCTTCAAAAATTGAGAGCATAGTGTACATTTGGAGTTCAGATTGAGCCAGAAACTGATAAATCTCAGATCAGTTTAAGACCACGAAAGAAGAAACAAAAATTTCAATTAAAAAGGAATCATCTACTGACAAATTTTTATTATGGCAATTATCACGTGCAAACCTCAAGAAAGTTGTCAAAGCAGGAGACATCTCTCCAGGTTTGCACTGTCCATTTCTGGGTCCATCCTAGAGCCGATTATAACAAACCTAGTTTACAACTAAGCCAGTTCTTGAGAGCTTTCTATAGATTCTTTCAGAATTTTTTCTTCTCTTCTTATGTAATCATCCTTCTTATTATTATTTCCAAACCAAGAGGCAATCTTCTCAAGATCCTTGTTCTGTGAATTCAAATCTGGTGCCAGCCCTAAAGACTTTTTCCAATTCCAATCTTAAAATGCACCTTAGGCCTCTCGTTATAAAAAGACTTTTTTCTGTCCATTGTCAGAATCACATAAACCACTCTTCATCGCTTCAATAGGAGGAGCAAATGTCACGAGCACGAAAACATGGTTTCCCACAACACAATTTTCTGGAACAGGATTTCTCAAAACCAATTCACTCGAAAACTTAGATGGAAGAACAGGTGACACTTCCACTTCCTTTTCCTTAAAGTTGCAGCGAGATAAGGATTGCTCTTATCATAATGTCTAGATCTGGAGATCTATCACTAACATTAATTTGATGAGTCGTCACAAATCTTTTTTTATTTAGGTGCGATTGGTTACTTGACTGAATCTATCACTTTTTAAAGAGAAATCCTAATTTTGCTTTAGGTATATTTAAAAGGTAGATTCAATATCTGCGAAATCAGAATTAGGTTCGAAAGTACGATTACGTGTGAAGAAGGTTATAACACCCTTACAACGTCCATTGAAAGATGGTACCAGCTCAATTTCGTGTTATCCATTAAGCCTTAAAAATTTTACTAAATGATTAATTATTGTAAATGATTCTTAATTGACTCTAATACTTTTGGTAGAAAATTAAGAAAATTCCTTTACCTCAACAATGTATAAGAAAACTACTGTTTTTCTTGTAGAAGCTCCATTGTCAGATTATTTAGCATTAAAAATTTTTCAAAAAAAGCAAAATGACAAAATGAGAAAGAAATAATGATTCGACTTTCGATATAGATCTTTTTTTTTGTTTTAGAAGGAAAAAATCATGCTTTTATACAAGAAAAATTGATACTTTCAACTTTTCTTTAAAACATTATAATGTTTTTTTTTTATTATTTTCAAGAAAATTTGATACTTTCAACTATTCCTCAAAAATATTTTTTTTTGAAAATTTTATTTTAAAAAAAATTGATACTTTCAACTTTTCCTCAAAAATATTTTTGTTTTGAAAAATTTATTTTAAAGAGATCTTTGAAAATTAAAGAATGTTTAATTAAATGAATAAATGATTCAATTTAATCCATAGATAAATTGGAAAAAAATCATATTAATAGATAAATAACAAAAAAGGAAAAAAAAAAAAAATCTTGCAGTGACTCAGCTCAGCGTGACAAAAGCGCAGCTCGAGAGACAGAAGCAGCTGGGCGGCTTGATACTTGGCTTGGCTTAGCTGCTCAACAACGGCTAAGCAAAATGGGTAAACGGGTTAAAGCGCTGCGAGTCGGGTTGGATTTCGGGCGACACGCCGATCTTGTCAACTTTCAGCTCCCCCAAAACGACATCATTTTCAAGTAGTATAAAAGGTAAAAATATCCCCTTTCACCAGATGCTTCATCATTTTCTCTCTCTTCCCTTTAGTTTTCTTTACGTCTTTCTCTAGACACGAAGAACACAGGTGAAATTCTCTCTGATTTTTGGGTTTTATTGCCAGAAACTGGGTTTTTCGTCCAAAAAGTTATCGAAAAACTTGAATTTCACCGGAAATTTGGAATTTTCCAAAAATTTTTCAAAAAAAAAAAAAGCAAAAAATTTAAAAAAATTCCTAAAAATCTTAAAACCACTTCTGCACCTTCTAAACATCTTTTTTACTTCTTTTTTCTCTCTATTTGCTTTTTATGTACAATTTGCTTCTGATCAATAGGTTTTTATATGATCAATCTCAGAATCCTTGACTAATCTGAATTCCCTTTCTGATTAGGTTTCTAGATTATCAGATTAATCACTGAATTTATCCTATACTGGTTAAATCCACCTATGACTCTCTACTAGCCTTATTCAAGACAGAATTTATTCTTATTTTTTATTATTTTTAATTGTTCTGATCATTATCATCATCTCTTAATACCAACCGAGAATTAATCAAGAAAAAGATAAAATCTGAAAGAAAAATAAATAAACAACATAATAAATAAATAAATAATTAATTAATTAAACCAAACCTTTGGGCTTAACTGACCCCATTGGATCAGCCCTAATTGATCCGGACTTAGATCAAATTAGGTGTCTACAGCTGTCCCTTTTTATGTATTTTTTGTGCAACATGAATTGTGTAAAGACGTAGATACCCTGCTTATGATCATGCCAACCCGTTAGTTCTTTTTTTTTTTAAATCAGACACCCAAATTTGCTAAATGACTCGAAATTCTTCTAAGCAAAGATTCACAATTTTTGGGGAATAAACAAAACTCCTCTAAATAGAGGCTTAACAACTTTGAAAAAATAAACAAAGCTCCTCTAATCAGAGGCTCAACAACTTTGAAAAAATAAATGAAGCTCTTCTAATAAGAGGCTCAACGACTTTGAAAAAATAAACGAAGCTCCTTTAATCAGAGGTTCAAAAACTTTGAAAAAATAAACAAGGCTCCTCTAATTAGAGGCTCAATAACTTTAAAAAATAAACAAGGCTCCTCTAATTAAAGGCTTAACAACTTTGAAAAAAATTATACCAAGCTCTTCTAAACAAAGGCTCAATGACTTTGAAAAATAAACAGAGCTCCTCTAAACAGAGGCTTAACAATTTTGAAAAATAAAAGGCTCCTCGACAATCACATTTAGAGGAGTCATAAATCGTGTTTGAAGGAATTTTAGGAGATTATACCCTAAGGTCTTACAAATCGATCATAATATTGAGAGATATCCTTTTCTAAGGATTAGAATCTTACCTCACAAGCTTCTTCTCAAATGAGAATTTGAAACTTTTACATCAAAAAGTCTTCACATATGTTTTCTCCATGTGGGATCCTAGAATATCTCTGCTTGTTAAGTTTATGCACTAGACTTTCTCAAATGCAGTATATACTATGCACTAGGCATTTAGAAATGCAATGTATGTTATACAAATGTTGATTAATTATGGTACTCAAGCTTTTTAAGCTTTTTTCTTAGGCCTCGAACCTTTTAATCTTCAAATACTAATATCACATTAACATGATTCTCAATCATCCCTCTTATTTAATTCTTATATTCTCTTTGCAAGAAATCTCTTTTCGAATTCAATGTCTTTATCAGGAACTGAACATTTCAAATTTACCTTTATCACTCTTAACCTTTTCAATGTAATGTAGAAATCTTTCATGCTATTATTCATTTATCAATCATTATTTCAACCTCAAAAAGTAAGAATGCATTCACACATTTCTTCCAGTATAAGGTATAAAAAAGGAAAAAGTAAGAATGGCTGGAAAATAATCAACAAAAAGAGAAACTCAAAGAATAAAGTGGAATATCTTTTATTAGCAAAAATACTGGCAAACTTTGGCCAAAAAAAGAAAAAAAAAGAATTACAATAATGGTTATGGGGAGACAATGCCTAAAAATAAACAATCGAACAATCATGATAACATATTTTAAAGTCTTTTTGAAAAACTCAACTACCCGATGCACTTAACAACTTAGAGCTCCTCACACTATGCTAGCCTCCATGCCAATGAATTTTCAGATTCGATGCTGCATTCTCTTTATCTAAGCTGTCTTCTTAGGTTTTCAACTTAGATAAACTCCATTTGGCTTAAACTATCCTTTTGGGGTTTTCACCTTGAGTCTTTTTTTTTTAATTTTTTTTCAAGCATAATACTTTTTCATAGCATCAGAATTTATAGGATGAGGTAAATCATTTCCATCCATCTTAGCTAATATCAATGCTCTACCTGAGAAAGCTCGTTTCATGACATATGGTCTTTCTCAATTCGGAGTCCATTTTCTTCTGTTATCATGTTGATTTTAAAAAATTCTTTTTAAGACAAACTCTCATTCTCGAAAACAATGAGGTTGAACCTTTTTATTATGAGCTCTCATCATTCTTCTTTGATATAGTTGACCATGGCATAGCGCTGTCAATCTTTTTTTCTCAATGAAATTTAACTGTTCATAGCACTCTCGAATCCATTCAACTTTTTATAGTTCAACCTCCTTTAGAACCCTTAAGGATGAGATTTCCACTTTCACTGGTAATGCAACATCTATCCCATAAACCAAAGAGAATGGGATTGCCCTAGTAGAGGTATGCACCAATGTTTGATATGCATACAGTGTAAATAGTAACTTCTCATGCTAATCTTTATAGGTCTCGATCATCTTTTCAAGAATTTTTTTTATATTCTTGTTTGTCACCTCAGCCACCCCATTCATTTTTGGATGGTATGACGATGAATTATGATATTTGATCTTATATTGGACACATATTTCCTGTATCATCTTACTATTTAGATTATTAACATTAACTGAAATGATTCTTTCTGAAAGTTCATATCTGTAAATGATCTCTCTTTTTATGAACTTACAGACCATAGATCGTGTTACATTTTCAAATGATACTGCCTCCACCTATTTCGTGAAATAGTCTATCATTACGAAAATGAACTTATGTCTATTAGAAGCTTTTGGGGTAATAAGACCAATAACGTTTATGCCCCATATTGAGAATGGCCAGGGTGGTGCCAAAATATGTAAAACAAATGGTGAAGCATGGATCTTGTCAGTATAGATATGGCATTTATGATATTTTTGAGCGTAATCAATGCAATCACTTTTTATTGTCAACCAATAGTACCCTACTTTCATGATCTGTCTTGCATCATATGTCTATTGGCATGTGCCCCACGTATTCCCTCATACACCTCTTCAATGATTTTTTTTACCTCAACCTTATTTACACATCTCAATAATACTTGATCCCGACTTCTTTTGTATAGAACATCTTCATATAGGAAAAAGCTCATAACTAATCTTTGGATGACTCTTTTATCATTTTCCATTGCTTGGATGGGGTATTGTTGGTTCTTAATGTACTAAAGATATCATAATACCAAGGCTTCCCATTCTTTTTTTCTTTCACATTAGAGCAGTGAGCTGGCATATCTTTGACATCTAGCTTGATGGGCTAAATGTCAGCGCTATTATTAATTTAAACCATTGTTGCTAAAGTAGCCAAGGCATTAGCAATCAAAATCTCTTTTCGAGGTAAATAATCAAATTGAATATCTTCGAATTGCTTGATCAACTCTAGAATATACTTATGATATAGAATGAGTTTTGAGTCTCTTATCTCTCATTCTCCTTTCAATTGATATATAACTAGAGCTGAGTCTATAATACTTTTAATGCTTTAACTTTTCTATCTATAGTAGTTTGTAAACCCATGATACATGCCTCATATTCAGCGATATAATTTGTGTAATTAAAATTTAACCTCGTTGTTATAGGGTAGTATTGTTCTTCAAGAGAAATCAAGATTGCTCCAATCCCATATCCCAAGGCATTGGCAGCTCTATCAAAATATATTTGTCAACATTTTTTTTCATGTTTTTCTTCATTTAATTAGGAAACAATCATCAGATCTTCATCAAGCAACTCATATCTCATTGGTTCATAATCTTTGGTAGCATAATCTGTGAGAAACTCTGCTATAGCACTCTCTTTTACTGTCTTTTGGCTTACATATATGATATTATATTCTGATAGCATTACTTGCCACCTAGTAATTCTCCCAGACAAAGAGAGCTTTTTAAAGATGTATTTAATTGGAACCAATTTTCCTATAAGCCAAGTGGTGTGATAGAGCATATATTGTCTGAGTCTTTTGACAGTCCAAGCTAATGCATAACACATTTTTCCAAAGAAGAATACTTAGACTCATATTTTATAATTTTTTTACTCAGATAATAAATAGCTCTCTCTTTTCGATCATATTCATTTTGCTGTCCCAGCACACATCTCATTGAATTCTCACACACTATCAAGTATAAAATTAAGGGTTTCATTGGAATAGGAGGCATTAACACTGGAGGATTTAACAAGTATTGCTTAATTTTATCAAAAGTCATTTGGCATTTCTCGTTTTATTCCCCAGGGTTATTCTTGTGAAGAAGTTTAAAAATGGGATCACATTTATAAGTAAGCTAAAATATGAACCGCGAAATGTAGTTCAATCTTCTAAAAAAATCTCAAACTTCTTTTAATATATTCGGAGGTGACAAATTTTGAATGTCCTGTATTTTGTTTGGATCGACTTCAATCCCTCTTTCATTAACCACAAAGCCTAGCAACTTTTCTGACTTTACTCTGAATGTGCACTTGGCTGGATTTAACTTGAGTTAAAATTTTTTCAACCCCTCAAATAACTTTTTGAGGTTGGTGACATGATTTTCATTTTCATAAGATTTCGTAATCATATCATCCACATACACCTCAATCTCTTTGTACATCCATAACTCTTTAGTATGTTGACCCAGCATTCTTTAACCCAAAGGGCATGACCTTATGGTAAAAGGTTCCCCATATGGTCACGAAATTGATTTTTCCCATGTTATCTTCGGCCATCTTTATTTGGTTATACCCTGAGAACCCATCCATAAAGGAGAACATTGAATGCTTAGCTGTGTTGTCCACCAATGTGTCAATATGAGGTAAAAAAAGTTATCTTTTGGGCTAGCCCTATTCAAATCATGATAGTCTACACATATTTGTACTTTTTCATCTTTTTTAGAGATTGGTACTATATTGACTACCCATTCTAGATACTTAGCCACTTGCAAAAAACCTGTATCAAATTGCTTCTTCACCTCTTCTTTGATCTTTAACAGTGTTTCAAGCTTTATTCACCTCAGTTTTTGCTAAACTGCCTTACATTCTAGCTTTAGAGATAGTTTGTGCTCTACTATCTCCGTACTTAACTTTGACATATCCTGGTAAGACTAAGCAAATGCATCTACGAATTTCTGAAATAGATTTTTCAAATGTTGCCTATCTTTTGATGTAAGTGAGGTGTCAATTTTAACCTCTTTCTTATTCTCCTCATCTCTTAGATTCACTAAGTCAGTTATCTTCTGATGAGGCTCAATTGGCTTACTTTCTAGCTCAATCAATCTCATTAGGTCCGAAAGTATAACATACTCTTCAAAATTATTTTCATTGTCAAGTTCATCAATGTTAATTGAACTCTCAAATTGAACTCTTGATCATTATCATAATTATTTTCTTGTTAATTTAAAGACCTGAAATTGAATGAAATGGGATATGTTGACAAGATGTGTTTTAAAAAATGAAAAAATGACAATAATGAAGGCACAAGAAGAAATGAATGAAAATGCATCCTTCTTAATCTTTATTAAAATAATAAAAGATATATGACCTAAATAAGAAAAATCACCCCAATGCCTTGGGCAATAGCTAGTGGGATGTACAATTACATTGAATTAGTCTCAAGGGTAAAAGGTATTTTAATGATACTCTAATTATTCAGCTCATAATCTGGTGGACAAAGGCAGACCCGCCCTTCTCGTTCAAGTCCCTTTTCATTTTCAATAGTATGGATGGTCAACTGAGCGAATGCCTTTTCCATAATTTGTTCAAAATCTTTTTCTACATTTGGGTACATAAATCCTCTAGGCCTGAAAGTCTCGTACATGTGTGGAATGATCATTAGTCTTATTGTTTTACCTGTTTGTCTTCTCCTGATCTTTCATTCTTCTACTTCATAGCCTAGGCCTAACTTTTCACTATTGTCTACCACTGTTAGGGGCTTTTTTATTCCCTATAAGTTCTTACCTAGCCCTACTCTAAGATACCAGCCCTTATTGATGACTTGACTTAACATTATCTTTGAAAAAGTATCTATTTTTAGGTTTTTCTCTCACAGAATTAACTAGTTTAAAAGATCGATAAGAATATTCCACCACTTCTTTAGCAGCTTTCACATATGAAGCATTCAGGGGTTAGGTCACTAGCATGTCTTTCTTCTCAAATATCACTTCCAATCGACCTTCTACATTAAACTTGATCTTTTGGTGTAGGGTAGAGGGTACAACACTTACCATGTGAATCAATGGCCTTTTTAGTAGACAGTTGTAAAATAGAGAGATATCTATCACTTGAAACTTCATATTAAAAGTGCACAACCCAATTTGCAAGGGCATCTCAATATCTTACAGGATTTCCTGTCTGGTCCCATCAAAAGCTCGTATGACCGTTTGATTATCCTTCATATGAGAGTAGTCAATAGGCAACCTAGCCAAAGTTGACATGGGTATGACATTGATAGTGGAGCCATTATCAATAAGGACTCTAGCCATGATATGGCTCTTACATTTGACTATGATATGCAGAGCCTTAGCACTTCCCCTTCTCTCCAGGGGAATCTCATCATCACTGAATGAAATGTAGTTTGGCATGACTAGGTTTCTAGCTAAATGGTTCACATATTCAACAGACACATTATGTGCCACATATGTTTAGTTTAACAATTTTAGTAGGACATCTTGGTGTGGTTTTGAATTCAATAGTAGTGATAATAATGATATTCATGCTGGCATCTTATTTAATTATTCCACCACTGAGTATTTCATGTGTTGTACCAGCTTTAAAAATTCACAAGCTTTTTTTTTATACTGATTTTTGGCTTTCCTCTTGAAGTACCACATTTGGATTATTTTGCTCATCTCCCACCTTGGCTTTTTCTTTTCTAACCCTTTCAATATTTCGAGAGTGTAGCATTTTTCACTTTGGGTGATGCCTCATATACTAGTTATATTGGCAGTATCAAACTTAGAAGCATTCTCTCCATGCCTCTAAACTATCATATCGCAGCCATCTTTTCAGGGTACAACTTTGTTATCTTTATATGAGAATGGAGCCAGGACTTTAAAAGTTACTAGTTTGGAAATGAGTTTATCTATAAATAACTTTGGCTTGTTCCCAAAGTGAATTGTTATCGGCTTTGAAAATAATTTTGCAAGTCTGTCAGTCATAGATACTTTAACACTCTTTGAAAGCTCTCCATCTTCATAGAGTTTTATCTGGTATGAATCCATGAGTTTTTGTACCTCATGACAAAACTGTTCATAATTTTCAATTGAGTGGCCAAGTGCCCCACTATGATATTTAGAGCTTGTACCTATCATATATGCTCTATGATAACTATGCAGACCTACTAGTTGTATCATATTAGCTTTTCATAAAATATCAAATAGCTGACTGAGAGGTGTCTTAATATCTATCATTTTTCTCTTCAAATAACGCTTATGTTCCTTACTCAGAGCATTCATGTTATGATTAGGCAAATGATTACCACTAACATTTGGTGCAGTTACCCCTCTTATGTCAAAGCTAATCATTCCATTCTTGATCATCCATTGTACTTTGTATTTTAAGACAGTGTAATTCTCAGTAGAATGACCAGCAATCCCATAGTGATAGTCACAATGGGCTATGGGATCATACCACTTAGGGTAAGGTAGTTTGAGTGGCTTTAATCTGTTAGAAGCAATCAAATAATTATTGTAAAGCTCACGATATAACTTTATATAGGTCATGAGAATTGGATCGAATACAGGTTTTTTACGAGTAGATCGTTGCTCTCATGAACCATCCATTGGGCTAACCGGATGGGTCTAAGGTCTTAGGGTAGGTTGAGTGTTAGGACTGTATGTGGTATTTTGAGGTCTAAAAGAGGGTTGATATGTTTGGGATAAGATGACTGTGGGATTGGTTGGTATGGGTAAGAGGAAGCATTATTCACAGCAGGATAATATGAAGAATATCCTTGTAGTGGGTAGGGTTGATAACCTTTGAACTGTTGTCTATCAAAGCTCACAGCTTGAGCTCCGATCTCATTCTTTTTTGGGGCTCTTTTTGTGGATGCTTCTCCTCTCTTTAACTTGCCATTCTTGATGGCACTCTTAATAATTTTTCCTGAAATTATCATATTGATAAAATTCTTGGTTGCATTTTCTATCATCTTTTCATAATAGAAAGATTTTAAAATGTTGACGAACAATACTATAGTTTCCTTTTCAGTTAGAAGAAGTTGCACTTGAGAAGCTACATCCCTTCACCTCTGGGTGTATTCCTTAAAGGACTCATTTACCTTTTTCTCCATGTTTTATAAAGACAAATGATCAGGAGCCAAATCCATGATATGTCGATATTGACTGATGAAGTCATAGGCCATATCGCTCTAAGAACGGATGCGAGTTTTGTCCAGCTGGATATACCACTAAACAGCAGAGCCCGTAAGGCTATATAGAAAAATATACATTAGTAGTTTTTCATTATGGGCATGAACTATCATCTTTCGATAGTACATGATAATATAAGTCTTTGGGCACTTCGTACTATCATATTTCTTAAATTCTGATACTTTTAACTTTAGAGGAATAATTACATCCAGGACTAAGCAAAGCCTAGCAGCATTGACAGAACCATAAAACCTAATTTCTTTCACAGCACATAACCTCTCTGAGATTCAACCACTTTTGTCTTTTTTTTCTCTTTTTCTTTCAAGTCATCCAGCTCAGGAACTTAGATCGGTTCTACTGCCTTTTCAGTGAAAACAAGATTCACATAGCAATGGTAATGCCTTGGGTTCGAAGCTGATGGCATTTCAGGGTATACAGGGTATGTGAACTGCTGTAGTGGTATATCCTGTGTGGACTGGATTTTTTATGGACCAAAATCGAGAGGATATAAAGGGTCAGCCACTTCTTGTGATGGAGGGCCTTGTTGGCTTGTGTTCTCTTTTATCCCCTTTCCCTTGTTTAACTTGTTGAAAGCATCCGAAATCTTACTTAACTCATTTTTAAATTTTTCCTGTGCCTTTTCTATTTTTTCAAGTTGATGAGAGTTTTCTTGCTCCATTTGTCTAGCTCTGGCTATTGTGTTATATCGGTGGATGAGGTTCTTATTGGATGAAGCTATCCTTAAACCTTAAATACCATATTTCAGAATTAGCAAGTTTATATGACTATCTCATGAAAACCTAAAATGGTTATTTTATTAAATGTAATGAATGAGAATGCAATGAATAAAAATGCATGCATGTGAAGAACATTTACCTTAAGACAGTATTTAACCCAAAAGATTTCATTTATTTCAAAGAATTTTTGTTTACATAAAATTTATCATCATAGAGTTATAACCATAAAATCGTTTGATCTGCTCATACTGGTCTCTTGCTTTTTTAATGAAATTCAGTAGACGTTATCCATGTTTCCTTACTAGGGCCACCACTCGCTTCAATGCTTCTGCCTCTTCGACCATTTCTCTTACCTTACATACCCTTTTGTAAATTTGGGTTGTTAAGTGCTCAATATACCTCTATCTTCCTAGATTTTTCCTTTTTACCACACCATACTTGGTATGATAACTCTCTATGCTCTCTAACCAATACAGCAATATAGTATTCTTGTTTATTCGACCTTTATCTTAACCTGCTTAGGTAGCTATTCAACATATCATTTTTTATTTGTACCTGGGTACTTTTTTCCTCTAATTCAACATATTCTTGCTTCAACTGTTCATTTTCATTAGTTAGCTCAGCGATTATTATCTCTTTGGCTTTTACCTTCACACACAACCTCTTATGTTTATAGTGTAGCTCTGCTAGGTCTTTGACAACTGTATCACGTTCTCTAGTAATCTTATAAACTTTGACTTCATGTTTTTTAACTCTATCTTTCCATTGATCTCTCTCCTCTCAAAGCTTCTGAAGCTCTTGCCTTAGCCTATCCTTTTCGATCTCGAATTCTTTCTTTGTAAATTCTAATTCTGATGGTGCTTCTTCAAGCATTTGTCTTGTTGGTTGTAGAAAACTTTCAGGAGTGAACACTATTTCTTATCCTCATCTTGCTCTCCAAATCAAGTACCCATAAGTGATCTTATCAGCAAACGGTCTAGGACTCACCCTGTGGGGGTTTTTCCATGCTTTAATCACATTGTTGATCCTCTGAAACGCTTTTGGCTCATTATAAAAAAAATTTGACTGATGAAGCTTATGTGTCATGAGAATGAATTGTTCTACCCCAAACTGTCTTCCACTAAAAGTGGCGCATAACTTGTTACACCTCATAAACCCAAAAGTAGGACCACAGTGTTATCTTTACACTGATATAGCATAGGTTCATGATTTATCCACAATGCCAACCATTTCACCTTGATGCTTGTTAGCTTTGTTAAGACACTATCCACTCTTTTTTAGACTTTTGTTCTGGCCATTCACTTTTGTAAAATTCTTTGATTGAAGCTCGATTGTGAAAATAAAGCTCCGAGAAAGCACCTTTTTTACATTCGAAGTGGCTTTTCATCAATAGGTACAATAGTTGTATACAGCCTGTGAAACGCCCTTTATTCTGGCGATAATAACTTAACGATCTAATGGTCTCTGTTAATATTACCGTTGAAAGGTTGCAAGCATTGATCATACTTTCGAAGAAGTCGATCACTGCTATTTCAATATAACCTAAAACTTTTTAAAAAATCACCATTTCGTATACGGTTAAGGCAAACACATCTAACTCCCGCTCTTCATCAACATATTTTACTAGAAAATCATGAAAGAACTTTCAAGGTAGGCAAACTTGCTCTTGTTTTTTTTTGTATGAAAATCCATAATCTCTTTGTCTATCCCTATAAGATGGGCCAGATTCTTATGAAATCTTGATTTGTGTTTTTTTGACATATATCTTGTCAGGAGCCTTGAGGTGCAGACCCAACAAAGTTGAATATTCTTCAATGGTTGGTGTCATATCAATTTCATTGAAGATGAAACACTTGTATACAGGATCTTAAAATTGCACTATAGTTCTAATTAGTTGATTCTCAACATTTACTGTAAAAAGGTGTGCTATATGCCTATGTCTCTGGCAAAATTCCTCTTGTCTTAATGGACTCATCTTCTTTCATATATCAACCAAATCCTTTATATTGTTTTGTTTGTGGAGAATAGATGTTTCTTGAGACAAGGTGGAAGCATAGCCGATTGGTAAATAATCCCTCTCTTTTTGATGAATCCTTTCTGACTGAACCTTTATTTCATTGGGTGACTCACAAAGAGCTAATACAGACTAAGAGCAAACTAGTCATCCTGTGGAGTCCATGAAAAACTCTTTGTTGAAGACCATCTTTTAAGCAAATGTTCTTTATGCAACTTTATGATATGAGCATGAATCAATGCAAACATGAATAAGAGAAGAGGTTAGTATATCGAATAAAGAGAAATAAATAAATAAATTAAAGCATCACACACAAGAAGAGGAATGAATCATATGCTTTTGGTCAATTCTAAAAGGAAGGAGATGACTATATCTATCTATAGGTTAGGCATTTCTAAGGTCCACTATATATGGTTCAAGGTTAAAGTCTAAAGGTTTCCAAATTGCTCCTTACATCATTGTCTATCACAGACTAGTAAGGCACCATAATCCTCACCCATTACAGGCTACAAGTGAAAAAAATTCAATTTGAGTGGGAGTATTTCGTTAGCCATTACGGATGCATTAAAACCTCACGAAATCATAGGTACTTTACTCCCTCATAGAGGGACGGAGCTCGAGTACAGAGCTCATGTTATGCTCATGCATATGAATGACATCGTAAGCAAAATAAAGGAATAGAGTGAATGAATGAATGAACAAAGATCTTTTAAGAAAAATCAATTTTATTAGGCTTTTAGATAACCAAACTTATTTGTTGGCTTGACTCTCAATAGTCCCTAACGGAGTCGTTAAACTGTCATAATGTCTAAATCTAAGGATCTATCACTAGACATTGACTTGAGGAGTCGCCACCAATCTTTTTTTTTTGTTTAGGTACGATTGGTCACCTGACTGAATCTGTCTCTTTTTAAAGAGAAATCTTAAGTTTGGCCTAGGTATATTTAAAATGCAGATTCAATGTATGCAAAACTAGAATTAAGTTCGGGAGTACGATTATGTGTGAGGAAGGCTATAGCACCCTCACAACGCCCATCGAAAGATGGTACCAGCTCAATTTCGTTTTATCCATTAAGCCTTAAAAATTTTACCAAATGATTAATTATTGAAAATGATTATTAATTGACTCTAATACTTTTAGCATTTTAAAAGTATATAAGAAAACTATTGTTTTTCTTACAAAAGCTCCATCGTCGAGTTATTTAATATTAAAAATTTTTCAAGAAAAAAAAAAGACAATGAGAAAAGAATGAGATTCGACTTTCGATATAGATCTTTTTTTTTTGTTTTATAAGAAAAAAACTCATGCTTTTATACCAAAAAAATTGATACTTTTAACTTTTCTTAAAAAATATATTTTTTTAGAATTTTATTTTTAAGAAAAATTGGTACTTTCAATTTTTTCTCAAAAATATTTTTTTTTAAAAAATTTATTTTCAAGAAAAATTGTTACTTTCAACTTTTTCTTAAAAATATATTTTTTAAAAATTTTTATTTTTATATTTTCAAGAAAAATTGACACTTTTAACTTTTTCTAAAAAATATTTTTTTTGAAAATTTTATTTTAAAAAGATCATTGAAAATTAAAGAATGTTTAATTAAATGAATAAATGATTTCAATTCAATCCATAAATAAATTGGCAAAAAAAAATCATATTAATAGATAAATAACAAAAAAGGGAAAAAAGAACCTTGAAGCGGCTCGGCTCAGAATGACAGAAGTGGCTGGACGGCTTGATATGCGGCTCAGCTCAGTGGCTCAACAATGGCTAAGCGAAACGGGTAAACGGGTTGAAGCGCTGTGAGTTAGGTTGGATTACGGGCGACACACTAATCCTATCTACTTTCAACTCCCCAAAACGACGTCGTTTTCAAGTAGAGTATAAAAGGCAAAAATTTTCCTTTTTTGCCAGATGCTTCACCCCTTTCTCTCTCTTCCCTTCAGTTTTCTCTGCGTTTCTCTCTAAACATTAAAAATATCAGTGAAATTCTCGTAGATTTTTGGGTTTTATGGCCGAAAACTCGATTTTTCATTGAAAAAGTCATCGAAAAACTTGAATTCACCGGAATATGAAATTTTCTAGAAAAAAATCACCAAAAATTCAAAAAAATTCTTAAAAATCTTAAGACCATTTTTGCACATTCTAAACACTTTTTTTGCTTCTTTTTTCTCTCTGTTTGCTTTTTGTGTTCTTTTTGCTTCTAATCAATAGATATTTATAAGATCAATTTCAGAATTTCTGACTAATCCAGATTTTTTTTCTGATTAGGTTTTTGGATTATTAAATTAATCACTGAATTTATCCTATACTGGATAAATTCACCTATGACTCTCTACTAGCTTTATTCACGACAGAATTCATTCATATTTTTTATTATTTTTAATTGTTTTGATCATTATCATCATCTTCTAATACCAACCGAGAATTAATCAAGAAAAAGATAAAATCTAGAAGAAAAAAAAAAAAAAAAACCAAACCTTTGGACTTAATCGATCTCATTAAACCAGGTCCAATTATTCTAGACCTAATCAAATTAGATGTCTACTGTTCTAAGAAGCTTTCTCTGCGCTAATAGCATCTCCACCATCATGTAAAGAATCTCCTTCATTCCCATTACAAGCAAACCGTTGCTGCAAATTTAACAATGACCACTGCATCTTCTTTTCAACCCTCGCTAACTCAGTTTTCTCTCCATTGAAAACACTCATTGTTTCATTCCCCTCGCCCAACTGAGCAGCATAAGTCTCAGGATCAGGAAGAAAGCAACCAACTCGGTATATGCTCCCCAGGAGGCTCTTCTCCTTTTACCCAAGAACCTCCCATCTCCTTCCACTCTTTAACAACTGGGAATCATGGAACATCAAAAGCAAATGGAATATCATTCGCATCACCAATGAAGTGGACAATATTCCTAACAATCTCCGAATTAACAACACAGCAATCAACATCAGATGCATTAGCAAAGCTAAACCCAATCCTAACTCTTCAAACCTTGAATAACGTCAAATACATTCGCTTCCACTCTCCCCGCCCATTAAAATTCGCAGCTTTTCCTAGGATATAAATGTACCGAACAATAATATCTGATAATGCTTCTAAAGCAGAGTGTTGGAAATTCTGAAACCCTCCCTATTCTTTCGCATACTTGCGTTACTGCAACCTGCGCGATTGCAAGGTCAAAATCGTCACTTTGGCTATGATATTTGGAAGACTTCGACTGTTTTTTGTGAATTTTCATGTTTCTTCTATTCTCCAAACCTCCATCGTTCATATTCAATGATTCTTCGTATCAATTTCATATTCACTTATCCAAAAAACACAGAACAAAATTATTAAAAATTTAGAACAAAAAACACTAAAAAAAAAGAGGGAGAGAAACGATGGCGGAAAGCTTACTTTTTTTTTTTTTTTTCAATTACGGGTGACGAATAGAAGCGGGTATTTGGGGAAGAAATAGGGAAATTAGCGTTTTGTAGTTGGGGGATATTTTAAATCTTAGGGTTTTAAAATTGGGGAATTTAGATTTGTTAAAACCCTTGATAAATCGGCTAAATGCTCAATTTGGCCCCAATATTTGTGGAGTTGCTCGATTCAGGGCTTAACTTTTTAATTTTAACAATATAGGTCCTAATTTATTTAAAATCTAACACTTAAATCTTCCAAATCCGAAAACTTCGAGGGTACCTTACATGTGTTGGTGGATTCTCATTTATTAACTTATGTGAAAATTTCAATGTGACATGAAAAATAATTTTTATTTTAATTGGTTTAGACATTAAAAGAATTGTGAAATATTTTAATTTTTTTTTATTTCAACTATCCTAAAAATCATATGGAAATTCAATTTAATAAAATTAATTTTAACCCAAAATTGTTTTACCTAAAACCCTAACATTTTCTTTCCCAATTGATTCAACCTTAACCAAATCGGTTCAACCCAAAATCCTATCCTAACCATATTGATTAAACCTAACATCATAACTCTTTCGATTCAACCAAAAATTGTATAAACCTTAACCTTAACTTTCTAGATTAATTAAACCCCAAAATCGATAACCTTAACCTTACCTTTCTAGAATCCTAACTTGATAAAACCTAAACCCTAACTTTTAACCTTTCTTGCATTTAAAAGCTAACATTTGACTCATATGAGTTGTGGTACGAAAGACAATGGGAAATCATTTCCTCATTGACACCAAAATTAGGTAATTTGGCTGGAATTATCTACCCAATTTTAGATAGCTCATTGGTAAGTCCAATACAATGTGTACCTAAAAATGAGGCATTGCAGTGGTAACTAATGAGGACAATGAGTTGATTCCCACTTGGATAGTAATTAGATTGAGGGTTTACATGGACTACAAGAAGCTAAATAAAGCCACTTACAAGGATCATTTTCTTTTGCCATTTGTAGATCAGATGCTTGATAGGTTGGTAAGACATGAGTACTATTGTCTACTTGATGGATATTTTGGATTGAATCAAATACCCATTGTCCCGTAAAATTAAAAAAAAACCATTTTCATATGTCCCTATGGCACATTTGCCTCTAGAAGAATACCTTTTGGGCTGTGCAATACCCCTACAACATTCTAGTGGTGTATGATGGCAAACTTTTCAGAAATGGTAGAAGAAATCCTATTGGCATTTATGGTTGATTTTTAGGTTTTTGGTGATAATTTTAAATTAAGCTTGGCTAACTTGTCTAAGGTACTCCAAAGATGTGAAGAAACCAACCTAGTACTAAATTGGGAGAAATGCCATTTCATGGTTAAAGAAGGGGTCATACTTAGACATAAGGTATCTGTGAGAAGGATAAAAATAGATTGAGCCAAAGTAGATGTGAATGAAAGACTCCCTCAACCAATTTCAATCAACGAGATTAGGAGTTTCTTAGGACATGCTAGCTTTTATAGAAGATTTATCATTGACCTCTCAAAAATCTCTAAGCCATTATGCAAATTGTTGAAAAAAGATGTCAAGTTTGAGTTTACCCCTAACTGTGCTAAAGCAGTCTAATTTTTAAAAGATAAATTAATCATTGCACCTATTCTCTCATGGCTTGATTAGACACAACCTTTTGAATTGATGTGTGATGTAAGTGATTTTGCAATAAGAGCTATATTAGTGCAATGAAAAGATAAGGTCTTCCATACTATTCACTATAAAGTAAGACTTTTAATGATGCACAAAACAATTATGCAACAACCAAAGAAGAATTACTTGCAATGGTTTTTGCACTTGAAAAGTTTAAGCCCTATTTGATGGGCACCAATGTGGTTGTTTACATAGATCATGCCACCATCAAGTATATTATCACAAAAAAAATATGCATAACCTAGATTGATTAGATGGGTACTACTATTACGAGAGTTTGATCTGAAGATAAAAGAGAATAAGGGATGTGAAAACCATGTAGCAAATCATCTATCAAGGATAAAAAAAGAAGACAAAGAGAAAGAAGTTATCCAAGAGTTCTTTCCTGATGAACAACTATTAGCCATTCAAAGACCACTATGGTATGCTAATCTAGTAAATTATCTTGTAAGTAATGTTTTTCCACCTAATTTAGCTTATCAACAAAAGAAAAAGTTCTTACATGATGTTAAATATTATATGTAGGATGACCTTTTCCTGTTTAAACAATGCAAATATTAGGTTTTAAAAGGATGTTTCCTTGAGAAAGACATGATGAGATGGACTATGAAAAAGATCCAAAAGAATACATTAAGAGTCTTTTGAAAAAATACAAATGTTACTACAAAAAAAGAAAGCATTAGTAGAAAGCATTTCGCTTAAAGAGATAACCCTAGGTACGCTTGCCTAAAATAACCAAAGAGAAGTGGTAATGCCAGAAGAGGTCTCCAAAAAGAAGATCCTAAAAAAGAAAAAGAAAAGATTCAAGAGAAAGTTCAACAAAGCCAAGGATGACCATTAGAATGTATAGGTAATGTTTTAATGTTGAACCACCTGTCCTAAGGCCTATTTCGAAGGAGTTGTTTAAGGAATTAAAGGAAGCCACATTCTTAAATAATTGTAGCCCTGAGCTTTAACAACTCTTACCCAAAAAGTTAAAGCATATAGAGAGTTTTACTATACCTTGTATGATTGGAAAATTTAAATTCTTTAATGCTCTTTATGATCTTGGTTTAAGCATAAATTTAATGCCTATGAATACTTTTATGTAGCTGGGTTATGGAGCTGAAACCTCTTACATTCAACATTAAGTTTGTTGATCAATTTGCTAAGTTACCACAATGGATGCTGAAAGTTGTTTTAGTGAAAGTTGAAAAATATGCATTACCCTTAAGTTTAAATTCAAGAAACACACTTTGTATCTGCAAGATATGGTGTGATAAGACATAAAGAAGGTATTAGTGCAATTAAGGAATATAAGGAAACCTTAAAAGAGTCTAACCCATTAGTAAAGGCTCCTGACCTTTTGAAAAACTTAGCAAATCCTAGCTCCAATTATGTCAACCCTTCTAGAAACTTAAACTCAGTTTATGTAATCCTTGTTAAAAGATTCAACCTACCTCTTGAAACTAAGTCTATTTATGTTACACCACAAAGAAGAAAGTAACAAGGAAAACTTATTCTAAAAGGATGAGAGAATTTTGCATAAATTTAGGGATGGTCAATCTTGATGAAACCTAGCGCTGTTTAGGTGGCAACCCAAGTTCTACTTTAATAGTTATGCTTTTGTTATTTTAGGATAGGTATGTTTTAACGTTTTTGTTTTTTTTTTTTTGTTTTTAGGGATGAAAAAAAGTAAGAGGATTCATCATGGATATTTATCCTTTAAGAATTTTTTGAGAGTATTTCCTTTTCCTTTGAGTTTTTTTATATATGTTTTCATTTAAGTGTGCGGAAAAAAAAACCTTTTTATTTTAACTCATCTTTGCTTTCAAAACCAAATTGACTTGCTAAACTTCATTATGATATTCATTTAGTTGAAAATTATATATATTCTCTTGATGACTAAAGTATGATATAAAGTCTAATGATATGCTTAGTAAAAACTTGAAAAGATTTCTTAAGCATGTTTTTTCTTCGAATATGATTTTTATGTATGCATTTTTATTCTCTTTATATGAAATGCTATAATTTTTATGAAGGTTTGTGAAATATAGACTTGCATGAAATTTAAGATTTGAATAAGTGCTCTAAAATTCACCTATTCAGCCATTGGTGAAATCGTAGACTGTGTTACTCAAGAGATGATTTACACAACTTTTTGGGACCACTGATACCTTTTTCAAGCCCACCCTGTGATAATACATCCCCAGTACTTTTATTTTGAACTTTTACATTAATCTTTTTCTTTTTTATTTTAGCTACATTATAAGTCCAAGAAGTTATTATTATTATTATTATTATTCTTTCTTTTGTTGTCTTAGCCCATTGTGCTTACTTATGTATCATAGATTTATAATTATATTTAGGAGGAAGAAAGGTGCAAGGAAAGAAAGAATATTGATAAAAGCAAAGGCAAAGCATAATAAAGCCAAAAATGGTTATCATTAAAAAAAAACCAAAAATACATAACAATAAGGAATGCCTCACAAGTCAAATTCCAAAAAGAGCTCCCATTTGTTCAAAGTCCAAGAAGTAAAAAAAAAAAAAGTAAGCTTAGGGGTTTGAGCCTAAAAATTTCCTGTTTCTTACTTTGATCCAACTCTTACATTGTAAGCCTAAAAGAACTTTTGATGTTGAATTAAATATGTAAGTCTAGCATTAGTGGAGAGGTATGGGAAAGCGGCCTTATGAAGCCTATCCTATCTTTTAAAATGTGATGAAGTGTTTTATATTCTATTTGCTTGAGTTATATATGCATGACTTAAACATAGAGTAGATTTATATGTATGATTGGCATAAGTCATTAAAAGCTTACTTTTGAAAGACATTTTTGTGACTTTATATTTATTCTTAATTTTGTATTACGCAATTGTACATGTTAAGAGTTTTGTATAATTATTGACTCTGAGGATGTTTATAATGTTCTTTAGTTTTGTTAGTTTAAGGTTTTGCTTAAGGACAAGTAAAGATTTAAGTGTAAGGGTGTGATAGCACCAATATATATATTTTACATATCAAAATGGTGTTAAAATTTAAATTTTTAGATGAATTTTGTGCTTTTCATGCTATTTTCATGGCTTTAGGTTTTTTAAGCTTGAGACTCATTTTCATGCAAGCCATGCATTTAATCATGCAAAGCTCACATTTGGCCTAACCATGCAAGCTTCATGCCTCCCACATTGATCCATATTCAAGCATGTATAAGCCTAATTGGATCCCAATCCATTTGGCCAAATGGAATTCCAAGATATTCATTCTCCCTTTGCTTAGTGATAAAGAGAATGCATTGCACAAGGACTTTACAACCTCCACCACATTCGACCAATATAAGTTTGAAGTTTACAATAAATGTTGTTGCTTAGCTTTGAAAAAATTCATTTGGAGTAAGATTTTATCCATTCAAAATTCAAGAATTGGATAAAAATCTGCTTTTGAAACTTGAAGCTCTAGTTGAATCTAATGGAGGAGATTATCCAGATTTGATCAAGATTTGGTCAAGATTCAAGCAAGAGCTAAGATTGATCCACTAAGAATTTGTTTAGCAAAGAACATTCAAGCATGCAGAGTCCCATTCATCCATGAAGCTTAGAAGACCATGATAAAGCTCATCCAATTGTATTTGAATTGAAATCAAATACTTGTGTAGTCTATCCCATTTGGCCGAACTTATGCCTACAACTAGGCAAGGCCATTAGCTTATTTCATCATCCCTTTCCTCACTTCTCTTCTTTCTTTTAGTTTATAAGTTTTTTTAGTTTTTTATTTTTTTTAGTACAGGTATTAGCTTAGGTGACAGATTTGTCAATCATCAAGTTTTTGTTTTTTAATTCTTTTTCAATCAAGAAGTATTTTCATTCAAAGATCTTTTTTCTTGCTTTGTTGTTTACAAAATCTTGTTTCTTGTTTTCTTTAATTTCGGCACAAGCAATCTTTAATTTCTAAAATTTATCCAAGTTCTTTTATTTACTCTGCAAGATTTAGCTATCACTCTTTTCTTTCATGTTTTTAAGTTGTTTTCATGCAATTTCCATTTTTTTTACAAGCATTCTGTTACTACTCCATTTTTATTTAGTTTGTAATTTGGTTTAGGATTAGTTGTTAGCATTAATCTTTGCTTCCCAAATAATAGTTAGTGAAGTTTAGAAGCCTGCCATACATCATCTTTAATCTTTACTTGATGCATATCTACTTAAACCCTGTAACCCTAAAACCCTAAATATTTATTTGTTTAGATATAAGATTTTAGCCTTTCATCTTTGGTATTTATGAACTACCCAATATTACTTTTTATAATCCTTAAGAAGATAATACTTAGAATACTTCAATTTATTACTTGATCTGTGCGCTTGCAAACTCTATACAAAAAGTAACAATCAACTATTAAATCAGTGATAAACTGAAGTGGGCCATAAAATGATCATGGAATGTTGCCAATTCTCACTCTTGACGTCTTACTTTTGCTTGTTAAAAACTAGTATCTCATGCCTAAATCAATGAAAAAGGCTTCAAATTCATTAGTAAAAAGTTAGGATCCCATTGGTAAATGTGTTTATCACATTGGGGTAATTAGCCATTTAACAAAAAAAATACAGGTAATTGAAAGAAAAGATCGATGATCTTATCAATGATGGTATTTTGACTTCAGAACTCATAAAGCAATGAAAGTCAATTTTGTTCAGTCATAGGATTTAAAAAAATAGTTAGTGGCTATGATAGCTAAATAATGAAAAAGTCAAAGATCAAAGTTCTAAGGATTGAAACACTAAGTAAGGCAATTTATATATGTATATCTATATCATTATGAATATTGGAATGGGTTTGAATGTTTGTATCAAATGAATGGACCTTAAGTTTTAGTTATGGTATAGCATATTATTGGATTCGAATAAAGCCTCGCATAATTAATTTTCAAAACCATAAAAAGATAAGGAAGTGCCTTAAAAGTAAAAAAAAAAAAAAAAGGGAAAAGTGAAAAAAAAGAAAAAAAAAGGGAAAAATGAAAAGAACAAAAGTTTTCTTTTGAAAAGAGTCTTGAAAAAGTTGGCAATCCTTATTAGAAATAAACTCATCAAATGCCTTCACACATTTTTCAAATCACTCAAATGATTTCACTCATCAACTATAACCCTATAAGCGATATAAACATAAATTCATCAACTTAAGCTTATTTCATAATATTGCAATATAAAAGGTAATAATATTTTTCCTAAGCACTAAACAATGAAACAACCAATTTCAAAACAAAAGAAAAATTTAGGGATTCTTAGAAAATCAGGCAAAAATGACATTTTTTTAAAGAATTTAAATGTGATAATTTGATGTGTTAAGATTATGTTGTAGTTCTAAAAATTTTTAAAAATCAAAGCCACCCAAATTTTTTAAAATGACCCTAAACATACTAACCTCCTATATCTCTAACCTAAAATAGTTCTTATCCAGTGTCAGAAGGAATATTGACAAAAAAAAAATCTCATTGCCTTTAAAATAACTTGAATTATGATTAACCTGTTCTTTTTATAGAGTGACATGATCGATTTGACACCTTAGGCAAGTTCATTCAACATGACTTGTTTTTTTCCATTAACCTTCACTAAGGGTGGTTTGTCAAAATAAAGTATCTTTATCAAATGGTGGTGGGAGGGGCATGTGAAAAAAATAAGAAAAAAAAGAAAGAAATGAAAAAGAAAGAAAATTTTTTTTTTATTATAACAATTATAACTTAAGACATTCAAATGAATCCAAAAATAAAAAATCTTAAAAGAAATCGATGAGACAAAACTAAAAAAGTTCAAAGAGAGTTAAAAGTTTAAAAAAATCTTAAATGAAAAAAATTACAAAAGAAAAAATAGATAGAGAGAACAAATTTTCATAACTTTTATTGAAAAGGGTTTATCTTCAAGTTTAAGAAACTTTGCTTGAGATAATAAATGGATATCTTTCATCATCTCTTCACAAAGACATAAATTTATCATTTACTATCCTTTTAAGCCTCATGAAATTCTTTCAAAATAAACCCTAACCAAAGATCACGCTCTACACTAAGAGGTAAAAAGAATATATTTAGTGGTCCACTCGAGTAAACGGACAGTAAAAGTGAAAGAATGAAAACATGAGAAAGAAGAGAGAAAATGAAAGAAAGGAAAAAATGAAAAAATGGAAAAGAAAAAAAAGTAAAGAAAAAGAAAGAAAAAATGTTGAATGATTGATTAAGTGAGAAGTATGGAAAAATGAAAAGAATAAATACCCCAAAATGATTTTTTCAAACACAAAAAGTGATCCTTAGTTTAATCACCCTTAAACACTTATTTTGGGTCTATCTATCTCTTTCTTTAAGAAGCCTCAAACTTTGGCCTATGTTATGTCCTAAGAAGAGTTCATATTTGATCAAGTATGATACTTAAAATTGAAGAGCTGCTCTTTAAGAAATGGTCATAAAACTTATGAACCCTATAGTTTTCCTTTACTACTTAATTATCTATTTGGACTATTAACTCATTTTGGATAAATTTGAATTCTTAAACGTATGGTGTAATAATAAAAAAAAGATAATAATCAAATAAAAAAAGATGAATGTGGCTCTGGGGTGAAAACTTTGCATAAGGACAATTGAGAACAAACCTTGAAGATCTTAAAACTACTTCGAATATTTTGTGACATAGATGCTAACCAAAAGGTAACCTAGACCCTATGAAAGATTCAAAGATATGAAGAACCCCAAAAGTTTGAAATCCATTAAAAGAATTGATTTTGAAAATTTGAGTATTCTTTCCTTATCCTTTAATAACCTTCCAAAATTTTAAGCCCATCATAATTGATCTTGATATTTATCAAAGGGCCACATTTGAAAACTAAAAAAAGTGTCAAACATATTTGATTTTCAAGGAATTTGTGTTTTTCAGGAAAATTTATGTTTTATTTGTAAGACTAGATGAAAAAAGTATACATTTGTTTGTACCTTTCAAGTCATTATACCTTCTTGAATGAATTGAAACCTTGATGTGCTAAACCATTCAACTTATTTAAAAAGAAAATTGTCTCCTCTTTTATTTCTAATAAGGAATACCAATTTCCAAAAGACTCCTCAAAATCATATTTGTTTGGTTATTGCATTAACTTTGGTTATGGAGTTTAATTATGTGAGGTAATTTTTTTGACTATTTTGAAAATTTTTGAATAACCAGTCATGCATTTTTGGGTAAAATAAGGAATTTATGTTTTGTAAAAAAAATTATGAGTGAAATCTTTAGACCATTTTATACTCAAGAAAGAAAAATGTATGGTTTGTCTTCTTATTTTTGCAATCAAGTCCAAAACACATGTTGCATGTTGTATATTGATGTTGCATGATATATATTTGAAATTAAAAATAAAAAGGAAAGCATGATGAAAATGAAAAGAAAAATAAAAAGAGCCTATTCGTAATGTAAAACAAGCAAAAATTGGTAAAGAAATAAAATGAAAATAGGTGAAGGAATAGGAAAATCATAAGTTGAGATCATTTTGGGAAGAAAGTGAAAATTTTTTGGATGGGAAATAGAAGATAAACAAAATTGAGAATGAATTTTTTATGGAGAAAAAGAGTATATTTAGTGTTTATAATAATATTGGGGCATATACATCATGAAATTCTTGCATTTACATCGGTATTTATGAAATGAAGTTCTATGATAGCAAGGAATATTTGAAAAAAAAAAGAAAAAGAAAAAATTTACAAATTTGCATTTATATTTTTGGGACATCCATGTCATGTATGAGCATTAGCATTAGCGTTTATAAGAGACATTTGCATTGTAGAAAGGAAATTTGCTAGTAAGAAAATTTATCTTGTATCTTCTTAGGTTCATTTGTGTCATAAAAAAAAATTCACATTTGCATCATCACAAGGTTATCTACATGAAAAAAATATTGATATCTACATTATGAAAAAGTTATTTACATTTGCATCGAGTATTTGCATCATGAAAAAGTTCTGTCATTATATCAATTTTTATATTCACATTATTTGTTGAAAATAGATATTTATATCATAAGAATATTAGGAAAAATGGCAAGAACGAAAAGAAAAGGAAAGAAATAAAGAAAGAAAAAAGAGGGAAAAGAAAAGGAAGAAAACAAATGAGATAAAGGAGTATATCATGAGAAAAAGTAAAATAAGAAAAAGAGAAAATAGTTTGATGAAAGGAAAAATGACAAAATAGTTTGAAGAGTTGAAAAAGAATTTGCAAAAAAGGAGGGATTATCAAAAAAATGAGTGAAAAATATGAGATTTGATAACAACTTGAGATTTTTTTTAGAAAAAGTAAATGTCAAAAAATTTTGAAAAAAAAAAGAGATTTAAGCCTAGTTTCGTTGGTACCTCGATGACTATTAAACCTAGTTTAACTAGTATCGATGAGGGTTAAGCCCAGTTTAGCTAACATTGATGAGATTTAATCCCAGTTTTAGCTGATACTAAAAAGAATTAAGTTTAGTTTAGCTATTACCCAAATAAGAATTATACTCAATTTAGCTGGCACCATATAAGATTTTAAGCCTAGTTGAGATGACACCCAAAAGAAAATTAAGCATAGTTTAACTGGCACCGATGAGATTTAAGCTTACTTTAACTGACACCTATGAAGATTTAAGTCTAATTTAGCTAGCACCAATAAGCATTAAGCCTAGTTTAGTTGGCATCGATCAAATGTCAACCCAAGTTTAAAATGAGATTTATTTTCAAAAGTTATGGACTTTTTAGTTGAAGAAGTTTTTAAATTTATTTTCAAAGTAGTTGAGTCTTTACTTAAAGGAGTTTTTAATTTTGTTTTCAAAAGTTGTTGAACATTTACCTAAAGGCGCATTTAAATTTATTTTCAAAAGTTGTTGAATAAGGAGCATTTAAATTTATTTTCAAAATTTGTTGAACTTTTACTTAAATGAGCTTTTAAATTTATTTTCAAAATTTTTTTAGCTTTCAAAATTTACGAAGCCTTTAAAAAAATACAAAAAAAAAAATTCAAAAAAATTCAAAAAATATAAAATATCCAAATAAAAATAAATTAAAAAAATAAAATCATAAAAATCATTAAAAAAATAAAAAATAGAGGAAAATTAAAAAAAAAAACCTTGTAATCATTATTTAGACAAAATTATTATCTATGTCTTTGCATTATTATTGATCTTCATAATTATGTAAAGAAGGGTAATTGTAGACACTAAATTTTGTCCAAAATAATTTGACCGTGAACTATTTCAATTTTTGGTTGTATGTATCAATTTCAAGTCTTTCGATCGTTTTTATTTGACTAGGCTTATTTTTTATTTTGTGCTAAATATTGTGATCATCTTATATAAGTTGAAGTCCGATCAATTCATTTTTGGGTTACCTAGGCTTAAAGGCTTGATAGAAGTCTAAGTTGATTGTTTAAGCCTAAGGTCCATTTCTTAGCCCAAATTTCATCCTTAAAGCCCAATTCAATTTTAGGTTAAATCATGATATGGGCCTAGAAGCCCAAAAGCTAATAAGCCAACGTTCAATTTTTAAAGTCCAAAACCTTTTTTTAGCAAAAATAGACAAAAATGAGATAGACTGAGCTTGGAACTGTCAGTAGCTAGTTTTACTAAAAGGCGGCAAGCTACCAACCTGTACCACAACAAGCCAAAATTTATAGTTTGCTTTTCAGGTGTAGTAATTCTAAGAAGCTTTAAATTCATATGTCCTGTTACAACCTAAACACACAGACATTAAATAATACATGTCAAAATAAAAAAATTTTAAAAACCATTCACTTAAAAATTTTCTAGCACCTCCACCCTCAATTCGATTAAACCCACCATCACCCATACCTATCACCAAAAATCATCCCTCTTAAACCGACCTACAACCAATACCTAAACCTAAGTGCGAACAAAATAATTTTGTTTTTCTTTCTAAAATTAATCAAAAGAAAAACACAAAAACAACAATCAAAGCATAAAACTATAGTTTTTACTAAATTTGGTGAGGAACCCAGCAAAGTAAAAAGAAAAAAAATTATGAATTGTTTAAGCATTGGCAAAAAAAAAAGATGACAAAAAAAAGAGAGAAAGGGTAGGTTTTGGTAAAGAGGAGAAAGAATAAAAGAAAAAAGAGTGGGGATGAAAAAAAAGTTGGATAAAAAAGAAAAGAATGAAAGAATAAGAAAAGAAAAGAAGAAAAAAAAAGGGAAAGGCTCAATTTGGTGGTGGTTAGGATAAGAGAAATAAAGAGAGGAGAAGGAAAAAAAGAAAAAAAAAGAAAAAAATGAATGAAAAATGAGAAAAACAATGAAAAGAATAAAAAAAAAAGTGGAGGTTCAGTTGGTGTCTAGAAAAAAGGTAGAAAGGAAGTAAAAAAGAAAAAAGAAAGAAAAAAGAATAAGAGAAAGAAAAAGAGAAAGAAAAGACTTTGACAAGTCAAAAGAGGTAAAGGAACTAGAAAAAAAAAGGAAATTTTGGGGGGGGGATTTAGGTAGTTTAGAATTTTCATAAAAAAAATAAAAAAAGCTACCGCCTCAACCAGTGTCCAGTCTTTACCCATGCCTAGGGTCGATCCACACCCTCTTAAACCCAACAATTTGGTTCTTGGTGTTTAAGTAGGCTTCTTGATTTTAGGCTTCATTATTGGGTATATTTCTCATCTTTTAAGCTTTAGTATTATCATCGTCACATGTAATTTTTTTTGTTTATTTTTTTATGTGCATATACATTATATACATGTTAACATTTATGAACACATGTTTTGGTATGTGAAATAAATTATTTTATTTTATGGTTTGAATTGTAATATTTATTTGTAAATAAAAATGTACTATTATTGTTATTATTTTAAAGAATAGGTAGGTGATATTTTTAAGTAAAAATATAATTTTGAAATCCTTACCTAGATATTGAAAGGAATTCAAATGATTATTTTTGCAAAATAATATCATCTTAGTTTTTTAGAAAATATATGTTTGAATTAAAAAAAAACTTATTTTTTAATTCCATCTAAAGATTGAGGAATTAGAAAATATATAAGTAGTAAAAAAATAAACATTTTACAAAAAACATGCCATTACCATTTTAAATTAAATCCATGAGAAAAATATAATTATATGCATCATTTATTTTATATTAATATTGTTATGTATGCATTTCATGTATTAATAATAAATAGTAAGGTATCAATTTTAAAATTTTTAGGAAAAAATATTTTTAAAAAAATGATTTTGGAGACCTGGCTTATATATTGGAGAGAATTCGAATAATATTTCAAAAGATTAATTTTCTCAAAATTCTGTCTACATATTGAGAAATTAAAAAAAGTTTTCTTTCACAAAAATAGAATTTCTTTCATTAATAATAGTTATAAGATTAAATACATATATTATAGGTCAAATTGGTTAATTGTTTGTATTTAAATTATTTATTTATCTCTTGTTACATTATGCCTTGTAATAAAAAATGTGAATTTGTAAGTGATAATTTTGAAAATTATTTTTTTAATAATGAATAATAGCCTTATTTAAAAATAATCGTTGAAATATTGCTTAGATATTAGAGGGCTTTTCAATAATTATTTTTTATGGAGGAATATTAGGTCAAATTTTAAAAAATATCTTGATAATTCTAAATAGAGAGATATTTTTCAAAATTTTAACTAGATATTGAAGAATTATAAAATGTTTTGATACTCAAGATGTTCAACTTATTTCCAAATAAAAAGTTTTATTCCTAATAAAATGAATAAAATTTAAATATGTGTTAGATAAATTTAATTGGTTGTTTGTTTTTTAATTTGAATTCGCTTCATACATCTGCTCCATATAATATATACGTGTATTTCATTGCTTTCAAAAAATTAATAAATAGCGATTTTTGGAAAACTATTTTAAATAATAAAAAAAACTAATATTTCTAGGTCAAAATAATTTTTGAGAGCTTGCCTAGATATTGGAGGGATTCCCAATAATTATTCTTTATGAAGGAATATTATGTGAAGTTTTTTAAGGAATTAGTATTAGGGTCCCAAGTAAAAAAATATACTTTGAAGTTTTGCTTAGATATTGGAGATTAAAAAAATGTTTTGATATTAAAGATTTTCATCTTTTTCCTAAATAAAGGTTCTAAAAAAGGGATTTTTACAAAAAAATAATTTGATGGATTTGTTTTTAAATATTAGAATTATGACCATTTTTATCAATAGTAAGGATAACATATAATTAGTTAGTCCCAATATTTTTGGGTGCTATAGGGATGCTAATATTTTTTCACATATAACTGATTCCCAAATCTAGCTTTGTTTTCGTAAACCAAAATCATTTTTTTGATAACCTTTAAAGTTGTTTTATTATTTTATTAAAAAGATAAACTTTTAGGTGGCCAATCACACCTAACAAAAAAGATTAGTGGTGACTCTATTTGTTTTTGAAACTTTTTAAAGTTTTTATCTAGCAGTCCCCAAAACTATTATGACATGGCCTAACCAATCTAATTAATGAGTTGCTGCCATATACTGAGCATAGATAGTGTTGTGGTAGACTTGTTTATGTCAATTGGTGTAAGAGAGGACCTTAAAAGGATGAAAAAACTAAGCAATGGCTTTTAAAGATTGCTAAGTGCCTATTTGGATTCCACTGCACCTCTGATGCAGTGCGATTGAACTCATTACATCACTAATTAAATCCAAATATTAACTCCAGCGAGATTAATTCAACATAAATTTCTTATTAAAAAGTTTTTTTCAATTGCAATTACAGTAATTTTTTTCAATCGCAAATACAATAATTTTTATTACTGTTTTCAATCTTACCATAGTCAATCTCACCATTCATCCAAATATAGCGTAAGTCTTCCATAATTAGGGTTTATGAAGAAAACTTGAATAAATTAGCTGAGAAGAACCTGATGGCTACTAAGACATAGTTAAAGTTCCATATCTAAAGTTGCGTAGAGCTTTTTTCAACACTGATAACAGATGTGAATTGACAAATAAAAACTTTTATGAGGCTTTCAGTGAGACCTTATTGAAAGCAAGGAAAAAGCCAATAATATATATATTTTAAAGATATTAGCAGAAATTGAATGTCTTAGATTGTTAGAAAGAGATGAAATGTAGTAAGTGGAAAAGTATAATTGGTCCTCACATATGGAAGGTAATTGAAAATAACTCCATAATTGTAGCCCAATATTTTGTGCAGTTTCATGGAGATGTTGGGTATGAAATTGATATGAATGATGACATGTTCATTGTGGATTTGGATAACATGCAGTTGTAAAAGGTATGATCTTTATAGAGTCTTATGTGCTCATGCCATTTGTATAATAAGAGATATCAAAGGTAATGTAAAGGATTATGTATCTAGTTGGTTCCAAATGGTCATGCTTTACAGCCTATGCTTAGGAAAATAGATTAACCTAAATCATAAACAAAAGAAAAACTCTTGCCACTTATGTTTAAAAAAAAATACCAAAAGGGCTTAAAACATGTAGAAGAAGAAAAATACTAAAGGCCTAAGAAAACCCTCTAAAAATTTGTAGAATTTGTCAAGAAAGGGTATGTTAATGGCATCTTAGTTATGCCATAAAAAAGGGCACGACAAGAGAAGTTGTCCTTGTAAGGGTAAAAAGGTAATTTTTTATAATCCTATAAAGGATAAGAAATACATATTCTTTATTTTTGCCTTTGTTTTAACCATCTTCCTTTACCTTATCCCTATGATAGCAACCATCTCAAATGTATGGATTTACTCTTAAATCTTCTTTAACCTCTATTTTTGCATATACTTTTGCATTTATTTTTGCATTAACTTCTAGGTTTGGTCTTTCTATTTCTATAGTTGCATCATTTTCAAGTTTATCTTTTGTTTCTACATCAATATTGACTGCAACAGTTGTTAGTAGTTCTACTTCAGCATCTGTTTCTGCAATTAGGAATGGGTCTATTTCAGCCACTGTTGTCATAATGTTTGGGTTCGAGAACCTATCCATTAGAAACAAAAATTATGGAGTCACCATCCGCCAATCCCTTTTTTATCTTGGTGTGATTGGCCATTTATGTAAATCTATCCTTTTTTAAGGTTATCCTAAGTATAGATTAAGGATCTCTAAAAAGAATAAGTTTTGGTCTAAATCAATAGAACTAAGTCTGGGAGTCGGTTACGTGCAAAGAAGTTTTTAGTACTCCATTATGCCCAAAATTGGTATCATATTAATCATATGTTATCTAACCTAAGTCTTAATCAAATATGGTTTTTATCATGAAAATAAAATCATGCAAAAATCTATTCAGATCCTTTTTATTTATTTACACAATATAGTTATAAAAAAATTCTATCAAAAAATATTATGCAATCATACAATCATGCAAAAATCAATTAAATATATGCCAATAAAAAATAAAGAAATCATGCAATAAATCGTCCCAAAATCAACCAAAAATAATCATACAAAATTACCGAATAAATCATGCAATTAAATTGACCCATGTAAATAACATATTAATAATCATGCAATTATATGAAATTATGCAAATATTAAATTATGTAAATATATTATTACTAATCATGCAAATCCATAAATAATCATGCAAAAATATAAAATATCATGCAATTTATTCATGCAAAAATAACATCATGAAAAAATAAAATAAATCATAATAAATCATGCAATAAAAAATATATAAAACAAATATTTCTCTTTTTTTTTTCCATTTCAATTAGCTCAATTACATTTACATAAGAAAATCAGAAGATAAAAAGAAATAAAAGAAATAAATATAAATCAAAACATAGAAAATCAAAATTAAAATCAAAATAGAAAATAAAATGAAGAAAAGAAAAGCCAAAACATGCGAATTGATTCGGATTGGAACTCGAGTCATTAAGTAGGTCAATGGGTCATGCGTAGATCTTGATGCTTGCAAAGTGGCAACATATTGATTGGGTATAAAAGTAAATATATATATATATATATCACAGTTTTTTTAGTTTATTCTTTCTTTTTCTTTTTTCTCTAAGAAAAATCTCTCTAACTTCTCTTTAAAAACTGATACAAAATTCAAACGGCTGACTAAAAACCTAGATTTCGATGTTGGGAAATTCAAAAGGCTTAAAAAAATTCAAAGAAAACCTAGAAACAATCGTCAAACTCCTTTAGTCACCGTGAAACCTGTTGGAAAGTCAAAGCTCTCATTGAAAAGTTAAAATTCAAACTCAGAAAACCTAAAGAGTTAATTGAAACAAAATCCTAGAAATTCACAATTCAAAACCTAGAAAAATCCCAACAAACCCAGAGCTTAAAAATTGAAAAAAAAAACTGCAAGATTAAATTGAAAAGCAAACAAAACCTAAAATAAAATTAAAATCTAAAACCAAAAAAAATAAAAATAAAAACATAATTTTGGGCTTTCAATATTTTGGGCCTAAAATTCAATTTCATCAACTAAAGCCTAATTCTAATTTTGCATAAAATTTAAAGCCCATTTTAATTCCAAAAAATTTTCCAAACAAAATGAAGTGTTTATAGTTGCCACTCTTTTTGCATTTTTTGTGAAATAGGAATTATATAAAGATAAAAGATATCCATTTTGTTCGGGTCTAGAAAAATCAAAAGAAGATAGCAAATGCTCCTATTCAATAGAGGCTTTTAAACTTTTTGAAATAAAATGCACCATAACTAAGGCATTTAAACTTTAAATAAAATGTTACTTTTCCATCGAGGTTTCGGCTTTTGAAAAATAAAATATTCCTCCACCCAGGCTTTACTTTTGAAAAATAAAGTGGATATCTAAGATTTTCAAGATCATAGCTTGAGGTCTTATAGATCATTCTTACTTTTGAAAAAGCTCTTCTTTAACAGAGGCATTAAAATTTTAAAAATTCTTACTTTAAAGTGATTTCCTTCATTTCAACTGGATCATCATTGATGTCTTTTCTCAAAATCATTTCAACATCTGCTTTCTCTAAACATATGTAATGAATGCATGCAATGTATGAATAGATTTTCCAAAATTCTAATTTCAATTTCAAAATTCAAACTTTGGTTTTTTTTATTCTTCAATTATGCACAATGAAGGCAATGAATGATGATGAATGCAATGTTTTTAATGGATGTAATGAATAGAATGCATGAAATGCAAAAGTTAAAGCCATGTATCTTTAATTGTGGTAAATGGTTTTTTAGACTCATCTTTGTGTTTTCTCCCTTTTTCAGCTTTCCATCATATTCTTCTTTAACTTTTTTAGAACTGGTCGGCAAATGTATCCATTGATTTGTGACCCAAAATTCTCTTTCACTAGTTTTATCATTTGATTTGAACATTTAGAATGCTTTTTTTTTTCATTTATAAGCCACAAAGATCAGCATCTTTTTACACTTCCTTCATTTTCAATTTGACCTAGTCATTTTCAATGTTTTCAAAATAATGCAAGGATCGTTCATATCAGTCATTTATTCATTCATCATCATTCAAATTTGATGACAAATGTAATCTATCACATTTCCTTAATTCATCATGTAAAAGAAAAAAATAAATGGTGAAAAATAAGGAAAATCAAAGAAAATGTATTCATTATAATAACAAGTCTGATAAATAATCAAAGCAAATCATCAAGATAAACGCTTGGAGGTTCACAACATTTAAGATAATGAATATTCAAAAAATTCTAGACAGATCAATTTTGAGTTCTTTTTCAAAAGCTCATTTCATTGATATTTTTAATCTTTGAGCTCATCAATCTAGGCATTATCCATATCTCATGGGATCTTCATTAAAGCTATTTTTCTAAGTCTTCATTTTTACCTAAACTGTCCTTTTGGGTTTACAGTTTAAGTTTTCATTTTTCTTCCATTTTATTTTATTTTTTTTTTTTTTACATTTTTTTCATATCTTTTTTATTTCATTTGTTTTCCCCTTAACCAATTATTGACATTTCAATCAAAATCTCAAATAATATCAGATCTACCTTAATTCAATTTATGATTCTCTAATTCAAATACTCCTATTTGATGAAAATAGATTTTTATGGGATGTAATATAGGCTAAAATGAGGGGTTATGAAAAAAATGGATAAAATGGGCACAAAATATATTTGAAAGGTTATAAACCAAAGGATCATTTCTCATTGTGTGAAGCACTTTGGCCTTTTGCCCTATTCTTCATCAATTCTCTCTTTTTTTTTTTCTTTTTCTTTATTTTATTCACACTTTTTTTTCATTTTCATTTATGATTTTGCATTTGCCATCATTTTTTAACAAAGATCTAAACATAAAAGAGTTTTGCCCCTAAAGTTATTAAGGTTTTCATCTTTCATTTTTTTTAATTTTTTTTGTAAACAATCTTTTTTTAAACTTTGCACTCTATTGTGGAGGCTAATCCTTTGAAAGAAAATATCAATAGACTCAAATGGGGTAGCAAATGGATAATTTTACTCATTATGTGAAAAGTCAAAGAAAGATAGTCATTTCTCATTTCAAGTATGAATACTCTCAATGAAGAATATTTATTAACTAAGGGCATACGTGTGAATGAACCATCATAGAAACCACATACTGCATTACTTTCATAAGTGAAACTCCTTGTCAGATTTGACTTATTTCATACAATTTGTCTTCCTTTAATTTAGTAATCCCTACAGATTAAAAGTCTTTACTTATCAATTTCACCAATATGAATAATGCTTTTAAAATTGAATCTTGAATTATTATCATAATTATCTAAACATTCATTATTTAGAACATGGGGATAGGTGAAATATGGAAGGCATATATAAAAGCAATATAATGTAATAAAAATACATCATCATTTTATTGAAAGATAAAAGATAAATAAAAGACTAACATAAGTGACTCAGATTTGCATTATTTCCTAAGATTCTTAAGGTGACAGGTATTCATAAAACTCCTTCTAAATTATGCCCTTGTGGGTTAAGCGAAGGAATCTTGATGACATTCGACCTTGTTTCTTGGTTAAAATTCACTAATCTAGCTTTGACCAAACTTTACACTTTATATTTCAATGCTGTGTAATTTTCTTAAGTAGCATTAACACCATAACACTCAGGGTAGAGAGGCTTCATAGGTTCTAAATAAATTGGTATAATTCAAATGGCTCTCAATGAGTTAAGGGAGTAGCTCAATGTATATTATAAAAATTGGATCTATTGAAGGTCTTTATTTTTTCATTCAATTCTTGGGTTGAACAGCTATCTAATTTGTAGGTATAGATTTAGGTAGCTATATGATTGGTTAATAAGCATAAGAACTTGGAAAGATATAGTTTATGGTTAGATAATAAAGTTGGTACAATGGGTAAGGATAATATGGGTTAGAGCTTCTAACTTATTGCCTACCATGAATTATAGTTTAAGCATCTCCTTCTTTATTTACCGCAGCTCCTTTCTTCACACTGGATGTTTCACCCCTTTCTAACTTTTCATTCTTAATAGCATTCTCAATTATTTCCTCAGAAATTATCATATCGAGAAAGTTTTTGATAGCATTGTCAATCATTCTCTTATAATAAAGAGCCTTGAGAGTGTTGATAAATATAACTATAGTTTTTTTCAATCAATTGGGGTTGAATTTAGGTGGCTATATCCCCATTGAATTTAGGTGGCCATATATTTCCACCTTAGATTATATTTTTTAAAACTTTCACTTGTTTTCTTCTACATGCTTTAGAGAGACATATAGTATGGCACCGTATCCATAATATGCTTATATTGTACGATTAAAGCCCTCGTAAGCTTTTTTCATCCACAGATGCAAGATCTATCTAGTTGCATATACCATTTAATAACTGAACTAGTGAGATTGTCTTGAAAGACATTGATAAACAACTTATCATTATGCGCATATGTAGCTATCATGTGACAATACATTGTCACATGTATAATGAGGCACTTATTCCCTTCATACTTTTCGAATTCAGGCACTTTAAACTTTGGTGGAATCACCACACTAACGGCCAGGCAAAGTCTAGAAGCATAAATTGACTCATAGAAATCAATCCCCTCAATAGCTTTAAACTTTTTTTCATAAGGTCTATCTTTTGAGTTTTATAGCTTTTTTTAGTTTCTGTGAGGCCTATTTTATAGTTTTTCTTTCTCCTTTGGATCATTAAGATTTAAAACTTATGTAAGATCAGATGTATTGATGTCAAGAATAGAGATAATAGAAGTATGAGTAGTAGTTATTAACATGTCAGTTTACATGTAGGGGTAACTTGTAATAAATGACATTTGATGTTAGGCCTCTTGAAATGCTTATGCTATGTATAGGCCAAAGCTAGGAGGATACAATGGGTTAGTTTTATTTTGGACTACCATTTCTTTCACCACTTACTTCCTTTTATTCATATTCTTTAACAACTTAGTAATGGATTTTAGTTCTCCCTTCAATTCTTGTGACTTTTCAAGCTTTTGAAAGTAAAAAATGTTTTCTTCCTCTATAATCTTTGCTTGGTATCTAGTGTTATAGTTCCTTAGATTATTTGAAGATTGAGCTACCCTTAAACCTTGATTTACCACAATTAGGATGCATATTTAGAAAGATGTTTATGAAACCATCCTATCCTTAGATAAATTATGCATGAGAATGGATGAATGCATGAATGCATAAATATAATAAGGAGGATTTACCTCATAACAATTGTTAACAAGGAAAATCTTATTGAATTAAAAGTTATTTCTAACCAAATCCAATATTATATCCATGAAAATTCTAAAGTTTATTATGAAAAGAAATCTCTAATTTATTAATATTGGTATTAAAGAAATCTACTAGTTCTTAGCCATGTGCTCCTATTGATGACACTATTGTCTTCCATTCTTCAACCTTTTTTACCATGTTTTTGGCTTCATAAGTAGCCATAATGATTTGATCAAATTGGTATTCCAATTGGTAATGCTTTCTCATATAGGCCTTCTTTGCTTGCTTACATTTTTCATTCATAGTACCTATTTATGTTCCAATTTTAACCACTGCCCCATTTAGCTTTCTGATGTGCTTTTGTGCTTCAGATAATGCTTCTTCCATTTTCTTGTAGTTTTGCTTATAATTATCCATTTTTCTTTAAAAGTTTGGACAAGTCACGGGTGGTGGATGACTATGTTGTATTAATGTCAGTGAATAGACTTTTTCTTGTTTGAGTGCTTGGACTTTCCTTTTAAGCCTTTTGTTTGCAAGTTTCAACTCCTCGGACTTCTTTTTTAGGCTAATAGGGGATTGTTCTAGGCTTTCCTTGGATACAATTAAGATTTTTTTCTTAAAGTTATTTTATGGCAATCACTTCTTATGATAAGTTTTATACAACAAAAGAAAAAAAAAATTAGTATGCATATAATATATACAAGGAACAATATATAAATTTATAAGTAGAATAGTAATGAATGTCTCATCATGTGTCTTATTTAGAGTCTTTCTAACAAAGAGGAAGGCAAGGCTCTAACTTAGGTTTGGATCTTTAAAGTTTACATACATGCTGGGTTTAAAGCTTTAAGAATCTAAAGGTTCTCAAATTGTTCTTTACATTATCGTCCATTTCAGATTAGTAAAGCACCCAAATCTTTGCCCACCATTATAGGTTCAAATGAAAATGTTTAAATTTGAGTGAGAGTTTTCACTAGCTCATATGAGCTTACCACCTTACGAGAGTGTAGGTACTCTTTCCAAAGAAAGGTAAAAACTTGAGTCTCAAACTTATGCATGAATGCATATGTAGTGTGTGTAAAAAGACATGCTAAATAATCAAATAAATTAGTGCACACAGAAAAATTAAAATCTATAAGAAATCATAAATAGCTTAGTACACATGAGAAATTACAAATAATTACATAATAAAAACCATCAAAGCAAGACTTAAGATAACATACAACTAACTAATGATTTGATTCTCTAAGTCCCCAGTGAAGTCGCCATCAATCATTTTTTATCTAGGTGTGATTGGACACCTATGTAAAACTATCTTTTTTAATGTTATCCTAAATATAAACTAAAGATCTCTAAAAATAATAAGTTTTGACCTATATCAATAGAACTAAGTTTAAAAGTCGATTAATTGCAGAGAAGGTTTTAGCACCCTATTGCACCCAAAATTGGTACCACATTTGTCACATGTTATCTTACCTAAGCCTTAATCAAATATAGTTTTGATCATGCAAAAATCAATTCCAATCCTTTTATTTATTTATACAACATAGTCATACAAAAATTCTATAAAAAAAAATCACGTAATCATAAAATCATGTAAAATCAATTAAAACATGCCAATATAAAAAATACCAGAAATCATGCCAAAATCAACCAAAACTAATGATGCAAAATTATATAATAAATCATGCAGTTAAATTAGACCCATGCAAATAACATATTAATAATCATGCAAATATATTAATAATCATGCAATTATATTAAATTATGCAAATATATTATTAATCATAATGCAAATCCATAAATAATCATTCAAAAATATAAAACATCATGCAATTTTTCATGCAAAAATATAAAAAAAATCATAATAAATCATGCAATAAAAAATTCATATAAAAAAGTTTTCTTTTTTTTTTCTTATTTCAATTAGCTCAATCACAATTAAACAAGCAAATAAGAAAATAAAAGAAATAAAAGAAACAAAAATAAAAACAAAAACCAAAAAATCAAAATAGAAAAATAGAAAATCAAATTAAAATCAAAATAGAAAATAAAACGAAAAAAAAAGGCCAAAACCAGTGATTCAGGTCGGGTTGGAACGCAAGTCGTCACACGGGGTCAGTAGGTCATGGGTGGAACTAGAGGCTTGCAAAATGGTGTCGTATTGATTGGGTTAAAAGCAAAAAAAATCAAAATTTCCTTGGTTTGTTCTTTTTTTTTCTTTCTCTAGGAAAAATCTCTCTAATTTCTCTCTAAAAATCGATTGAAAAATTTAAACGGTTGACTAAAAACCCAAATTCTAGCGTCAAAAAATTCAAAGGGTACCTAAAAATTAAAAAAAAAAACATATAAACCATTGTCAAACTCCTTTGGTCGTCATGAAACCTGTCGAAAAGTTCAAGCATCACCGATAAATTCAAATTCAAACCTAAAAAACCCAAAAATTTAACCTAAATTCAATAAAATCCCATAAATTCACAATTCAAAACCCAAAAAAATCCTAGCAAACCCATAGCTCAAAAAATGAATGAAAACCTCAAGATCAAACAAAAAAATCAAACAAAATAAAAAACCAAACAAAATTCAAACCAAACCCTTGAAATTAAAACTTATAGAAAATTTCCCAATCCCAAAAACACAAAAAAATCCCTTAAGATCAAAACTTAAAAATTGAACTTCCTAAACCTGAGACTAAGACTTAGAAAATTTTTATGTGACTAACTACTAGAATTTTGCTTGATTGTTGCTCATATTGTCAATTGCTTCTTATGTGTTTGTTTTTGTAGCCCAAATTTTTCATAATCAATCCATTCTTTAACTTCCAGAATCTAAATAAGATCTTAGAACGAAATCTTCAAATTGCCACGGTTTTCTTGTTTTGGCTTTTCTAACCCTTTTTTTTTTTTAACTTTTTGACCAAAAATAAAACAAACTAAAATTAAAATCTAAAAACCAAAAAATAAAATAAAATAAACAAAAACAAAAACACAAATTTGAACTTTTCAATCATTTGAGGCCAAAATTCAATTTCATTAACTAAAACCCAATTATAATTTGCAAAAAATTTAAAGCCCATTTTAATTCAAAAAAATTTTTAGGACAAAATAAGGTGTCTACAACAATTTTTTGCCTCTGTTCTAGTTACAATTCAAAACTTTGTTTCAGCCTTTATACCGGTTACTGTTTTAGCTCCTTCTATTATTTCAACCCAAGCACTGTTACTTCAAAAAGAAAAAATAAATATGGCCTAAACAACTTCTTCCAATACCACCAAGATCTACTAGTGAATATTTTGCTAATAGTAATGGAAAGTTGTATATCACGAATGTTAGGATATGAAGTCCATTATAAAAGGAAAAATGCTAGGAAGACGTCCACACCATAGAAAAATATTGGAGCAAGAAAAAGAAAAGCTATTGAAGTTGTATTTACTTAAAAGAGTTTAAAAAAAAGAAAGGCAAAAAGAAGTTGTAATCTTGTCATGTTAATGTTTTCATTTGTGTTTTTATGTCTTTGTTCTTATGTAGAAGGCAACCTTTTTTGAAAACTTTTTTGTGGACAATATTGTAGGCTATTACTATATTCAAGAATAGAATGAAAGAAAGCCTTTTTATGAAATATTATGAATGAAAACTTGCTTGCAAATAATATTGTTTATCAAATTAAGGTTTGTTGGGTATATAATTTGTGCTAGAACCAAGTATTGACAGAATGATGACATCGTTTTAGCCTTTATTCTAGCTTTCATTTCAGTTTATGTTTTGTGTTTATATTCAATTTTTACACAATAATAAATATACAAAGCTTGCATTCAACCACAACAAATTCAAACCCAAAATTTATAATAGAAACTCATGTTTCATACTCAAATAAATAATTCATCTATTTAAACAAAGTTGATGATACCAATTAAGGTAAGGCAATAAGCATATATTGCCTCCCATCCTTTTTTGACTCAATCCAAATAAACAAAAACATAATTAAAATTGATAGTGAAAAAAACTAACAATTTTCAACTAAAGACATCCCTAACTTGTAGAGCTGATATCATACTACTTCCTTTCATTTTAGCTTTAGTGCATACACTTCACCGTTCAGGTGAAAATTTTATTTAATCACATCAACTTAAACATGATTCACAACATTTTTCATCAAATATGACACTTCATTCTTCAAATTTTTTGCTTCATCATATAAAAATTTCTTTCTTTTTTAGTTTCAGAATAATCTCTTTTGATTTATCGTAAAATTTAGGATCATACCAAGCACGAAATCTATAAACAACATCTTATAAATACAAATTTACATTATAAGCAAACTATACCAATCACCAATCAATAGTTTTAAACTAAATTTATATCATTAAAAAAACATATCGGGTATTGTGAGCATCCGTAAAATCTTCTACCAAGATTGTTGGTAGCCCATGAAGTCCTCATAGGTGCATTCATATTGTAGCGACAAAATATAAGTTCTCTTTTATAATGACATTCCATGCGATAGCTTGATGTAATTAGCTTATATGTTAAAATATAAAAATACCAATTTCAGTTTGCATTGCAAATTCAAGGGAAAAAAAGAAGGGAAATCAAGCTATTTTAGAAAAATGTAAAGCAATAAGATGAAGAATATTAGTGAAAGAAAAAATGCAACACAAATAACAACTGCAAAGACTGCAAGGAAATCAACAAATACCTTAAATTAGTGGAGGTCAAGCGGCTGATTTCTTTAAAAAAAAAAAAAAACCCTAGCTTCAAAACCCTAAATCAAAAAGTTGAAGATTAGCTTTAATTTCAAACTCTGAAAAATGAAGTAAATGAACTTAGGGTAACAGATAAGGGGTTCTTTTAGGAGAATAAATAAAAAGATTTTTCATTTATTTATTTTTTAATACTTTTAACCCGTAAGCTTCCTACGTGCCATTTGATTTGGGAAAAAGGTTAGCAAGCTGATGAGTTTACCAACGCGTGTAAAGTACGTCCAAGATTTTGTAGTTTGAAAGACTTAATTGTTAGCTTTTGAATAAATTAAATCCTCAATAGTTAAAATTAAAAAAATTAAGTCTTGAATTAAGCAATTTATAAACGTTGAAGGTCAAATTGAGCATTTGGCATTGTAAAAATTTAGTTGGAAAATTGAAAAATTGGCCGTTAGTTGTATAGATGCAAAGAAGAGATTGTTTATAAAGGGAAATGATAAATTGACTATAATGTTCTTAAAATATATGTGAACATGCTTTATTTGATTAACACTTGTCAAATTGATAGGAAATTCTCAAATGTAACAGACAAAGAACTATTAGCCACGTGATATTTCTTGCTTTCTCGGAACTTGAAGAAATATTATAATGTTGTTACTTGGATGCCTATGGCAGCAATACTTGCAAAGCATGCTTGTGTTTTCGCTATGTAAGTGGAAATGTCGTGACGTGAGTTCGCTCATCGTCATTGTTTACAAACAATACTTAAATTTGAATGATGTTGTTTTGCGATTCTTTTTTAAAAATTTTCTCTTAGTAACTAAATAAAAGAAAATTTAAAATTTAAATATTAATTCGATTAGTCTATAAAATTATTTTTAAATCCGTAAATTAATTTAATTAGTTTATGAAATTATTTTTAAAATAACTTTTCAAATTTTTTTGTAATTAAACAATGGAAAGTTTGAATTCTAGAAATTAATTTAATTAATTTATATAATCATTTTTAAAATAATAAATTTCGTATTGAAATTTTAACATTTATAATTTTTTAAAAAATTTTTAGATAACAATTTCATTTATAAAAGTAAAAAAAAAAAAAAAAACAAAAGAAGGTTTAAACTTCTATAAGGACCTTAATAAAGTTGGTTTCTTAATGTAGGTCACTCTCCTAGTCCAAAAAATTAATAATAATAAAAGAAATAAAAAGAATATTGAATGTCACAAAACTTTTACATTGCAAATATATAAGAATCAAATGTTGTTGTTTTTTTGGCAAAAGGGTCAAAAAAGTTTTGAAATAAAAATTTAATAATTACTTAAATATTTAATATTTTATTATAATTAATCAAGTTCTGAATATTCTATTTTGAATAAGTTAAATCATTAAATATTTATTATCATCCAATTGATTTTTTAAATATTTATTTTTACTCAACTAAACCCTTGATTGAATAGAAACAATTAAACAAATTTCTTCTAATAAAAGCTTAATTGGTGAAAATAGATGTTAAAGGATTTATTGATTGCAAAAAATGACGGCTTGCATAATTATTAAATTTTAATTTAAGAAATTTTTTAACTCTTTTGCTTTGGTTTTTTTCATGAAATGATTGAGCTAATTAGAGCAAGGTGAAAAATGTGATATAGCAAGTGGCATGGAGAAGTGAAAACTAGCTTACTCTTTATTAATCATGCATGCAACGAGTTAGCACATATCTTTTGAAATATTGAAGGCATGACAAAATGTGGGAATTAATTAAGGAAATTAAATGTTTGAACTCATAGTTCGTATCAAATTAACCCTATTCTTCTAAATCAAATTTAGATTCATAGCCATAATTTGGATTTGGATTTGGTTCACTTGATTAGGTTTTAGCTACCTGAATTAATTTCATATTGTGTAAAAATCCTATTAGGTAATAGAAATGGTAGATTGCATAGATATAAGTGACTAGTTATTTTTTCTTTTAATTTCAAGTATGGGAAAATGGTGAAATGTACCTATTATAATACTTAATAACAAATAATCACAATGAATAATAATAATAATAATAATAATAATAATAATAAAGCACTTTTTACTGTAATTTCCATTTAATTTATTGTTTAAACAATTAAAAAATATAAAAATCTCAAATTTTCTTTTTCTTTTTATTTTAAACTTTGAATTTAAATATAAGTACTTAAATTTAAGATACAACATTAACACAATTAAAAAGTTATATATATATATTTATCATTTTATATACAATAGCTGATCTTTCAAATTTTTGATCAATTTATTTATCTATTGTTCTTCTTAGATATTTCTTTTTGATTGTTTGGGTATTAATTATATTTCATGCATGCAGAAAACAATTTACCTGTCGAATAAACATCTCCAATAACTTAATTAAAGTCCAACACCAACAATTAACTAAATTAATTTATTTTAAATAATAAACTAACCAAAAATTATGAATTGATTTTTTCTCTTCAACAAAAAAAAAAAAAAAAGCAAAGAGTTGAATATAATAATGTGAAGAAACAAGTTAGTACGAGCTAGTAGATCATATTTTGTTTGATAAAAAATGTGACTAGGAGTAAAAATCCTTAATTTATAAGATCAGTTTCCTAGATTGGCAGGCTTTTTTCTTTTTTTTTTTTGGAAGATTTTCTTATAAATCAATGTCGAACACATATAAATGCAAAATGTTAGAGGAAAAAATAGGGATACATAAAAAAAAAAATGAATAAATTGCCAGTAAACAGGCTCAAACATTCAGAATTGAATTGCAAAAATAATGTCTCAATTCTGCTATAACATGTTGTTCTTTCTACTCATAATTCTTTGGAAATCAACACTATTTAGTAACTGTGTCAACCAATCTTACCATATATCTGTTTAAAAACTATATCCACTTTCCAATTAAATTAACAGCAAAGCTTAATCTATAACTGAACTTTTCTCTCCATGCATATAGAGATGTAATCAAATATAGCTTTAAATGAATTGTTCGTGAATATATTTAATTTCTATTTGTTTATTATACTTAACAAATAATTTTAAATAATATTTTAATATTTGTTTAATAAACGAATCAAACACGAATAGAGATATGTTTTATTCATTTATATTCGTGAATAAATTCATTTAATATTTATGAACAAATTTAATAAATATATATTTATATTTTGTTTTTATTACTTCTAAGATAATTATTTTATGATTAAATGTCTTTTAACAAAAAAATAATTATAATTAATATTAATACATTAAAAAGTACACTTAAAATTTATTAAAAAATCTTCCATAATATTTTAAGATCATGTTTAATATACAAAATTATGATAAGATAAGATAATATTATATTATGAATAGGATTAGATTAAATAATATCATCTTATCTTATGTTTAATTGTGTAAGGATTAAAATAGGATAATCTATTTATCGGTCAAAATTATCCTTCCTTAAAATTTATATAATTTAAATTATTAATGTAATTGGAGGGCTAAGATTCAAGGCTGAAGAATCCCACTGTGGAGGGGAACTCAATCAGAAGAGTCCAGTGGGATTCAAAGATTGAATTCCTGTCCAAGGAGGAATTGGGATTGATCAGGAACTCCTGATCAATCCCTATAAAAGGGACCCTCCTGGGACAGATCAAGGACACACAGAAAACATTAAGCAAAGCTACTGATTTGAGAGAAAAGGAGGCGTATAGGAAGCTAAGAAAAGTTAGGAGTATTCTGGGAGTGAGGAAAAATTTTTAGAAATTTTTGGCAAAATTTTTTTTCTGGAAATTTCTGGGAAATTTCCAGAATCCGGCGAAAATTTCGGCGAAATTTGAATTTTCCGGCAACAATTCCGGCGAACATTGAAGTTTCCGGCGACCAGTCCAGTTTTCGGCGAAGAATCCCAGAAACCGGCGATATTCCGGCCAACTTCCGGCGAAATTTCCAGATTCCGACGAAAATTTCCAGAATCCGGCACCGGTGTTCTTCAGTTTCTAGAGAGAAGGGAGAGAAAAAGGAAGAAGAGAGAGAGGGGGAGGAGCGTTCTGCCGAAAAACGGAGGAAGGTGCCTTTTATACCCTCCCAAAACGACGTCGTTTTGGCCTTAAGTAACCCGAGGATCCGCGCGTTTTGCCGAACCCGACCCGACCCGGGCGTCGACCCGCTTTCTGACCGCGCGTGCCAGCCCCCTCCGAGCCGAGCCGAGCCGAGCCAAGCCTCCAAGCCACTCCCCCGAGCCGTTTCTCTTCCTTGAGCCGAGCCGAGCCGCGATCCGAGCCGCTCCAGGTTTTTATTTTTTATTTTTTTTTATTATTTCTTTGTTTATTTGTTTATTTTATTTTTTATTTTTTATTTATTAGATTAGGTTTATGTAATATTCCTTTTATTTATTTTTTATTATTTTATTTTCTTTAAATAAAAATAAAAAATTCTAAAAAAATATATTTTTGGGGAAAAGTTGAAAGTATCAATTTTCCTTAAAAGAAAAATAAATTTCCAAAATAAAAATATTTTTGGGGAAAAGTTGAAAGTATCAATTTTCCTTAGAAATAAATTTCCAAAAAATATTTTTGGGGAAAAGTTGAAAGTATCAATTTTCCTCAGAAGTAAATTTCAAAAAAAAATATTTTTAGGGAAAAGTTGAAAGTATCAATTTTCCTTAGAAATAAATTTCCAAAAAAAATATTTTTAGGGAAAAGTTGAAAGTATCAATTTTCCTTAAGAATAAATTTGAAAAAAAATATTTTTAGGGAAAAGTTGAAAGTATCAATTTTTCTTATAAATAAATTTTCAAAAAAAGGGTTTTTGAGGAAAAATTGAAAGTATCAATTTTCCTTGAAAATCGAAATTTCCAAAAAAATATTTTTGAGGAAAAGTTGAAAGTATCAATTTTCCCTAAAAAAAATCATTCTTTTCTTCCTTTCTATCTTAATTTTGATTTTGTTTTTTTCTTTAAATAATCCGACGACGGAGCCTCTGTAAGTGAAACAGTAGATAGGACGTGTAAGTTTAATCTTATAGATTAAAAATAATCATCTCTATTTTGGGAATATTGAATTATTTTATACAAAGAGGATGATAATCTTCCTTGTAATCCTATTCCTTTCAATTAGATATCAATCAAATATAATATAAAATAATTATTATACTATCAAATCTATCATCTTATACACTAAACATAACCTAGAAGTATTATTGTAAATATAATTTTTAATCACTTAAAATGGATAATAAACAAGTTATAGAGGAGACTTTTTGTTTATAGTCTTTTTATCCCACATAGCTTGAAAACCAATGTAAGGAAGAAAACTTTTAATAAATAGGCATGTCCCCTTCACTCTTGAGAGCTTAAGTCATTGGTTTGCAAAATCAATTTTTTAATTAATAGTTTATATTTGTTTATATATTTGTAAACATATTCATTTAATATTTATAAACAAATTCAATTCCAAACTAAGCTTAAATATTTTAATATCTAAACGAAGTAAATTTGAACATAGTGTAAAAATTTTTGACCAAACCCGATCAATCCCAAAAATAAATGAAAAAATAACAAATATAACAATAATTGTTCCTGTTCAATTTGTTTACAGCCCCCTAGCATATAACTTGGTGCAACATTTCCAATCTGTTTTGACTATACAAAACCCTAGAAAGCTAGCCATAAGCAGCACCAGATCTGGCAAGTGACAAGGCAAGCTTATCTTCCAATCTAAACTTAAATTAGCTGTGGAGGCAGCTGGTTTTGGTAGATAGACAGATGAAAGCTAGAAATGGGGGCTATTGCATATCTATAACAGGTTTGTGGGGCTTTTTTTTTTCTCTTCCAAAAGTGGAGGACCAGAGATAATAAATTAACTTCTGAGAACACTCAACATTTAACTTTTCTTCTTTCTCTCATTCAATGTATATTTTCTCATATCTTTTTTAAGGACCACAAACTATCTTTTCATTTCATGAAAAATTTCAAATGTGGGTCCTTTTTTAATCCTATTTTTTGAACCCGCTATTTCTTTCATCGTGACATTATCCTGTTGGATCTTGTGCAAAGTTGGCAAAGTACTCATCTACTTTGCTTGCTAATATATATAAATCCTTTTCTTTTTTCTCTATTGCAGCAGGTTTTTACAATCAATTCTATCCCAGAGTCCTATAGTTAAGTGTCTCCAGCATATTTTTCAAGAGGAGAATGATATAAGAAGTTTAATAATTACCAAAAGGGATTCCTTTTTATAAAGCAAAAAATGAAGCAGAATATAATGATAATGGCAACAAATTCACCAATGAACTTAAGCTGAAAACAAGCTCTATCTCTATCTGATCTAGCACTCTCTCTCTATCATTGAAAGATTGTTATGTTTGTCACAAGTTATGCACATAATCGAATTTCAGAACCAATGCAACATACTTTTAGAGCATTTCCATCCATTGACATAGCTCTAGAAATATAGTGCAATATGATCATTCTGCTGAAAAAAAACTAAGAACTATGAACACTTTCCAGTGTTGTGATCATATCTCACTAGTAACTATTCATGCAGCATCAAATATATTTCAATTATTTTTGCATGGCATTCAAATGAAACAAAAGTATGAAATCAAACACAAAACCTTTAATTGTTATCCCCTTAACTATTTCTTAATTGTCTGCTTCTCACTTCCAGGAAGTAGAATGCCTTAAAAGTATATGTAAATAGATTCAAACAGTACCTTTTTCCCTCTCCAGATCAGGAAAAATAGTTTGAGTCATGCACCGTGCACGTTATTCCGAAGGGAAATCCACAATTCATTCCTCATTACATTGCTTTCTTGTCATTTAGAAGGAAACTCCTGTTCCTTTTCTGGCTGACTTCCACTGTTGTTGTGAGAATGGGGAAGCCTAGGAGTCATACTCAAATGGAAGCTGGGTCTGATAGATTGGCTTAAGTAGGCTGGAGGGTTAAGAGAATTAGGCAAGAGATTTTGTGCACCCCGAGCTCAGCATCTGAAAATGATTAACTTGCTGTCTAGGATCAATCTCTAGAGAAGCTGTAGCATGAGGAGGAAATAAAGGCTGTGTTGCTCCTGGTGGACAAACCAATATTTGAGAACCAGGTGATAGAGATAATGTGGATGGCAATGGCACAACATTGAAATTATGTAGTTCTTCTGTGTGGGATGCAAATCCATGGCTTCCTAAATGTGATAAAGGAAAATTATTGGATGGTTCGAAATGATAGTAAGAACCATATGGCACCGAATTGTTTAACAATCCTGGAAAGGAAGAATGATTGGCTCTCTGTAAGATATTATCAGATGAATTAACTTGAGCTCCATGATGACCTTCACTGCCTTCTTGTTTTTCCTCTTCATTACTTTTGTTCCAGTTGTCTTTCTCATTGGTTGTTTCCCTTGAAACTTCTTTGGATTTAGACCTCCAAAATGCATCAGAACTCCAAAAGCTTGATGTTGATAACCCTTCAGCAGGATCTTCCCAATTAACACTACTAATGGTTTTAAGCCCTTCCTTGTTGGATTGGGAAGCACCAGCTTCTTGAGAAGTACTTAGAACCATATGATGGTTAAGGGCAAAGTTCCCTGGTGGTGGTAGTGGGAGTGGAGGGAGTTCATCAATTTCATGTTTAGCTGCATTAAGCAACCAATCAACAACCTTGCTAGGCTGATTAAGTCCAAGCCTATCTTGAAGATCATACAATTGAATAGCAGTAGGAACTGAAAGCCTCACCCTTCTGTCTCTCAATCCTCTTATGGTACAAACTTTACTATGCCTGTCTTTTCCTCCAAAGGCACGCGAAACACGTACGATTCGCGGATCCTTCAATCTCAACCATGGTGAAGAACTAGATGGACCTTGACTGACCTTGGTATCATTTGTGTTGCCTTCTTGTAGAGTGGGAGAATCTACTTCCTTTGAACTTGCAATCATCTTATGTCTCTCATTATTGAAGCCTAAGCAGCTGAAAAGGCCAGTTGAATTAATCCTTTCAGCTGCAGATCACTTGAATCTCAGTCAGAGTTCACTTGCCAAAAGCTTCCGTAGTTCCGGACAACTATCTGCTTCAAAATTGCAACAGAAGGAACAACAAAGACAGAAAGTTAATCAATTAATATAAATTAATAAAACACCTACTAAAACATACATCCTCGGGCTCAAACAAAACAGATCCCAATTTTTCATGAAAACAAAGAAAATTTCTTAAAACTGAAAAGAAAAACATGTTGAAAAATTTACTGTCAATTATAACTACTAATTCTGAAATTTAGAACAGTATATATATATATGTATATATGGTATAACCCTAAATTTCATATCCTTTTATCATGTAGAAGCTAATAAAGCTCAAACTTGGTTGCTTTTAGAGAAGAGAAAGCAAGAAATATTGAAAATATGAGGAAGTGAGGCTGATCTATAGGAATAGTACTAACTCATAGAGATCTGGTTTTGTACAGAAGAAAAAAAAAAGATCAGATTCTTTGACACAGTAAAAGTTGAAAAAAAATAATTAGGTATTTCTAAGAAATTTTTCAAATCAAGTGAACTTACAAAAAAAATCAAACATTTGATTATGCAGGGAGAACACACCTTGTCACTTTGTTGCTGGACTCAGCCAACCTGCATATATATTGAAAGATAAAACTTTTTTTGCTTTTACTTGTAAGTGAATAAAACTTATTAATGAAGTTCATCCATTTGAGAAAAGAAAGATGCTGGAACTGAACCTACCATGGTCCATGGAAGAATTGAAAAAAAGAAAAAAGCAATGGCAGGAGGGCCGCCACGTGGCACATTTCGCCATCTGTTGAATAAATGTGCTAGTCGATATCTTATCATTTCCTCCCCCTTCAAGCATATTAAGCAATCATTGCATCATTAGGGGCTTAATAATCTCCCATCTGCCGTAGGAACAAAAATATAGCAAGTAATCATCAAGTTGTGACTATGGAAGAACACATGGTTTTTGAATAAGTTAATGATAATCTGTCATAGCTGCACCAAAACAAAGTCTATAATGTAACTATATGGGGGACCATGCTGCACATTTAAAAAGTGATGAGGCATGCTTTATCGACAACTACAAAAGGCCTTGTGACTGAATACCTATCACATGGGGTAGATCAATGCACGCCTAGTATTAAGGAAGATGTTCATGTGAGCAAAAATTGGAAGCTGCAGAAAGCTCCAAAGCCTTTTTTTTTTTCTTCTATAACACAGTTTTTGTTAGATTTTATTGCATTGTTCCCACTGCCCACCTCTTTCAATTCAGGGTAAAATGTGTCAATAGTACATGTAAATGAACTGACTTTGTTAGTCTAATAATAAAACTCTTTTGCCTGTTGGCCATGCTTCACAAATCAGCGAAGTCTTCGCGTCGCTATCACAAAGTTAATGATGAAGATATTAGTAAAACTGATGTCTAAGCTATCTTTAAATCAAATAGGATATGTAGAAATGGGAGTACTTAATTGATAGTCAATGTTATCAGAAAAGATTAAAAGACAAAAGGAAAATCTACCGAGATAAGTCCTTTGATTGGTGCTTGATAAAACTTGTGGTCTATAGTCTTGAGGGGAATTGCCAATTTGATGTGTTTGATAGTTACTTCAGACATTAACAACTACCTTATAGGGTTGGGACCAATCTATATATCTCCATTAAAACATCCACTAGAATCGAAAATAGGACCACACAACTTTTCTGCAGAAGATATGCATGGAGGGCAAGCTATTGAAGTATTTGAATCTAACACTTGAGAAAAAAGAAAAAAAAAAACCTCAATGGAATTTCAATTCTTTAGTACTTAATTACTTAATCTCAATTCATTTAACCAAATAAGAAGAAATAGTGCCGTAGGCAAGTTTGGTTGCACATCTGGGAGAAATAGTTAGAGACTGTTTCAAAAAGAAAGAAAACAGCCTTTCACTTGTTCAAATGATTAGGTCTTAGAAACCATACATGTGTGGAGAATGTGGATCCCAGTTTGAAATATACCTACCATTTTCTCTATAGGTTCTAGTCTTTGCTGAAGGAACATGCAGGATTTCTATATACAGAAGTTAATTTCTACTGTATTTTGTGTGATTTGACAAGAAAAAAAATAGAAACCCTAGGTTGATATCCTATAGGGCTAGACCAAGAATGAATTGCAAAGCAGCTTTTCAATATTTGGATGGTGATTTTGTTTCTAATTCCATAGAAAAGTAAGCTGCAAAACTAGGAAGAAAACAAGAAAATTTTGAGTTTTTTTTCCTGGCCTTCAATTTTACTTCTTGAATAGACAAGAATTTTCCTTGGCAAAACACAATGGAAATACAAATTGCACCCTCATATGAAGATAAAAATGAGTTAGAAATTCTTCTTTTCTTCTTCCAGTACTTCAACTGCAAAAATTAAAACAGAATATACATCAACATGCAGGAAAATTTAACCTTACAATGCTATCCTCTCTGGTTTTTCTTTGACTAAGGGAAGTATATGTGAATCATTTAATTGATTTTAGGTTGCAGCACTCAACTGTCAGATTGATATCAGTAAATGAATGTAATATCAGTATTGTTGCGTGTATATACAAACAAATTAATTAAGCGAGGAAAATGGAAAAGACAGAATTAAACCTTTTTTTTTTTCTCATAATTAGTTTAAGTTAACTTGATAATATGAATTATGACATACCTTTTCCAAGCATAGAAAACAATCTGGATAATTACTGGATTGTGAAAATTAGGAATATTGGAAGCAACCAATTTTCTTTTCTGCTAAACAGCAATTACACCTGTTTTTTTCTCTTTGGAAAGTGGGAAAATGTAATATATTATATATATATATATATTTATGTGTGTGTGTGTGTGTGAAAAGAAAAAGCTCTCAAACCTCAAATACAACATGTTTCTGAAATAAACAACAATAAGCAGGAAAGAGTCACCCTGAAAAATCAAAATATATATATAAATTAAAGTGTATATATATATATATATGTGTCAGAAGGACTCTTCTATTTTTTTTAAGTACTTCTAAACCAATGCTTCTTTAATTTTTTTTCCTTAATCCACAAAGAGAGAGAATCCATTCACTGATGGTTTGCAGGGGAGAAAGCGATGGGAGAGAAACTTTTTAGGGTTTTGGTATTTCTTTCTCAAAACACACACACAATCTCTCTCTCTCTCTCTCTCTCTCTCTCTCTCTCTCTCTCTCTCTCTCTTTTGATTTTACTCTAAACAAGCAGTGGTGGGCATCTCAAGAAAGCTCAGCGGAAAGTTTCAAAAACTGTTCTGATTGACTGATTCAAAGCAATGGTACCATTATTGTCAAATAAATGGTCCCCAAAATCCAGACACTAAGTCCTTGTTCTTGTTCACCCTACAATTAATTATATAACTCCAACTTTGCCTATTTAATCTCATGAAAATTTCCCTTAATTAGTTATTGTTTTCATTATCATAAATATTAATGATTTCTTAATTTAATCTTTTCAACAAAAATTAAATAACTGCTAATGATTTACATGCATGTTTTGTGTTATCATTTTCATGGTGACATCATGAAACTCTTGGTTACAATTAAAATAAAAGCCTACATGCATAAAGATATATGTAGTACTGCTTGAAAGCAGGTAAAAAAGAATGTGCTCTTGATTCTTACAAACAAATTTACATTCAAAGCATTTTTGTTTTTGTGTTCTTAGATACCTTACTTTTTTATACAGAAAAGGGCTTAACATTTAGCTACCTTCATAAAATTGTGTTTAAAATCTGTGTTATTGAAGCTTGAAAATGTTTTCTTTTATGAAAATACAAGTACAAGAAATTATGGTGATAATCAAATATTACATCAATATAAGAAATTATTAAATTAAATTAAACAAATCAACAAACCAACATATAACCGAATAAATTCAACATAAAATTAAACAAACACAATAGGACTTGGACTGATACCTCAAAGTTGAAAATAGTTTTTTTTACAGCAATTTTCTTAATGCTTTTATACATTTTAATTAGTTTTGGAAACATATCTCAAATAGAAATTAATGCTTTTAAATGGAAGACAGTACTAACACAATAATACTATAATATCATATACTACTAAAGATTAGAACATCTATAACTAAAAATCCAATAACAACATATTTGTAAATTTTGTATCACATAATTAAATTTATTCTACTAATTAAAGACAAGTTTAATTAATGGCTTATTTTGGGAAGTTATAAGAGAGCAGTTTGCAAGTTTGATTTCCATTTTTTCCTGGGAACACCATAGCCGTTTAGACAAATAAAATATATATAAAGAAATAAAATAAATAGAAGGAACTTTTACAAGCTGTAATTTTTAATTAAAATCTCTGTAAAGTTTGGATTTTTATAGAAAGAAAGCTGTTGCTATTTCTTTCAGCTAATAATTAAATATTAGTAGCATCCTAATAAGACAAATTCTTGCCAAACTGATATCTGATGTATTTTAATATTTTATGCCCTAATTGAACATGCATATGCATCATGCACATGAGAGAGAGATATGGAAAAGTGTGAGATTCTAACTTGAAACTTTTTCCTTTAAGAAAAGATGTAGCTATATTAATTTAATATACACCTATATCACATATTAAATCAAAAGGGTACGAGACTGATCTTAAATTTAGCTCAATTGCAATCACTTTTATGAGCTGGAATCCTGCAAATATAACATTCAAATTTTAACATACAATTCATTCTTTTATCTCAAATTATAATCTCCTTTATAAAAATATATATAAGCCTTCAATACTTTCAATGCCCAAATTATTATTAACAAATGTAACACAATTAATTTTCTATATATACATTATGAAAATTTATTGTACTATCGCTTAGCATAAAAGGTATTTACATTAATTCATATATACACTTGTGGATGTATTCGACCAATTCATATATTAATTTATTGATTTTTCTTTACACATGATTGTATAAATTATATAATGTATATTAAAAGTTATTTAATTATAATTGTAATTTTTAACTTGTAAATGTAACTTTGTAAGAAAAAAAAATTGCACAAATATGTGTGTATGCACTTGTTTGTAATTGAATAATGTGGTGTTGAGTTTTAACTACTAAATTAAGAAGAGTAATTCAATATATATGTAATTTAGTAGATCATGGATGAGTAGATAAATGCCAAAAAAGAGTGCATCAAAGGAGGGAAAATTTAAGAAATTATTTTTTTTTTTACAAAGGAGGCCATAATTTGAGAATAAAAGAAAATGTTTCAAATGCTTAAATACAACATCTGACTGCATGAATTATCTGAGTTAATCTACGGACTCAAGAAACAAAATTTTAATAAATTAACAAAAATCCCTTAATTTGACTAAAGAACTGTATTATATAGATTTTACTGTACAGTAGTTATGTATTCCAATATTGCAACGTTCCTTCCTAAGGACTTGGAAAGGTCTAAAGGAAACACAAGAGTTTCATAGAAAGCTCTTTCTTCCTTCAGATATCAAGAAGTATGTGAAAAGGGAGAGCAGTGAATGCAACTAGAGTCTAGAATGATGAAAAAGAAGAAGACGCATAAAAATATAGAAAGAGCTGCAATTTTGTTTTATTTCATGGTAGAGAGGATGTTGCAGTTCACTTTCTCTGCAATTTTTTTTGCATTATTCACTGTTCACATTTAGGTATCTCTGCTTTCTGATTACCTTCTGCGGCTGCTCTCATTCATCACTTTTTTTCCTTCATTTTCTTTCCCTCTTCCTCCCTCTCTATCCTTTTTCATGGGCTAACAGGAGACATTATCACCTTACTGATCATCAACAGAAAAGAAATTAAGCAGCAATCCCGAGAACACCAAGAAAACAACTAATCATAAAAGAAAACACCCCAAAATTGTTAACCCACTACACATCTCACCATCCCCCAAAAAAATTAAGAACTATCTGTCATGTGGGCAGTTTTCCTACCCAATAACCTCCGCAGCTCCCTTTTTTTTCCCCTCTGTCGCTCTCTCTTTTTCTGCCATAAATCAATGATGGTATAGAGATACTGAAACATAATTACGGTAGGCGATGGTGATAGTAAGCTGCCGGTGAGACAGATAATTTTGAAGAAACAGTCTAGTGGATCAGTACTACTACTACTACTGTGTACTAACTTCATGATCAAACATATCCAATCCATAATTTTTTTTCCTGAATCATTATTGAAACTCAATGTAATGTAGTGCAATCAATGTTTTTCAGACTGATTCAATGAATGATAATTAAAGAAGCTATATGTATCAAAAATGGCTATAAAGGAATAAAGATAAACCCATTTTCGTCATCTTATTACTTCTTTTTCGGGGTTGTAAAAAGCTTGCCATGTCTCTCTGGCCTTGTTGCAATTAATAACAGTAAGCAGTTTTTCATCAAAAGAAAGGGAAAGAAATTAAAGTGTTACATCCTTTTAGGCTTTTCCCTACACACTAGATTGAGTTATTGGATGAAAAAGAGAAAACATTGAAACAATTTGTTAAAAAAAAAAAAAAACATGCATATAGCTAAGCAGACACCAACAAAAATATGCATGCGTGCGCGTGAATGCACAAAAGCAAGAGAGGATTTTAGAATAAAGAAGCACATTTCATTAAACAAAGTCTAAGCAATGTAATGCTATTATAGGGTAGTATAGAATATTATTATATTAGCTATTTTATAGACTTCATATTATATTTATTTGAGTCTATTATAATTTTGATAGAGGTGGTATGAAGAAAATGTTAATTTAAAGTTCAATTGGACCTTAATTATTTTAAATATTTAATAAATTAAATTTTAAGAATGATATATCTAAACCTACTTCATTCAAAGTTTTTAAAGAATTTCGTTTTCAAATTTTAGTTGATGGATAATAATTATGAACATCTGATTTTAGAATAAGAAAGCTAATTTAATTTGAATCTTGATTTTTTTTTTTTTTTTTTATGATGGGATTTGAACTCGAGATCCTCAATTCTATAATCACTCCAATATCATCGAACTAACACTTCATTGATGAGTCTCCATTCTTTGCTTTAACTAATTATTATTATCCATGTTCAAATAAAAAATTAATTAGCCTAACACCCAGTTAAAATAATAATATAGTGCTATTTAATTTCTTGGTTTCTTAACACAATTCTTAACTTTGTTGTTAATGAGCAGATATTGCATAAGTGCTTTGGCTCGACCAAAAATAGTGGTACCTTACCAAGCCTAAATTTTCTCTATATATAGCTGAAAATGTTGGTTGAGGGTGAATAAATTCCTGACAATGGATCAGGAAAATTTAAGAAAATTTAGCCAATAGAAATGGTTAGATGAATTCATTTGAAAAATGCTTTATTGTTTATAAATGATTTTTGGAAATTATTCAGGTGGACCTAGTGATTAGGCATATACCAAAATAGAATCTATAGAAAACTAAATGCTATATACAGTGAGAATTCAAGAAATGAGAATTTGTCCCAAGCTATATATTGATAGAATACACCTGTTGCTCTATTTCTTTTTTTCTTTTGAGTTAGGTGATGATCATTTAAACAAAAATTATTTAGAGGCCATCAATGAGGGCTCTGATAAAAGTTAATGTTGAAAAAAGTACAATATTTTTTTTAATAAATAGAAAACAGCATGCAAATAAAAGAAAAGTTAAATGTTTAATTTGGAATTTAATGTTTTTAGGTTTTTAAGTTTTGGAAAATCAATACACATACGTAGCACCCACACACAAAATAGCAAGCTCAAATAAAAATAAGAACACATAAATATATTTGTTTCGGCCTAACTTAAAATGACTTACTCCAAACCTAATCCACTATCAAATAAATCTTTACAACTGTGAGATTTTTATAATGAGAAAAGTTTCCAAAAACTCATTACTCAAAACTTAACCAAAAACTCAATTACATCCTTTAATAGCTTACTCACTTAGCTATTCTTTTGGTATCTAACTCTTTTGGACTATCAAGCCAAAATCAAAACATCATATCTATAAGGGTGAAATCATTTATAGCTTTACTAAACTCCCAATATGGGATATAAGATAAACTTAAAACTCTTATAACTTTCAATTTGGGATTATGAGATTCAAGGTAAATCCCAACAAATCCTCCATTGACTTAAATCTCTAAGCACTTCAATAGTATATGCAAAGCTAACACGCTTAACTTTCTTTTTTTCTTTCATCACATGGATCCCAGCAACTGAGCCTTCATCAACTATGTACAAGTGATTTTTTATCCTATTCCTTTATAGAATCACACTACCATTTTTGTACACTTTCAACTAATCATTACTATCATAGTATGTGTACCCTTTAAAAGCTAACTCACCCAAAGCAATCAAATTGTAGCTACAACTCAGTACATATATTACATGATGAAGCGTCCTAATAACATAATTATGAGATCTAAAGCGAACACTCCAATGCTTTGAATTTGCACATTTTCATTGTTGGCAACTACAATATCCCCATACTTCTCATTTTCATTCTCATCCAATTTCACAAAGCAACTCCTATCATTGCAGACATGAATTATAGCAGCTGAATCTAAAATTTAACCTTTATCACCTTTTAAAATTCGAGTCTCATCCACACAAGTCGTCAAAATAATATCATCATTATTAGACACAATAGTAGTAGTAGTATCACTTTTTTTATCTGATTTTTTCTTATTATTCGTCCTTTTAAAAGTAACCATATCCCTTATCAACTTCTTATAGTGCATTTGGATATATTATTTCTCACCATAATAATAACATTCTATGTCACCGTAATCTCTATCTCTTGACTTAAATCTCCCTCTTGATCCATCAATCTTTTTTTGAGTCATCCCTCGATCAAAATCCTTTACAGCTAGTGTACTCTCCCTAGGTGATGAGTTTTAAGCTCCCATAAACCTTTCGTTCTCACGCAACAAGACAATCACATCATCTAACTTCAAAGTAGACCTACCCACCAATAAAGTCTGAACTAAAAGCTTATAAGGCTTGGGTAAAAATGATAGCAAAATTAAAGCATTCTCTTCATCTTTTAACTTATCAATAGAAATTGCTAACAATTGAAAAACCAATTTATTAAACTCATTCAGGTGATTATGAAGACTTGTACCTTTTTTTATCTTTAAAGAATACAAATCTATCTTCAAACATAATTTGTTAGTCAATGACTTTGAAGCATAAATATCCTCAAGCTTATTCTATAAACTCTTCAGAGTACTTTCAATTAACACATTATACTTTACCTCTAGGGCTAACGCCAATCTAATAGTACTAACAGCTTTTTTCTAAATTCTATTCTAATTATCGTCAGACATTCCTTCAGGCTTACTATTATCTAATGCTTGATCCAACCCTTGTTGTACAAATAGATCTTGAACTGTACTTTGTCATAACATAAAATTATTATTTTGATCAAATAACAAAATCTCAAACTTAGGCTTAAGCATATGCATACTAGACATACATTCTTTAGACATCTTGAAACACTACTTCACGATCTCTTAGGCCCACGAACCTTAAATCTCGAATCTCGCGTTGATACCACTTGTTGAAAAATCAACACACACGCAACAAAATAGCAAGCTCAAATAAGAATAAGAACACACAAATATATTTGTTTCGGCCTAACTTAAAATTACCTACTCCAAACCTAATCCACTATTAAATAAATATTTACAACTGTGAAACTTTTAAAATGAAAAAAGTTTTCAAAAAACTCCTTACTCAAAACTTAACCCAAAAAAACTCAATTACACCTTTTAATAGCTTACTCACTTAGCTATTCTCTTGGTGTCTAACTCTTTAGGACTACCAAACCAAAATCAAAACATCATATTTATAAGGGTGAAACCCTTTATACCTTTACTAAACTCCTGATGTGAGATACAAGACAAACTTAAAACTCTTATAACTTTTGATATGAAATTATGAGATTTAAGGTAAATCCCAACATTAAGGATATGATTTTTAATTTGATTCAATATAAGATTAAACATTTTTAAATTAGTTCAAATAAAAACTCTATAATAGTAGTATAAATCATGCACTATTAACTTTAATATTTGGTAAAAAACATTAAAATTAATGAAAAAATAGTAAAAAATTAAATTTTCTCTTATTTTTTTATCTTATCTTTCTTTAGATCTCTTTCTAACTTATTCGCTCTCTCTCTAACCTAAAAACACTTAAGAACCCAAAATCAACCCTCTTACTTTTGAGAACCTAGATTCAAACCTTTCAAATCCTCTCTTTTTCTTTTTTTTTGAATTAGACCTCTTACTGGTTTCTTTTTCATTTCACTACCAAAATTGCTTCCCAAGAAACTTCAAAGTCTTTTTTTTTGTTTTGGCTTCCAATTTTCAATCTTTTTTCTTTTCCTCTAAAACTCCCAAGCCTATCACTTTAGCAACTCCTCTCCGAAACCCTCTTCATTTGGTCTCTTGCATCCCCTTTTGAGCTGATTTGTTAAATGAAAATGTGAGTTTTATTGCATTTTTTTTTTTTTTATGTTTTTTAGGTTTTATGGTAATTTTTATTTTTGGATTTTTGTAAAAGGTTTCAATTGTATTATTTTGAATGTAAAGGATGGTGTTTTCTTTAAGGGGTTTTGAAGATTATAGGTTAATGGATTGAAGTGAATTTCAAGATTGAGGGTTTTATGTTTGTTTATTTAGATTTTTTTTTTTTTACGTGTGATGATTATTTTAGGTAAACCTATTTAAGGTTCGAGCTACCTGTCCAAACCTGAAGATCTGTTCAAGTTTTAAATAGGTTTGGACAAAATATTAAAACCCATTAAATGGGTTTGGGCATAATTTTAAGGCCCATTTAAATTTTGAATTGGCTTTAGACAAAATATTTAAACTTGAACTCGGCCTAACCTGATCTGAATTTACATATATAGAATTTTTTTTTATATATATGTAAATTATATATAAATTAATTCACATATATATAAATTAAAAATAAAAATTACATACATATGTTATTAGACTTATTTTTTATTTTTATATAATTTTTATTTTTAATTTTTATATATATGTGAATTAAATATAATCCCATTAAACTTAGTTTAATCATACTTTTTTAATTTTTATTATATAAATTAAGTATAATGGGTGAGCTTGAGATTTATTTTTTGAATTTGAGTCGATTTTGAAAAAGTTTTGAGACCAAAAATTTCAGGTCAGGCTGGACTTGAGCAAGCATATAAGTTATTAATAACAAGTATGAGCTCAACCTAAACCCAATCTAACGTAGCCCATAAACACCTTTAATTTTGGGTTTTTCTTATTTTTACGTAAATTTTGATAATTATGTTTTTTTTTTGTTATGTTTCATGAAATTCTCAATGAAAATACAATTTTGCTTTCAAATTGAAGATGTAGATGATTTGTCATGTAGATGAGTGTAATCAAAGAAAATAAAAAAGCCACAATCTTCTTTTTAGTAAGGAACCTAGTAAAAAATAAAACAAAAATTTGAACACGAATAACAGTAGAAAAGATGTATGTTTCAGTTAGGCTTTAGGGATTTTAGATATGTGCTTATTTCATCGAAGAAAATAAGACGAAAAAATAGGCAAATCAGGAAGAGAAAGGAAGAAGAATGAGAATAAAAGAGATGGGGCTCCGATTCAGCTATGAAGAGGGAGAAATGAAGAAAAGAAAGAAAAAGGAAAAGAAAAAAAAGAGAAGAAGAGAGCAAAAAAAAGAAGGAAGAAAAATCTTTGTATTTTGTGGTAAAAATACAATTTTATCTTTTTTTCTATCAATTAAAGACAACATTCTATTTTCATGCATGAGTATCTCACTTTTGTTATGGAGTCTTTATTTGAACTAATTTTAAAATGTTTAATCTTACGTTAAACCAAATTAAAAATGATATTTTTAATTAAGAAAACATCTAAATATTAGATTTTAAATTGAGCATTTAATCTAAAAGAAGTTGTAAATATTGTGATTTAAACCTCAAACATACTAGATGTCAATTTTTAATTTTGAAAGAAATATTTAGTGATAAGAAATAATAATATTATTCAATCCTTTATCAGGTTAATTTTTAGATAATTAAAATAGTTTAAACTTTCAAATTGAATGCATTTTAACTAACATGACACTATATTACAATTTTTTTGACTTTGAATTTAGATCTTTGACACAATATATATATATATATAACTTTTGTTTTTTTATGAAATTACATTGTAATTAAAATAATTTATTACATATTAATTAAAGCAAACAAACAACTTAAGCAATTAATAAAATGTATATAATTAAATAAATTTAATATAAAATTGAATCAAACTCATGCAATCACATATGGTCAGTAATGGATTTAATTTTTTTTTAGGTGTTTACTTTATATATATATATATATATATTTATAAAGTTGATACATTTTCTAATTTTATCAACAAAAAGATATCTGGACAAAAATTTTTAAAATGTCCAAATGAAAATTTGTATTCAAATCCTTTTACTTTTCTAATTTTTAGATTATATATGTAAATCTAGTGGTACACATGATGAGATTTGATCCTAAAATTTTAAAAACCTTCTTTTGATACTAAAACAAGATCTTAGTCTTTCTATAATATGATTAGGATATTCCAAGCTCTACCTATACTTAATTCCTTTTACTTTCCTTTATATGGCTTGAACAAATTTGATTGTCTTCAACTTTTTGATCTAGTGGTCGAAAAAGTCTTAAAGAAGACACCAAGGTTGGGGTCGAACCCCAACCTTCCCCCTTCCCTTTATTATAAGGTTATGCCCCCCTTGAAATTAAAAAAAAAAAAAAGCAAATTTGATTTTTTTTCCTATAAGAAAATGTGATCATTTAATTTTCAAAGAAGATAAATGATGACGGCACCGCCCAACCTATCAAATATTCTAGGAATGCACAGCCTAACAAACGTTATTGCAATCACAGTTTCAAGGTATTAATATTTTGCAAGCCAATTTGGTATCTTAAAACTTATTGTAGCCGAAAAGGTTGAATATCTAATAATTGCCTTTGCTTTTAGCCTTTGATTTTATCTTATAGCATGTGTTTCACGATCATATATCTAACTTAAACCATTGCATTTATTTCAGCGAGAATCAATCCCTTTGACTGAACTGTTGGAATTTTATTAAATTTCCAAGTTGGAATTTAATTCGATTATTGATCAAAATGGATACTTGATAAAATTAACTCAAATTTTAAAATTTTTTTATTTAATTCGAACGATATTTGTTAATCAACTAGCTAGCTAATTCTTTCATGTTAAAATTTCGCATTTCTCCATCTTTATGTTTTCACATTACATTTTATAATAATATAAGTTGTAATAATGAAGATAATTTTTTCTAATATTAAGAGAAAAAAATAAAAAAAACTTTGCTTTTTTTTCTGGATCTCTTTTGGTGCCAAGCAATCTTTGGAGACTGGGACATATAGGGTCCAAAGAGGAAAATAAAAAGCGCCATTCATTTTCACTGATCATATTAAGTCATCTAGCCTCAATTGGTAACTTTTCTGTATATTTAATTTTCCAAGACATAAAAAAATCCATTTTCTTTTCAAAAAAGAAAAAAAAGGTCCATATCAAGGCCCAGTAATACCCATTTCTAACTCTCATGAAGGCCTAAGTATATATATCTAACTGTAATGATGAGAAAGGAGATTGCTTAAAATTTGTGGAGGCATCAGGCCTTAACTTCAAGTAGTGGAAGCAAACAAAAATGGAGGCATGAGACCTTACCTTCATGTAATGGCAGCAAACAAAAATGATCAATTATTATTATTATTATCTCATATACTATTCAGTAAAACTTTTGAACTCCAAAAATAAAGTTCCAGGATTGGAGTATATTTAAAATAATTAATAATTAATATTTGATATATTATTAGTGTAAATTTTTAATTTTACAAATATTATTAAAAACTGACATATGTCTCATTTATATTTTTAATTAATTTTTTAAATATACCTCAAAAAATATATGTTATCTTTTTAATTTTGTTTGTAGAGTTTAAAATTTTCATTATCAGTATATTAAATAATATCTTTAATAAATTAATATGATAAAATAAAAATATTACGTATTAATATTTCAATTTTGATTGTAACGTCTAAAATTTACACCGATTATATGAGAATACTAGTTCTTTCTTTTCTTTTTTTTTCTCTTCGTACAATTCTTTTAAATATGAACCTTGAACCTTTACAACCACTGCCATTAAAAAAAATTATGATTGTTAATATTGTACAGTTAACTAGATGATGTTTGAACTGTTAATGGCGTCGAAATCAAATACAACACAATAATATTATCAATATCGTACGCTTAAAAATTGATTGGGACAATAACAAATAAATCCTTGAGCTTTATTCAAATATGAAAATAAGATTTTATCTTTTATCGCATAAAATTAAGAATGTGAATCTTTATTTTATTATAATAAAAGCTTTGACATATAAAAGATTTAGTTTTTAGTTAAATGATTTAATTTTTAAAAATACTTACTTAAATTTATTTGAATGATTTGAATGATAAATATTTAAGAAAATCCTCCTGTCTTTGTTATTGATCAACCTTCCTCCTTGTGATTTTAGATTTCTGCCTTCGTAAAGACAGTTCGGCACCAACAATATATAATGTGAAATCAGTTAGAATCTTAATGATTATTTTGCGCGTACCACTAACTCTTTTAACCATTGTTTAGGGCTTATTGTGTCTGTTTTTAAGCAAGGGAATACAGGTTTAGCTGTAAAATCACTTGTAATTCATGTGTAAGGCCATTTTATTAGATAAAGCTTCCAACATGAAGTGTTTTTGCATTGATTTGCATTTAGCTTGTGACGTACTATTTGATTTGATTTGAAAGTCATGATTTTATCTCAAAAAGGGTATCTCATAAATATGGATTTAAGTTTTTACTTATATGTTATAGTAGATCATTAAAACATTTTAAAGTGAGATTAAAGTGTCACAAGCTTCCCTTGTTAAAATTTGATGTCCGAGTCAAGTTTAATACAAAGCACATATAGAATTAGAATCACACCAAATATTAGGATTTCAAAGATGACTCCCTTGGTGTAATACTTAGCTCACATTCGACTAATGACATTTTGATAACATTTATTGAAACCCACACACAACTTGTAAGATATAATCCATTTTAATTCAAAGGTCTCATAGTTTGCCGTACAAATATATATTTAATTATCTACTTATATATTATAACAAATCCTCAAAATATCCTTATAGAAACATTATTTTGCTTGGGGTTTGATTATATTGATTATATTGTTTTTTGTTAATATTAAAAAAAAAGAACGAACAAGGAAAAATTTGAGGTGGTTGAGTTTGACAGGATTGTTTCTTTTGGGATTGTAAAGTTTAGGTTAAAATCAAAAGTTGAAGTTGGAATTAAAGTGAAATTAAAACCTTTTTTTATTTAGGGTTCTTATAATTTAAAACCCTATAAATATGAACCTAGGTTCAACATAATAGATGAAGAAAAAAAAAAAAAGGAAATAGCAGAGGAACAACATACAAATTGGTAGAAAAATATACATAGCAAAAAAAAGAGAGAGAAAGTACAAGCGTAAGATTTTTTTTAAGAAAAATTTCTAGCAAAAAAATATATTTAGGATTTTTAGAATTGAGGAAATTTGAATTGGTTTGGCTGGAAGTTTTTAGAAGATCGAGAGAGAGATTTAGGAGAAAATGGTTCAATTTGGTTTTTTTTTTTTTTCTATTTCTGGGTTTCTTGAACTTTTTGGTGACCAAGTTTGAGTTTTTCGACAACATTCGATCAAAATCTACATTTTTTTTTTGCCATGATTTGGTTTTTGTTGGGGTTTTCGATTGGCATTTAAAGAATTTCAGAGAGAGATACAGAGAAAAAAAGGGAAGTGAGAGAAAAGGCAGAGGAAATATTAGGGAAAAAGGAAAATTTAGTCTTTTATAAATCTACCAAACGATGTCGTTTTTACATTTAAATCTTTCACAAGATTCGTGCGTTTTGCCAGTTCTAACCTCGATTCATTCCACTTGACCCAATAGCCCATCCCTGTAGTTGAGCCGATTGAGCCATTTAGCTAAGCCTTAAGCTATGCTATCTATGCCTTGAATCGCACTCCTTCAACCGTCAAGTCGAGCCATTTTGCTAGTATTTTTATTTTTTTATTGATTTATTTTATTTATATTTAGTTATTTATCTATTTTCCATCTATGTTTTTGTTATTATTTATTTGTTATTTATTTATTTATAATTCATTTATTTGTAAATATTTTTTTATTTTTTAAAAATATTTTTAAATAAAAATGAATCTTACAAATATATTGGAAGGTTCAAATTTTTAAAAAATATTTTTTTCAAACAATTTTCAATAAAATCTTACTAACATATTGGAAGGTAATTTGATTTTTAAGAGAATATTTTACCAACATATTGAAAAACCTTATGATTTTTAAATAAATATTAATTTTTAGAAAAGAAATAATTTTCATAAAATCCTACCAATATATTAGAGGATAATTTCTAACAAGTAATCTTACCAACATATTAGAGGATTTTTTTGAAAAAAAGAGTTTTTTTTTTTACAATGTTAGATTTTGAATCTTTAATGATAGAATTACTAAGAGCATTGTAAATAGCAATCTTTATGTAAATTTCTAGGTGAGAGATTCTTTCTAAATTTTACCAATGTATCAGAGAATTTAGATAAGAAATTTCGATATCAAGTTTTTAAATCTCATTTGATTATCACACTCAATGTGTCTTTTTTTAAATTAAATGGATCCAACGATAAAACCTTTTCAAAGTATGACAAATAGTCTCTTTGAACACTCATGCAGTTAGGGGATATTCTTAAATTATTACTAATATATTGGAGTAATTTAAGGATAATTTTTTATATTAAATTACTTGATAAGTTTTTTAGGCTTTTGGATAACACAAAATTAAACAGGTATCATCTTTTGGTAGGCGATGTGAGATTGCTATAACTTTTCTTGTATGTAACCATACTCTCAAACCTAGTTTTGGCTTTGCAAACATGAATCTATTAGGTGACCAATCACACCTAAATAAAAAAGATTTGTGGTGACTTCTCTTATTAAGTCTAGCTATAGGTTTACGAACGTATACGTTATGACAGTTTGACAACTTCACTAAGGATGTCGAGAGTCAGATCAGTAAACTTGTGTTATCCAAAGCCTAAATTAAAATTAAAAATTTTTCTTTGAATGTTTTATCAATTTGTAATTATATCATATTCTATCATTTACTTGCATCTGCATAATGTGAGCTCTATACTTGAACTCTTTCCCTTAGAAGAAAGTAAAGTATCTATACTTTATGAAATTTTATGTCTCCGTATTAGCTAGTGAAATACTCTCACTCAAATTTAACCATTTTCATTTATAGTCTATAGTGGGCAAGAATTAAGGTGTCTTACTAGTCTATAATGGACAATGATATAAAAAATAATTTGGGGACCTTTAGAATTAACTCAAAACATATATAATTAACCTTATCAGTTTAACCTATAGGTAGAGCCATGTCTCCCTTATCTTGTAGAATTGACCTAAAGTTTAGGATCATATTATTATGTTTTGTGCTAACAGTTTCTTTTTTTCTTATATTACGTTAACTAACTTGTTTCTTTCTTTATTTTTCTTTTTGTATATTCATAAAACATGTATATAGACTGCATAACATATTTGCCCTTAAAATATTTCCAACAAAAAGCTTTCATGGAACCTATAAAACATTTAGTTTATGCTTCATCCATGTTTGCCAAATACAAGTCACCTAATGAGTTGATTGAACAAAGAATATCCAACAGAAGAAAGAAAATTGTCTACCACCTGGCTATGTTTCTACACTACCTAAAGAAGTTCAGCTACTCCTTAAACAAAATGATCTACAAGATTTGATAGATATATGAAAAAACATGCGTTCATCAAGACAACAAGCCTTTTATCATAAATTTAGCCATATTGCACACCTCTTATCAATAAAAGTGGAGAGTTCACTTATAAAAGCAATGGTGCAGTTCTGAGACCCATCTTATCGTTGTTTTATCTTTAATGAAATAGATATGGTACCAAGAGTATTCAATTTTTGGTAAGTATGCATCTCCAACATTCAAACAGAGTTTATGTAAAGAAATAAAAACCTAGGAATTGCAAGAAGTTAGCTTATATCTTGGAAGTCAACAAGAAGGTTATAAATTCACATATCCAAGAAAAAAGAGCACATAAGGGCATTCATTGAGAGTTTCTTCATGATTTTATTACAAAACATCTAAACGATGAACAAGGATTAAATTTATTTGCCTTAGCCATATATGGAATGGTGATCTTTCCTAAAATTTTAGAGCATGTTGACATAGAGGTGATGGATTTGTTTAAGCAAATAAAAAAAAGATACAATCCTTCGACAGCAATCTTGGTAGAAACCATTAGATCATTGAATCATTGTCGATGAAATAATAAAGGGTGATTTTTGGGTTGCACACTATTATTGTACTTATAGATAAAGAGTCACCTTGAATGCGAAAAGAGTGTTTTCTTCAACTTTATTTTCATAATTGAAATCATATTAAGAAATTTTGTGAAAGCAAATGGCCATAACTGAAGACCAAGAAGGAATGATAGTGTTTTCTAAAGGGGCCCACAAGTAGTCAAGTGGATGAAACACAAACGAAGACCTATGGAGAGCCTATGTTGTATCAATGTGAAGATGAAACTAGGGTTTCACTCTTAGAATTATAGGGATCAACAAGTTATGCACCTCTCATGGTATGAAGGCAATATGGAGTTAAACAATTTGTCCTCATAACATATAAGCTAAATCAATTAAACTACCTATATAGTGAGCCTAAAACCTTTTAGAGGATTGATAGCATAATCAAGGCATGGAAGAAGTCTAAAAAGGTGAGTCTTTGGTCTTTCATTGATAGGGTTATCCTAGGATATGTGGTATGGAAGACAAAAAGGGACAAAAAAGTTATGTTCATTTCTCGAGATTATTGCCAATTAGTGGAATAGCATATGGAAGAGTTACCTTCAGAGTTGGAGCTTACAAAAAAAGAATTTGAGTCTAAGAAAGATAAATTGAAGCAAATAATCCAAAGGCTCCAAGAAGAAAAAAGAAAAAATAAAGTAAAAAGCAAGGAAGCAAGAGGCCAAGATGAAAAAGATCATCAAACATAGACTTATTTCATTTTTTTAAAGTTAATATATTGAAGTTATCTTTTTTTTTTTTTTTGCATTAGATTGTTCTAGCAAATTAATATGTTTATGTAATCATAAATAACGATTAGTAAATATGCAAAATTATTCATGATTAATCAGCTTTCTATTTAAATTTTGATTTTTTGAATTAATGATCAAATTAATTATAGCTAATTTATAGGAGGCAAGAATTGATATTTAAACATAATTAATTTAGCCATAATAAATTATTTTAAAATTACTTATATAATTAAATTCATAATTGTAAAACATATGGCATTTACCTATGACATTTCACTTGTAAAAAATGTAACATATCCACATAAGATTATTTCTTTTTATAATAAAGGCTTTGGCTTTTATATATTTATATAAGATTTAACAATTAGAGTTGGTAGAAGTTTCTATGCAAATTAATGTCAACTATGAGAGTAATTCTTAAGGCTTGTGTCTAATGATTTGTCTCTTTATTTTAAAAGTCATGACTAATTTAGTATTGATTGATATATCTTCAAAATTTTTGTGCATGTTGATTTTAGATGTCAGGATAAAAGACCCTTTATAAAAAAAATGAAACTAAGACTCCATTTGAATGGACAGTGAAATTAGTTCCAATGAATTTGAAAATTACAATAACGGTGAGATTATTTATTGTAATGATGAGATTGAATATTGTAGCGGTAAAATTGAAATCAATAATGAAATATATTTGGATATAAAAACAACGATAATTGTGAGATGAAAAAAAAATGATTATTAGAGACATTAATCTAAAAATAAATTAAAAATTATTTTGATGAATATTTTAAATTTATTTAACATTTAAAATATTAAAAATTAATTTTTTAGTAACAAAAAATATGCGGTAGAAATAAAATATTGTTTTTAAATTGACTAAAATTATTTTAATCTTAATAAATAAAATTGGATTAAAAAATGTAAAAAATGAGGTGTAGTGGCTCATTGTTACCTTTTCTCATTGGTGAAAATTTGCTCTCCCACAAATGCCTTTCAACCTAATTCAAATGTGATATTGTTACCAAATGGATACTTGCGATGCCATTGCAACAAAAAAAGGCTTACTCGCACCTCATCATTATTGTGAAAAATTCCTTACCTATCCCAGTGACAAAAAAATTTGAAATCCTTTTATTATATATGCCATATTATAATTATTTCATTTGCTTATATCTATATCTATATATAAAAGCTATCCACCAACTAGATTTGCTCAATTGAGGGGTAAACATGGGAAGAAAAATATTAATGTTTTTTCAAAAGTTTCTCTTCTTTTTTCATTTTTCCTATCCTTTTCTTGTTTCTTTTTTTTTTCTTTATCTTGTCCTTTTTCTTATCCTCCTTTCTTTTTTTTTCTTTCTTTTTACTTTTTTTTTCTCTTTCCTAACTAAATATAAGCCTTGCCCAATCATCGGTGGCTATCCTTCTTCTCTTCCTCCTCTTTCTTATTCTTTCTCTTCTCTTTTTTTTTTTTTTTTGCCAGCCAAATATTCGTCAAATAGTCTAAACCTTTCATTGTTCGACTGAAACTGCCTCTTTTTTATTTTTTTTATTCTCTTTTCTATTGGTTTCCTAGATTGTGGTTTTTGTTTTTTTTTCATGTGTTTTTTCGTTATGAGTCTTATGATAAGTTTTAGGTATGGCAATGGAAGCATTTTTTTCAGTATTTTTTAGCTTTCTTTTCTCTTAATTTTTAGACTATTTTGACATCTTTTTAAAGTTAATATTTTTTTTCTTTTTTAATTTAATTAAGACATTAAACATTTGATTTCATTTGTTCTTCACAATTTTGTTTTATATAATTTGATTTCGCACATGCAAAAGAAAGTGTAAAAATGTGTTTTGGGCTTGAAAATGTTTGATTTGTTTATCTGATTATTTTTAATCTTTTGTTTGATGTAGATGAAGGTATGTTTTGAATATAAATTTGGTTTGAGTTTATGTCGTAAGTTGTTTTTGTTTTCATGCATGAATTTCTTTGCATGTGTTATTAACCGATATGATCTATTATCTTTCAAGTAAAAAAATGTAGGCAAAAATCAAAATTAAACTAGGTTTTCTATAATGGCCTATCTGAGATTGAATTTTTTATAAATGGATAATTTTTCTTTCCCCATTTTTCTTTCTTTTCATGTTTAGTATACTCTTTTTATTTTGCTTTGCATGCAATTTTTTTTTGGATTTATTAATTTTTAAAAGTTTTTGGTATTTCTGATTTTCAAAAGTACAAAAAAAAAAAGTTTACCCAAAACAGAGGAGTTTTGTAAGTAATACAAGAAAGATCACCTTCAAAACAAATCTATTGCTATTGTAAGTGTGAACAATGGTTTTTATTGTTTGTTTCCAAGTTTCTTTCATTTTAATTTAATTTTGCTTTTTCTCTTTCTCTTTTGCGGTTAAATTTAGGTTGGCAAAACTAGCGGAGATAAATGGAAGAGCATGTCTAAAGCTATAAGTATTTAGCTATTTTAGTGTTAAAAATCTTTTAAAAAGTACTTGCAAATATGCTCTCTGATTAATTTAAAATAAATGATTTTGGGAAAAACATCCTTATATTGCTAAGCTAAGAAATGAAAGGTTGAGTATGAAAAGAATATGAAAGCTTACAATAAGAAATATGCGATTTACTTTAATTTTTTAAATCAATCGATTAACTATTTGGTTAACAGCTATACATAAGTTTGTCTTGATCCTTTTGCATATTTTTTTCTAATTGATCATGCTGAATTTTAAGCACCTAAACTTTTAAAGGAAGTGTATTAAGATCTAGGTGATCTTTTGACAAAGATTTTCTTTCAACTCACTAATTGAGCATTAATGATAGCCTCAACACTATCCTCAATATTTAAAAAGAAAAATTTGTAAGGAACCTAAATATTTCTTTCTCAATTTGCTTTATAAACATTCATTGCTACCATTGATCTTGATTTTTAGTTAAATGCACAAATGGTTTTATAGTTGCTTGGTTTTCAGGTGCCTTCATTTCTTATCTAAAAGATCTTTACTCAAACATTTCATACATTAATGTATAATTGTTTAATAGGTAATTTTTTTATTTTTTTTATTTTTCCTTTGCATTTTTAATTCAAATGGTTTGGTTATATTGAATTTGTTATCATTTCTAGCCTTTTTTTATGCCATGAGTATTGTACATTTAACAATAAAGAATACTTTAAGGTTGGGTTAGCTGAGTCAAAGTTCTGGTGTTGCTAGGCAAAAGAAGAGGTAAATTTTTTTGTTGTTGTAATGATTATCTGTGTTTACACAGAGAGTTGTTGCTAAGTATATTGCTAGACTATCTTTTTTTAATAGCTTACTTAAGACCCATAACTATGCTGATGCTTTATATTCAGAATACAAGGTCATCATGGGATGAACTAAAGCACATAAAATAGGTTGTTGGATTCTTGGTATGTTAAGGCACTGTTTGATAATATAGATAATGTGATGGGTTGTTTTGTTAGTTTTTTGTTATTGAACTTTTTTGTTGTTTGAAGTAAGAAGTATTTTTAACTTCCTTAGTTATTTAGTGTAGAGTCCATGACTTTAAGTGTTGTTATACTAACAATTTTGAAAATGATTATTTAGCATATTAAGAAAAAATCCTCGAAATATTTTCATGAATTCTTTCAAAAGGTCTCATTTTATTATTATGTTTGACATTGAACAAGGTTTGAGGTAATATAATCATATTGATTGTTAATGGTTCTCTACATCAGTTTTACAATTATGATTGTCTACAAGATTAATTCTTATAAATGTTATTGTTTTGTGTGGATTTGCAGTTAAAAACTTGTTATTGGAAACGTTTGATGTTCATATTTAAGCTTATATTTTTTAGCAATCGTTTGTTGAGCTGAACAATGGAAAATGAGAACTTAATAGTTGAATTTATACATAACTTGAAGGTGATACATCACTTCTTTGGCTATAAGAATAATATTGAATTTGTTAAACGTCTATTGCAGAAGGCAATTGTTCTTAAAACACTATCATTAACCTATGAAAAGCTTAAATTTGATCCTGAATTGAATGATAAAATAAAAGCAATTTATACTTTGTTTCTAATGTCTGATTTGTTCTTTTATTATGTTAGTGTTTGTCAATCCCTCTTTGCATAGTTATGAAAAACTTTGCCATGATTTAATTTACTTATTTTTTCTTTTATTTTTTTTATCCTTTAGAATTTTTTCTAGTTGTTTGTGATAAATATTTTCATAATATGTTAAAGGTGTGTTATGGTTAGAAAATAGATTAATAACTTAGAAAGAAATAAGTTAGAGTTCCAAAAAAACTCAATATATTTGAGTAGAACAAAATTAAAACATTTAAAAAAACCTTAAACTAAAAGTTAATTGATAGAACTTCTTATTTAAAATAAATAACTACTTTGAGATTGTAAATTTGAATGGCAAGATTTAAAGTTGTGCAGTTTTAAATCCAAATAAATCTAGAATTTATATAGCAGTGTAGGTAATTGGTTTGATCTAGAGTTTATAAAATTCTTGAATTGATAGATCTAGAGTTGTATAATTTCAAATCTTAAATTATCTTGATTTTAAGTATCAATATTTTTTTATATTTTAGTCTTTTGAATTTGACATTAAAAAATAAATATTTTATGAATCTATGTAGACAACATATTTTATTGTCGGTTAGGTGATCTTCATTTGCTTAATCTAGTAATGTCATATTCTGTCATCTATGATTAGATTATGTCAAATATATGAAAATGACTTTTAAAATCACTTAATGACCTAAATATAAAGAGAATTGAAGAATTTTTATAAGGTGCTATAAAACACATTGACATTAGCCATAAATCAATTTTAGCTACAAAAAAATAAGGCTTTCCTCTAAAAGCTTACAGGCTTTTTGCCCTTTTAATTTATGAAGTTCCTACTTTTATGTTAGAGTTTTTTTCCAACAATTGGTGTTTTAAACTAATATATCTTTCTTCTTTTTCTTAAGTTATTAGGTATATTTCTCTATGTTGATGCTGAGTTGCAAAATAAGGTTACTTAAGTTATTAGGTCATTTTTTTAGGATTATTCAAGGCGTTTTCTACAAAAAAAAGCCATTAATAATCTTTTTTTTAGATTATTCAAGGTATTTTTGGTGAGAAAACGCCTTGAATAATCCCTTAGAAAAAATTGAAAAGGATTATTCAATGTGTTTTTTAGCCAAAAATGCCTTAAATAATCTTTTACAAAAAATTAAATGGGGTTATTCAAGACTTTTTTGGCCAAAAATACCTTAAATAATCCTCTTCATTTTTTATTGGGGATTATTCAAAATGTTTTGGGTGAAAAACATCTTAAATAATCTCCTCTAATTTTTATTAGAGATTATTTAAGGTGTTTTTGGTCAAAAACGCCTTGAATAATCCCTTGCTAAAAACACTATAGCAGTTCAATCGATTAGAGTATAAGGTTATTAACCATAAAGTTTTAGGTTTGATCCTTCTCTCTAGCATTTTGAGAATTTTTAAAGAGTACAAAAAAAGCATGGTAATAGTGTTTACATTATAAATGCTTTGAATAATCCCTTGATAAAAACACTGGAGCAGTTTAGTTATTTAGAACATACGATTATTAACTATAACTATCTAGATTCAATCCTTTCCTTCAACGTTTTGAAGATTTCTTAAAGAGTGCAAAAATGCTTGTTAGTGGCATTTTCATTATAAACGTCACTATATTTATAAAAGTCAAAGTATATAGTGGTGTTTAGGTCAACAAACACCACAAAAATATATTTTCAGTGGCGTTTTAAAATCCAAATGCCACTATATAAAAATTTAATAACGTTTTATAAAAAAACACCGTTAACATTATAAAACACAAAACTTTGTAACATTTATTTAAAAATGCCGCTAAAAGACAGCCACTATATTTATAAAAGTCAAAGTATATAGTGGTGTTTAGGTCAACAAACACCACAAAAATATATTTCAGTGGCGTTTTAAAATCCAAATACCACTATATAAAAATTTAATAACGTTTTATAAAAAAACACCGTTAACATTATAAAACACAAAACTTTGTAACATTTATTTAAAAATGCCGCTAAAAGACAGCCACTAAATTTTTATTTTTCTATAGTGAGAGATAAATGCATTTATTATGATAGAGTGTTTATAGACATCATCAAAGATTGAAGATAAAAAAATTTGAAAAAAAAATTCCTTTGTACACTTTTGATAGACAAAATTAATAAATTCAAGGGTAGTTTGTAAACTAAGAAACAATAAAACTGCCACACTTTATACAACATGCAAACAAATTTGAAAGAGTAAAGAGAAAAGAGAAAAAGAATTATTCTCGAGTTTGGAAGGGAAGGAATTGAAAGACCAACCTCATCCTAGCTAGAAGAGAAAAGACCAGAGAAAGAGAGGGCTATGATATAACATGTGGAATATTTCTTCCCTTTGTCACACTTTAGATAAGCCTTTTTTTTAAAGAAATGTAAAATATGATTTGATTAAATCAAACCATATTTTAGAGAAAATTATTGAGAAAAATATAATTCACAAAAATTAAGGTAAGGAAATTAGCAACAAAAGTTTAAATTAGGCCTAACCAACATAATTAATTAGTGATAATTGAGTTAAGATTGGTTTAATTAGCGCTAAAATCCAAAACCCCCTTTGAAAATATATCTAAAAGACACTTAGCCCCTATTGTTTTAAAATGCATTTTTCCCCATTGACCATACAAAGTAGTTTGTCAAAAGTTAATTATAAAAATAAAAAAAAATTAAAAAAATCATCTGATCTATTTTTAAAAATTTATCAACTTATATATAAATAAATAATCCATTATCATGACATAAGTAAAGATCAGTAAAAAGAATTTAAAAATAGTTACAATTTTGTTATTAACAATTGAAAGAAAAAATCACAATTACAACTTTGGTTACAACGCCCAACATCATTATCATCAATTTTATTTCAATGTAAAAAGCTCAAATTAAAAAACTAGACTCATTAGAATCTATTTGATGGCTCTAAGCTCTACTCTTCACTTGAAATTGAATTAATTGTATTATAGGTTAAATGATAAAAATATTCTTGAACTATGATTAAAAAATTATTTAAAATTTTAATATTTTATTACAATTAATCAAATTTTTAATATTTTATTTAAATTAATTAAATCCTTAATTGAATGGATGGTCAAAGGGGAAACAACGCATTTTGAAACAATGGGGTTACGTGTCTTTCAGGTATCCTTTTAGGGATTTTGAATTTTACCTGGTTAATTAGGGTTATTTTAATATTATTATTGTGGTTGAAAAAAGTTTAAGATAAAAAAAAAGTACGTTAAAAAGTGTGATAAAAGAAAATTAAAAATTTAAGTGCTTGATAATATTGTAAAAAAAATGTTATAAATATCAACAAATGATTAGTTCAATTGGTTAAGGTCGTTATCATCGATTAAGAGGTCTTGGATTTGAGTTCTGCCGATGGTGATTTGTTGGTGTCATCTCGAATGCACAGCCTGTATTCATTTATCTTAAACTGTCAAGTACGACACATCTTGTCATGACCTGAAGAACTAAACAGTCTATCTACTCCCGAATTTTTTAGAACCAAAAGAAATTATTATAAATAATTAAAATATCTAAAATATATATAATAAAATATTAAAAATATAGAAATAATAATGTGGTTTTTATCCTCAATGCATTTTTTTTTTCGTAAAAGCATGTATTGATGAGCCTTTTAATTTGAGTTAGAAAAATTAAACTTTTAAACTAAAAAGCCAAGTTTTTTTATTGTTTAACATGACCTTTAGGTTAAAAGCAACTTTTGAATGTAAAAATTAATTTTTAACAGTAATATTAAACCAAATCTTAATAATTAATTAATTAATGGAATGTGCTAGAAGTTGAAGTCGTTGAAGGCCCAACAACTTTGTGTTAATGTATGAGAGAAAAGAGTCCATAAACTTATGGACTAAACCCTCGCTTAAAACCTGAAGAGTCCATTTCAAACAAGGCTTTGTGGTAATTAACTTTGCCAGAGAAAATCTGGCATGATGGCTAATATGTGCAATTATCAACAATAGCGTACTTTGTGCTAGGAGAGAATCAATACGAGGATAAAAAGTAAGGCTACAATTGTAGGGATAAAAGAAAGGATTAATGTTTCTGACAGTGTATAATTTTTATAAATTATCAGTGAATAATAAAAAAAATTTTATTAATGAATAAAATTTTAAATTTTAAATCCTTAAAAGTAAATATTAATAAATTTATTTAAAGATAATTAATTAAAATTAAAACTTTTCTTTTTTATCATCTCCTTTTGTATTTATCGTCTACTTCTTTTGATTTTCTAATTATTTTTACTGGATAAGCTTTTCGTTTCAATCAAATTTTGTGATTTTAAAGTGATTTTGTTGAATTTCACTTTAAAATTTTTATTTTTATTTGCAGCTTTGGATACTAATTTTGGGTATTGGGTGTTGAATGACTTTATATGCTCTCAATTTTATGTTTTGTTACATAAACAACATTTGTTATTTCTCCATTTTTATCCTGGAGTTGTATTTTTACATCTTGTGCTTTGTTTTGTCCCTTTTCTATTTACCAGAGTAGTTCCTTCTTCTTTTTTTTCGAATAACCAAATTTAAAGATTTCCACTGGAATTATTGCACATTGTGGTTTTATACACTGCATTGAGTTCCTACCAATTGACAAGGCATGAGAGCTGGGAAAATTGTCAAATCAGATTATATGTCGAATTTGATAATCTTGACAGCATTGATCAATGTTGAAGTGAGTGTTATCTCTTGACAGCATTGATCAATTGCTTATCTGTGAGGGAGGTTTCACTACTAGCCTAAATTTTGTTTTGTTCATTAAAAAAATTCATTTCATGTTGTGTTTTAATTGTTCAACAAATTTCATACTAAAAAAGCTTATCCAGTAAAAAGAATTAAAAAATCAAAAGAAAGAAACGGTAAATGCATAAGAAGGTGACAAAAATTATTTTTTAATTTTAATTAATTAACTTTAAATAAATTTATTAATATTTATTTTTAAAGGTTTAAAATTTAAAATTTTATTCATTAATAAAGTATCTTTGTATTATTTACTGACAGTGTATGAAAATGATACACAATCAGTATAGACATTAATCCTAAAAGAAAATTCAACAATCTTGACTTTTTGTGAAGTAAGGTAGGCGAGGGGGCTTAGTTTAGCGTTAGTGGAAATCCTCCACCCTTCATCTAGAACAATTAAAAGAAGATTAAAATATTATAAAAATTTTGAATTATTTAGTTTTTATATTTTTATTATACTCAAATAAAAAAAATTTTATTTATATACAAATAAATTTTTATTATTTTTTAGATTTTTCTTATTTAATGTAAAAATATGAGTTTGGAATACAAAAATTACAGCAATGTAATTTCAATTATGTTAATTTTATTGCATTTTTCCTTTTCGATGCATGTGTCTTTACCTTTCATCCATTTGAATGGAACTTTTTTGACCAAAAACATTTAGATATAATTTTAACTTAGAAAATTATTCTTTTTTTTTTTTCGTGACAGCTATTTCAGTTCTTCTTGGAAATTTTAAAGGTGAGAATACTTTGACCATCCTTGGCATTGGAATCCTCGTAGATTATTTTAAAAAATGGACCAAATATCACAGTATAACTTTAACATTTTAATATTCAGTTAATATTATAATTTATATTGTCTTTTAACATCTTTTGTCTTTCTTTGAGAAATAATTAATTTTACCACTTATAAAATTCATGATGATCATCTTGTGTATGAAATATAGGATAAGTACAAAAAAATCTTTAACTAAAGTTTTCAACTATTATAAAATAATGAATCTAAAATCTATTAATCTTAATATCTAAAATTTATTTATATTTATGTTATGAAATATATGAGAGTTTAATTAATTACAAGATAATAAATAATAATAATAAAATCATAATAAATAATAATAATAGATTAAATGATTATTGAACTTTAATTTAGGAATTTTTTGACTTTTTTACCAATAATATTCATTTATAAAATCATATATGATTATATGATATGCATGAAATAATATTTCATTTTAATAAATTTTAATTGAAATAATGAGATAGTATACTCAATTTTCTTTTTTGTAATTTTTAAAAATTTGAATTTAACATTGAACTTTTTGATAAAGTGAGTTGATTCACAATCCTATTGAAAATTTTTTCTAGCTACATCATCTAAGCTATCAGCAAACCCATGGGGATATTGACATATTGTGGTCCAAGCCAGAGCAACCTGTCTTAGTCCACTTGTTTTTAGCATTTAATAATCAACTATAAAAATATATATTTTTGGGAAAATGTTATAGACACTTAAAGATATATATACATATACATATGTAACTATTTTTTTTTCACAACAATTTTTTAATTTAATAAAAAATTATTTTATTTCTTTATTTTTAAAATATCATCACAAAGTAATATGTACATACATTTATAGTTGTGTATATAGATAGGATTGTCCTTTTCTCCTTAAACATAAATTGTATTTAATGAAAACGAGAAACAAAATTCAATTCAATTTCTCTCTCTGGGCATCTAGAAAAGGTTTTTAAAGAAATTATATTACTAATTTCCTTTGAGTTTCTTGTGCAATGTGAACAGGTCACATTATTATAATCAAATAATAATTCGTCAGCATAGAGCGACCGGCACCTGGGAATTGGAAATAGGCATAGAATTGTCAATGTATTTTTTTAATCTTTCTCTAACTTTATATTTCCCATCCAATTCCGTTTCTTGATATCATCATTTTCATCCCTTTAGAGTAGCCAAAGAAGTGCAACAAAGAACACAAAATTTCTGCCATGGCCTCTTCCATGACAGTGAAAATCCTTGAGATCACCCGAATCAAGCCATCCCCTGAATCACACAACTCTGCCAACGAATTTGAATCCTTCCTTCCACTCACTTTCTTTGACACTTACTGGTTCAAATTCCCACCAGTTGAACGACTCTTTTTTTACCGACTCAACAGCTCATCCCCTGCATATTTCATCTCAGTAATCCTCCCCAAACTCAAGCAATCTCTTTCTCTAACGCTGCTCCATTACCTCCCCCTTTCCGGCAACCTCAAGTGGCCATCAAATGCCCCCAAACCCATCATTTCATACACTCCGAACGATGGAGTTTCACTCACAGTGGCCGAGTCTGATGCAGACTTTGACCGTCTCTCCAGCAATGGAATATATGAAGCTGTTGAGCTACATCCTTTGATACCTCAGCTGATAACATCAAATGATTCAGCATCAATTATAGCTGTGCAAATAACCCTGTTTCCTGATAAAGGGTTTTCCATTGGAATCATAGCTCACCATACAGTTCTGGATGGTAAAACTACAACCATGTTCATGAAATCTTGGGCTTACTTATGTAAGCAAGGGAATAGAGAAAACTCCCCTTTGCCACCAGAATTAACCCCATTTTTTGACAGGGGCGTTATTAAAGATCCTACAGGGCTTGACCTTGATATGCTATACTTGAACCAATGGCTAACCAGTAATGGCTCAGAATCAGATACTACTGGTCATAAAAGCTTGAAGGTTTCATCGGACAAAGGAGAAGCTTCTAATCTAGTTCGAGCCACAATTACCATCACTCCTGATGATTTCAAGAAAATGAGAGAAAGGCTACTATCCAAATCATCTGATAGCTCAAAGCAACTTCATTTATCAACTTTTGTGCTTACACTTGCTTATGTAACTACTTGCATAGTTAAGGCAAGAGGTGGAGAAGGCGATAGAACTGTTTACCTTGGATTCACAGCTGATTGCAGGCCCCGTTTGGACCTACCTGTCCCAGAAAACTATTTTGGAAACTGTAATACTCCTATATTCGAGGTATTAAAAGCAAGACATTTCATGGATTTTGAAAACGGGTTTGCATTTACTGCAGAAAAGGTAAGCAATATGGTCAAGGGATTAACAGACAAAGGGGTTTTTGCAGGAGCAAAAGATAAGCTGACACCCGTATTCGATGTAGCTAAGGAGCCGGCAGGATCTGCACAAATTATTTCTGTTGCTGGATCGCCTCGATTTGGTGTTTATGAAACGGATTTTGGGTGGGGAAGGCCATGGAAAGTGGCGGTAGTATCCATTGAAAAGAATGAAGCTATTTCTATGGCTGAAAGTAGAGACGGGAGGAAGGGAATTGAAGTTGGCTTGGCTTTCAGGAAGCATGAAATGGAGCGGTTTTTCTCTCTGTTTCTCAAAGATTTTTAACAAGATATTCCAGCGGAGGAAATAAAAATTGTGGAAGATGATCAAATCCATTGCAATTTTCAGTGGCTATAATCAAATTGTCTTTCAATTTTATGCCATATGCACGTTGATTTTTTTTTTTCTTTTTTTCTTTTTATTATGTTGGTAAGATGATATACATGCACTGCAACTATAAAAGAGAATAAATTCGAATGATGATTTGAATACATCTTTTTTTCTTTTTTATCATAAGACAATAAAGCGCATGAAAATTAAATAGCAAAATACTTTATTCATAATTCCCAAAACTGTTATGAAGTATGTACTCGTTAACTTGAATAAACAAGGATTAATGTGAAATTGTCCATATACTATGGCTTAATATTGAATCTTGTCACTATGCTTCAATATTATTGAATTTTGTAACCATACTTTAATTATGTTGATTTAAAAAAAAAATTAAAAAAAAATTGTAAATCAACAAAATTGAAATATTGTTAAAAATATTATGTTAAAGCAAATTAGAAATTTTGTGATTGTATTTTTAATCTCGTTTATTTTAGAATAAAATAACAAAATCTGAGTATTTCATTTTCTGTTGATTTTTAAGAAAAATCTTACGACGTAGTCAAGGAAACCAAGGAATTCTCACCTTGATACCTCCAATAAAAGTGAGAATAGGGGTAAAAAAAAAAAAAAAAAAGCAAGGATACATTTTTTTCAACTGTAAAAGAAGTTCGTTCAACAACATTGAAGCGGAGTGACATCTTTCCAAAAGTCCTGAATCAAAATCTTCAAGCAATTTAAGAGTTATCAAGCGTTTAGTGTTTTAATTCTTTCAAGTGAACAATTTTTATTTATTTTTTATTTATCTTTAATTGTACTAAATTAACAAATACACAAAATTTTTGTAAAACCTAAGCATTGTTTGAGATCAAAATATATATATATATATATATGTGTGTATATGAGTGTATATGTAAGAGTATATATATATATATATATATATGTATATGTATATATAAAGATATCTTCTTGAGTGCTTTTTTGTGTTTTAGTGGAAACTTATTTTGGTTTATAAAATTCTTCCTCAACCTTGAAAAGTAAAGAAATACTTAGATGAATTTTTTTTGAGTGAAGTTTGTAAAATTTTCTACTAAAAACTATTAAATAAAAATTAAAATAAAAAATTAAAATTGATAGAATTTTTTTCTTTGAATAAGTATCAATCACATTTGAATTATAAATAATATTTTTAATAATATTTTTATATATTATTGATTTTCATATTAAACTCTATCAATCTATGGATTTGAATTTTTTTTTAAGTTTTTATTAAATTATTTATAAAAAATTGTATAAACTTTATTTAAAAATATTTCATATAAGTTTTATGAAAAGTAAGGATTTAGAGATTATACCTTAGCATTGAAAGATAATTAATGTAAAAGTTACACCTAAACTTTGAAAAGTTATTTGTAAGTTGAGATTGTACCTTAGCATTGAAAGATAATTAATGTAAAAGTTACACCTAAACTTTGAAAAGTTATTTGTAAGTTATTTGTAAGTTGAGATTGTACCTTAGCATTGAAAGATAATTAATGTAAAAGTTATACCTAAACTTTGAAAAGTTATTTGTAAGTTTGAATAAGATAATGAATTGGACTTTTTGATAAAAGGAAACGAAGAGAAGAGAGGACACAAGTACCTTGAAGAATGACTAATTTTCTATAAATTTTTGTGTTTAAATTTTTATCCTTTGTCATCTATTTAATTTTAAATTCATTTTGCATTTAAATTTCTTATGTTTTTATTCTATTGTTATTTTCCCATAAATATATATTTATTCAACTTTAATTTTTTTAAAAATTTAGAGCCAATCTAATTAATCGCTTCTTAAACTATATATCTATATTTAAACTAACAATTAGTGTCAGAGTTTGAAGTGTATTTTGTAAAACTAACAATTTAAAATTAAGACATAGCTAAGGATAGACAAGAACCACGGCCCTCAAAATTTTTTTACTCTCGTGTAGAAAATACTTGACCCACTAAAAATAATGTTTGGCCTTCTTTTCCCAATAAAATTACTATCTAGCTACATTTTCTCATATTTCTATCTTTGCTTTTGTTTAAAGTGATCCTATGACTCAAATTTTTTATATTACATTTGATAAAAGACAATTCATCATGAACTCTCCTAATATATGTTCTATAATTTAAATTACACTCAATGGAGGGTTATAATAAAATCTTTTACCGTGATTCAAGATATGAAAGTATGAAAAATTATGAAACCCAAAGTTTTAGCTTAATTTGTTCTGTCGTAACGGTTTTGTGTCCGTCCGATGAATTTGAAAACGAAATAAAAAATAATGGAGTCGCCACTAATATTTTTTTTTTGGCTAGTGCGATTGGCCACCTATTAAAACATATCATTTTAATGAAATCTTAAAATTAATTAAAATTTATTAAAAAGATAATTTTATGATCTGCGCAATAGTCGGGAGTCGAGAGTCGTGTGGGGAAGGATTAGCACCCCCACAGAGCTCGTCTAAGACGATACCAATTAACTACAAGTTATCCTTCGATTTTGATAAAAACAATCTTATTTTTGGTATTTGAAAATTAGTTTTCTTGATTTTTTTATTTTTTATTTATTGTTTTTATATTCAAATATTATTTGAGAAAAATAAATTAGAACCTTTTTATTGAAATAATTCTTAAAATGTTTCAGTACGTTGATAATATTAGAAGAACTTTTTCTCACCTAGAGATTTCTTAGGCATCGCTTCTCGGAATACCTTAGAATCTTATCCTCGAAGATCCGAATTTACTTTTCATAAAAATTATGTCATATATGCAATGCATAATGTTATCATGTTGATGCATACATTTTATTCTCTTTTTAAAAAAATTTATTAATTGTTTTATTAATTTTTTTTATTTTTAATTTTGACAAAAAAAAAAAGAATTTTTATTGTATTGAAGTTTTTCTATAAATATTCCAATACACTAATAATATTTAAAAAAAAAATCTTCTCACCTAGGGATTTCTTAAAGCATCTCTACTCAAAATACTTTTGGAATCTATCATTTGATAAAAAAAATTTTTCTTATTTATATTATTATTTTTTAATATATTAATTAATTTTTATTTATTGTTAACAAAAAGAAAATTTTTATTGTATTGAAAAATTTTTATAAATACTCCAATACACTGGTAGTATTTAAAAAAATTATTCTCACCTAGAGATTTCATAGGCATCACTACTCGGAATACCTTTAAATCCCATCATTGGATAAATTTTCCTTTTCTTATTTTTTTTATCAATATTATTATTATAAAGTTTCATTATTTTTTTCATTTTATTATATTTTAAAATTAACAAAATTATAGAAATTTTAACTACATAAAAAATTATTCTAACAAATTTAAATATTTTAGTATGTATAAATATTATAAAAATAATATATAAAAAAATTTAAAAAAATTTTTTTTTACCTAAACCGAACCGATCAACGTGAGTCCGGTCGGATCGACGGCTCGACAGCTCGGTTTGGTTTGGCGGTTTAGGGACGGTTCAACCCGGTCGGGTGGGTTCAAATGAAATGGTCAGGAGTCAAAAGGGGAACGGATCTTCGGGTCGATTGCGCGGATCTCAGGTCGGGTTATGGGTCGACGCGAGGATCCTCAGTTCTCAAAACAGCATCGTTTTGGGCATTATTGAAACAATGTCATTTTTGGTTTAGTCTTAAAAAAAAATTTTCATTCATTCTTTTCTTTCAGTAGAAAAAAATTTTTTTTTACTAAACCAAAAAAAAATCGTCGGTCGGCAGCTCCTCCACCGTCGCCAACGCCGTTCATCGGTCACCGACTGCCGTCGTCGGTGGTCGAAAAATTTCACAATCTCCCAAAAGCTTTTTTTTTTGTCCTCGTTCCAGATCCGACCTTATTTTCGCCAGAAACATCCCTGATAAGCGTAGATCGGGGCTCAAACTTTCAGGTTTTTTTTTAAAACTAAAATTGATTTTTTTTTAGGTAGCTTCTCTGGCACTGGGTTCCCCATTCCAGGGGACCGTTTCTGCCCTTTTTTTGTTTCTGCAAAATGGTTTTATTTTTTTTTACAGAAAGCTCTTTTTTTTTAAATTTTTTTTACATTCTTTTTTCGATCCCTCTCTTTTTCACAGATTACAAGCTCTATTTATAGAGCTTGCTGGGATTCATATCCCAGATCTTCAGGGATTCGAGTCTCATTTTTTCAACTAGCGTGATAAACTGACATTCACGCATTGGCTAATGTCGACGGTTGCTGGTGGTGGTTTTAGATTTTAGAGAGAGTGCATTTAATGCACTCATGCTTAGTCAACTTGAATCGAATAAGGAAGAAGAAGAAAGAAAAAGACAGAAGAAAAGAAAAAAGAAAGAAAAAAAGAAAATGAAAAAAAGAAAAAAAATTAAATTAAATAAATAATAATAATAATAATAATAATTTAAAAAATGGTGTTTACAGTTGCCCATCTTTGCCTATTTCTGAGAATCAGGAATAAAACAAACAACCATTTTATTCTGAAAGAAGAAACATTAAGCACAAAATATATATATCTTTTAAGGCTCTAAAAGTTCAACCACATCTTTGAAATTTTAAAAGGTTCCTCTAAGCAGAGGCTCAACAATTTTTGAAAATTAAAAAAAAACTCATCTAAGTAGAGGCTCAACAACTTTGAAATTCTCTTGAAAAAACTCATCTCAGTAGAGGCTCAACAACTTTAAAATTCTATTAAAAAAGCTCCTCTCAGTAGAAGCTCAACAACTTTAAAATTCTCTTGAAAAAGCTCATCTTAACAGAAGCTCAACAACTTTAAAAAATCTCATCTTGAAAAAGTTCCTCTCAGCAGAGGCTCAATAACTTTAAAAAAATCTCATCTTGAAAAAGCTACTCTCAACAGAGGCTCAACAACATTAAAAAAATCTTATCTTGGAAAAGCTCATATCAGTAAGGTTCAACAACTTTAAAATTCTCATTTTGGAAAAGTTTCTCTCAGTAGAGGTTCAACAACTTTAAAATTCTCTTAAAAAAGCTCATTTCAGCAGAGGCTTAACAACTTTAAAAAATCTCATCTTCAAAAAGCTCATCTCAATAGAAGCTCAACAACTTTAAAAAAATCTCATCTTGAAAAAGCTCTTCTCAACAGAGGCTCAACAACTTTAAAAAAATCTTATCTTGGAACAGCTCCTCTCAGCAAAGGCTCAACAACTTTAACTTTAAAAATCTGATCTTGGAAAAGCTCCTCTCAACAGAGGCTCAACAACTCTAAAATCTCATCTGGAAAAGCTCCTCTCAGCAGAGGTTCAACAACTTTAAAATTCTCATTTTGGAAAAGCTCCTTTCAGTAGAGGCTCCACCACTTTAAAATCCTCATATCTTGAAAAGGGCTCCTCTCAGTAGAGGTTCAACAACTTTAAAATTTCATTTTGGAAAAACTCCTCTCAGTAGAGACTCAACAACTTTTAAAAAATCTCATATCTTGAAAAGGGTTCCTCTCAGCAGAGGCTCAACAACTTTAAAATTCTTATCTGTTTTCAAATTTGAGTTCTCATCTTTAAACAAGTAAAATTTCCTCTTTTGAATTCTTTTGTTTGATCATTCTCTTTACTAAAATCTTATCTTTCATTAAGAAATGGAAATTTCTATCTTTGTTACAACTTCTCAGGATGCATGTACTAAGTGCTTTAAATGCAATGCATGTAACGTAATCAAAATTATGCATTATAGTAAAAAGGTTCTCGAAAATCTCTCATTTTTTACTTTTTTTATCTGAATTCTCAACAATTGCTATATAACTAATCTGTTCTTAACTTCTGACCATTTTATTCTTTATTTTTCTTCTTTTAAAGTCTACAACATCAATGTCTTGTCATGCTTTTCTCATCCTTTTTCATTTGCCTTTGTCAACTTTAAATAGTAATGCTGAGATTTTTCATGTTTGTTTTTCTTTTCATCATTTTAAGTTCAAGACAAATAAAATGTAATCACATATTTCTCTTATTCACTTGTACGATGAACAAAAATATCAAATAAGGATAAAAGAAAGGATAGGACATTATTTTCAAAGGAAAGATAACGTATTTCATTAGGCTGATAACAAGTGCATGGCAAAGTGTTTGAGTTAAAACAAATGTGCCCAAATAATGATTACAAGATAATCATGAACAAAATATTCCCAGATTCTTTCTCTAAAACTAAATCAGATGACTTTTTTGATTCTTTAGAGTTCGTAAACTATACTTGTCCCTGTGTTATGGGATTTTCTTCTGATGATGCTTCTCCTTCATATCCAAGCCGTCTTTTTAGGTTTTCGGCTTAGATAAGTTAACATTTTTTCTCTTTTTTTTTAAGCAAAATATTTTTTTACACCATCTGAATTTATTAGAGTAGGTAAATCACCTCCATCTATCTCTGCCAAAATCAATGCCCCATCAAAAAAGGTCTTTTTCACCACATACGGGCCTTTTTCAATTTGGTATCCATTTTTTTCGATTATCATGTTGATTTGGAAGGATCTTTTTCAGCACTAAATCTCCTTCCCTAAAGCAATAAAAATGGATTTTCTTGTCATGTTCTCTCATCATCTTTTTTGATATAATTGACCATGATAAAATGCTATAAGTCTTTTCTCTTCAATGAAGTTCAACTGCTCGTAGTGATTTCAAACCCATTCTGCTTCTTTTAACTCTACCTCTATCAGGACTCTCAGTGAAGGAATTTTCACTTCGATTGGTAGCATAGCTTCCATTCCATATATCAAAGAAAATGAAGTAGCCCCAGTAGATGTTCGAACTGATGTTCTATAAGCATGTAAAGCAAAAGGTAACTTCTCATGCCAATCTTTATAAGTATCAGTCATTTTCTCCAGGATTCTTTTGATATTCTTATTCACGGCCTCCACTATCCTATTCATTTTCGAACGATATGGTGCCAAATTACGATGACGGATCTTAAACTAAGTGCATACTTCATTCATCATTTTGTTGTTTAAGTTTTTGGTATTATCAAAAATAATTGTCTTTGAAAGCCCATATATGCATATTATCTCTCTTTTTATAAACTTACATACCACAGATCAGGTCACGCTAGCATATGATGCAATTTCTACCCATTTGGTGAAGTAATCAATCATCATAAAAATGAATCTATGCACATTCAAAGCTTTTGGAGTGATGGGACTAATGACATCCCGCATAGAGAATGGCCACGGAGGAGCTAAAACGTGTAATGTTGATGGCAGAGCATGAATCTTGTCAGCATAAATATAACATTTATGACATCTCCTAGCATAATCAATACAGTCGCCCTCTATTGTCAACCAATAATAGCCAACCCTTATAATTTGTCTAGCCATCATATGACCATTGTATGTGCCTCACAAATTTTATTATGCACTTCTTCAATAATCTTATTTGCTTCAACTGATTTACACATCTTAAGAGCACTTGATCTCGACCTCTTTTGTAAAAGATTCTCTATCAATGAAGAAACTCATAGCCAATCTTTTGATAGTCTTCTTATCATTTTCTATTGCATGCTCTAAGTATTGCTAGCTTTTAATGTATTGCATGATATCATGATACCATGGTCTCCCATCAATTTTTTTTTCGACACCTAAGTAATGTGCTGGTACATCCTTCACATCTAGCTTGATGGGTTAGATTTCAGTATTTGCATCTATTTTAATCATTACAGCTAGAGTAGCCAATGCATCAGTAATTTGGTTTTTCTTCTCTAAGTAGATGCTCAAACTACACTTCTTTAAATTGCTTGACCAACTTAAAGATATATTTATGGTACGAGATCAACTTAGAGTCTCTTGTCTCCCATTCACCTCATAACTGATAAATAACTAAAGCTGAATCTCCAAACACATCTAACACTTTGATCTTCTTTTCAATTACTGCTTGTAGACCCATAACACAGGCCTCATATTCAGCTACATTATTTGTGCAATTGAAATTTAACCTGGCTGTGATGGGGTAATAATGCCCATTAGGAGATATCAAAATTACCCCAATACTATGACCCAAAGCATTAGCAGCTCTATCAAAATACATCTTCCATGATTTTTTAACAGGTTCATTTTCTTCAATGGCCATCACATCCTTATAAAAAAAATTTAATTTTATTGGCTCATAATCTTCGACTGCACAATCAATAGAAAATTCAGTTATTGTACTCTTTTAATAGCCTTTTAAGTCATATAAACAATATCATATTCTGAAAGCATAACTTGTCATCGTGCTATTCTCCTTGTCAATGAGGGCTTTTCAAAGATATACTTAATAGGATCCAGTTTTACTATGAGCCAAGTAGTGTGATAAAGTATGTATTATCTAAGCCTTCGAGCTGTCCAGGTTAATGCACAACACATATTCTCTAATGGTGAATATTTAGACTCGTAATCAGTGAATTTCTTACTCAAGTAGTAAATTGCTCGTTCTTTTTTGTCAATTTCATCTCTCTGCCCAGCACACATCCTATTGAATTTTCATGCACTGTCAAGTACAAAATCAAAGGTTTTCCTGGCATTGGTGGCACCAACACATGTGGATTTGACAAGTATTCTTTGATCTTATCAAAAGCTTCTTGGCATTCATCATTCCATTCTCCAAGATCATGTTTTTTAAGAAGCTTAAAAATAGGATCACTTATAAGTGAGTTGAGAGATGAAACGAGTAATATAGTTTAATCTTCTTAAGAAATCTCATATTTCTTTTGAGGTATGAGAAGGAGATAATTTTGGATGACTTGTATCTTATCTGGATCAACTTCGATTCTTTTTTCACTGACTACAAAGCCCAATAGTTTTCCTGATTTGGCTCCAAATGTACATTTGACTTCTCAACCTATCGAATAATTTTTTAAGATTGACTACATGATCCTCTCCTTCACAAGATTTTATGATCATATCATCTATATACACTTCTATTTCTTTATACATCATGTCATGAAAGAGAGTCACCATTGCTCTTTGATAAGTAGCATTAGCATTTTTCAACCCAAAAGGCATGACTTTAAAACAGAATGTTCCTCACATTATCACAAATGTGGTTTTCTTCATATCATCTTGAGCCATCTTGATCTGATTATAGCTGAAAAATCATCCATAAAAGAAAATGTGGAGTGCTTAGCAGTATTATCTATCAGAGTATTGATATGGGGTAGAAGAAAGTTATCCTTAGGACTTGCCCTATTTAGGTCTCGATAATCATACACATTTTCACTTTTTCATCCTTCTTGAGAATTGGTACTATGTTGGCTACCCATTCAGGATATTTTACCACGTCCAAAAATCTTACATCAAATTACTTTTTTACCTCATCTTTAATTTTCAGCAGCATCTCTGATTTTATGCACCTTAGCTTTTGCTGTACTGATTTAAATTCTAGTTTCAAAGGTAACTTGTGTTTTACAATATCAGTACTGAGTCTTGGCATATCCTGGTAAGATTATATGAACACAATCACATATTCTCAGAGTAGTTCTTTTAGCTTCTACCTTTCAACTGGTAAAAGAGATGTACCAATTTTGACCTCTCTTTTGTTCTCACTATCTCTCAAATTTACTGATTCGATAATTTCCTGGTAAGGTTCAATTGGCTTATCTTCATGTTTCATTAATTTTAACAATCAGGAGGCAGTGTGTAATTATCTTAATCTTTCTCATTATCAAGTTCATCAACATGAATTAAGTTTTCAAAATTAAATCCAAGATTATTGCTATGATTATCTTCATGTTTATTATTTGAGACCCTGTAAAAGGGTAAGATGAAAAGAATATTGGCACACAAATATGAAATGACAAAAAAATGATGAAAAAGTAACAGAAAGCAAAATGAAGATGAAAATAATAGAAGAAATACAGATGCATCTTCTAAGTCTTTTATTAAAACAACAAATATAAAGACACCACAAAAGATCACCCAATACTTATAAAAGTAATTAGAGATTTAAAGTTTCATATTACTTTTCAAAAGTTTTAAAGACAATAGGCAGTTCTACTACTTTTTAGTTATTTAGCTCAAAATTTGTAGGATAATGGTGTACAAACAACTCTTCATCTTGACTTTCTTTTCTTCTTCATCCATCATTTTAATGGCTAGCTCAAAAAAATTTTCCATAAATCCTACATTTAGGGTTGTAGGTAGATCTAGGTAAATATATCCTCTCGAACGAAAAAAATTATAGAAGTATGAAATGACCATAGGCTCTGACTCCGGCTCATATCCCTCAAGATTAACCATTATCTTATTTTTCTTTTCATTCATCATACTCACTTTGTCCCCTCTTGTTGACTTATACACTAAGCCAAATCTGTCTTTCTTGTCATGTATGGATGATGGCTTTGTGATTCCTTATAGGTTCTTCTCAAGTTCAGCTCCAGGTCATCATCCCATCTTGGTAAGCTGTTTGACAACCATTTTAGTTGTCATAGACAAGTGTGGTGAATATAGTTTATATCCCTGAGCCACATATGCTGCATTAGCAATCTCGAAAGATCTATATGAGCATTCTAGGGCTTTATCCGTTACTTTTACATAAAGAGTATTTACTAGTTGGGTGACCAATAAATCTTCTTCTCTTAATATACATATCAATTTTCCATCAACAATGAATTTGACTTTCTAATGTAATAAAGATGGAACAGCACCTGCCATACGGATCCATAGTCTACCCAATAAATAGCTGTGTGAAGGAAAAATATCTATAACTTGGAATTTGATATTGAAAGTGCACGGGCCAATCTGTAATGGCAATTTTATGTCTCTCAATACCTTTTTCGGGTCTCGTCGAAGGCTCGAACTATCATATGACTAGGTTTCATATAAGATTCATCAACATAGAGTTTTGTTAGAGTAGTCATAGGCATAACATTGATGGATGAGCCATTATCAATCAAAACCTTAGCCATTATATGACTCTTACATTTAACAGTAATATGGAGAGCCTTGATATTTTCACGACCTTCAGGAGAAATCTCTTCATCATTAAAAGAGATATAATTTGTAATTGTAGATTACCAATAAGCTGTTCCACATATTCAACAAAAGCATTGTGAGACACATATGCCTGATTTAGCACTTTCAACAAGAGCATTACGGTGTGACTCTGCGCTGAATAATAACGACAATAGCAAAATTTTAGCTGGCATCTTGTTCAACTGTTCTACCATGCTATATTCGTTATGTTTTATTAGCTTTAAAAATTCACAAGCTTCACTCTCAGAGATTGACTTTTGAAATTCTTTTTCTAGGGCTGTGACAGGACTATTCTGACTTTTTTCTTTTTCTCCTACCTTTGCTTTCTTTTTTCTGGCTTTCTCTAAATCTTCTAGAGTATAACATCCCCCACTTCGGGTCATACCTCCTACATCCGTTATGTTTGTAGTATCTGGATTGACTATGACATCACAATCATACTTTCACAGTATTGCTTTATCATTCTGATATAAAAAAAGATTATAAACTTTAATTGTCACCACTGGTCGAGAGACGGGCTTTTTTAGCTTCAATGTCGACTTTTCATCATAATAGATAGTTATCGGTCTACGCATAAACTTATTCTTTGAATCAATGGTAGACACTTCAACTTTCATCAACTCTTTTCTCCCTTGGTAAAACTCTATTCGACCCATATCCATTAACTTTTGCACCTCTTGACGAAATTGGTGACAATTCTTGATAGAATGCCCTAGAACACCTCTATGATAATTGCAGCTTTCAATTGAGTTAATCGCTTCAAAGCAATTTTAAAGTTCTATTGGCTTCAACATGTTAGCTTTGACCAAGGCTTCAAACACTTTAGCCTTAGGAGTTTTGATCTCTTCTATTCTTCTTTTCATATAACTTGTTTACCTATTAACCAAAGCATTTATTGATAGCCTGGTATGATTCGGTAGAAGGTTTCTATTAACATTTAGAGTCTCTTGTTGGTCGGTATCAAAGTTTAACACCCCTTTATTTATTAACCCTTACACTTTACGCTTCAAAGCAGTACAGTTCTCAGTGGAATGACCTAGATTCTCATAGTGATTGTAGACACCGATTTTGTTCGGGTCTACTGTTTTATTTTTTTATAATAATAATATTTAACAAAACAAAACAAAAAAAAAAAAAAACAAAACAAGTAAACAAACAAAAAAAAAGAAAGAAGTCAAGGAGTTGGTGCGATGCCGAGCTGCCTCGACCAACTTCTTGACCAACTCCTTATCCGCAACCCAATCAGCGCCCCCCCGACCAACTTCCTGCCAGCCACCCTACAGCTACCAACTAACCACCCTACAGCCAGCAAAATCTCACTTAATTGAAACTCTATAAAATCAACACATAAACTCAAAAAAAAAAAAAGGGAATGGAAAAAAAAATTTTGAGGTGAGAGTTCTGAAACAAAAAATTGTTCCAGCTTGAGAGTTCAGGAACGAAAATTTTCAATCTACCCACCCAAACACCCAAAATACCCAAACACAAAAACCAACCGAAAACAACCACAAACAGAACCGCCACAAAAAAACCAAAACAGAAACAAAAATAAAAAAAATACACAGTCCTCGCCTACGACGAGGAACCTCAGCGCCAAGCTTCCTGCACGAAGAAGAGAAAGAAAGGTCAGCTTCAAAAAAAAAAAAAGGAAAGAACGCAAAAAAAAAAAATTTTTTGGCCGAAACTTTGAAGACAGATCTAGGAATTTTGAGATTCCTTTTGGTGAAAAGGAGGTCAGATCTACGCTCAGGGGGTCGAGAAGAGCTTGTGGGAGAATTTTAGAATTTTTTGACCATCGGATACGGCGGCCGGAGACCGGCGGTGACGACGGACGACGGCGGCACCAACGGTTGACCAGCGATCTGCTGAAGAAGAAGAAAAAAAAAGTTTTTTTTCTGGAAAAATGAAAAACTGACCCAAAAAAAAATTGAGACTTTTATAGAAACTGCCAAAATCAAAACGACGTCGTTTCATTAAAGGCCCAAAACAATGTCGATTTAAGCCCGAAGATCCGCGCGTCAACCCGCAACCCGACTCGGAGTCCGCGCGCCAGACCCGCGACCCGCTTCCTTCATCCGCTCTGCCCGGTCTGACTGGACCGGACCGGACCGAACCGCCAGACAAAACCGATCCGGTACTAAACCGTCGAACCAACCAGACTGAACCGAACCACCGATCCAACCGTCGAACCAATCAGACCGCCCGGACCAACGTTGACCGGACCGTTGATCGGTCCGGTTCAGGTAAAAAAAAAATTTTTTTTTTTAATTTTCTAATTTATTATTATTATTTTTTTTTTGTTATTTTAAATATATTTTTATATTTATGCATGATAAATTTATAAATTTGTTAGAATAAATGTTTAATCGTTTTAATAATAATAAAATTAAAAACAAATAATAATTAAAATATATTAAAATGCTTTAAAACAATAATAATAATTTTTCCTGCCTAGATGTTGGAGGGAATAAAAATATTTTTCTAAAACAATAATTCTGCCTAGATGTTGGGGAATTATTGTTAATAATAAATAAACATAAGAAATTTTAATTAATTTTCAAAAATTATTAAAATCGAACTTGCTTCAAAAATCCGTCTAGATGTTGGGGATTTTTAGAGATGTTCGTATTTTCTTAAAAACGAAACCTTAAGCGCTATTTCTTAATCCTAGGTTTCTAAAACCCTTAAAAATCCAAAATCCATTAAATCCAAAACCGCTCGAAATCCAAAATCCTTGAAGTCCAAAGTCCGAAAAATCCTAAGGACACGTGTGAAAATTCTATTGGAAGCAATTTGTTCCCGAATGCCGCCTAGATGATGGGGTATTTAGGAAATTTTACTTCATTAAGTCTTTTCACACGAGTTCATAATTCATATTAATAATAAGATTAATAAATAAAAAGTATAATAAAATTGGGATTTTAAATATAAATAGTCGCACCTAAGCTCTGCCTAGATGTTGGAGAGTCGGGGTGGTCTCATTATATTTAAGAATCCAACTCTTAAATTGTATTTTATTAATAATAAGATTAATAAATAAAAAAGTATAATAAAATTGGGATCTTAAATATAAACAGTTGCACCTAAGCTCTGCCTAGATGTTGGAGAGTCGGGGTGGTCTCATTATATTTAAGAATCCAACTCTTAAATTGCATTTCATTTTACATGACATTCATTAGCATACATACGTTATCGTATTATCATCAATAATTGTCTGCATTATTCTCTCTTTAATTTACTCATGGTACTCTGCCTAGATGTTGGAGAGTCACCAATAATTTTCTGTAAAGAGTGTTATTTCATTTTAAGGATTGTTGTGTTAAATCTTAAGCGAAAAAGGTTACTTTAAATTCTGCCTAGATGTTGGAGAATTTTAAGATAATTCTTTAACTTAAAGATTTTCTCAATATTCCTAAATAAAAATTTTAGCAAAAAAAAATATTTTTTAAATAAAGGAAATTAATGTTAAATTTCAAATTAAAACCATTTTTATCCGACATTGAAAATAGCGCATAGTTGAATGGTACCAATTTATGGACGTTGTGGGGGTGCTAATCCTTCCCCACGCGTAACCGACTCTCGGACCCAACCTGATTTTTCGTAGACCGAAATATATCTTTTTGATAAACTTTAAACCCGTTTTTATAGTTTTATTAAAAAGATAAACTTTTGGGTGGCCAATCACACCCTAATAAAGATTGGTGGCGACTCCCTCTTTTTTTTATTTTCTCTTTTTTTAAAACAAAAACTCATTTTTACGTCTGGCGGTCCCAAAACCGTTACGATAGCTTGGCGACTCCACTGGGGACTTATTTGAGAGTCAGGCCAAAATTTTAATTATGCGCTATTGACAATGGTTGGATTTAATTGATTTTATTTGATATTTAATTTAATTTCTTTTATTTTAATTTTTTTCTGAAAATAGTCATGTTAATAAATGAAATAAATTATGTGCTAGTTATTACTTCATTTTGATTTTGGTTTTTGATTTATTACCTTGCACACACTTTGCATATTCACTTGCATACATGAGCTCTATACCCGGGCTCCGTCCTTTTAGGAGGAAGTGAAGTAGCTACGCTCTCGTGAGGTGATAACCTCCGCATTTGCTAGCGAAACACTTTCACTCAGATTGAATCCGTTCCGTTAGTAGCCTGTAATGGGTGAGGATCGAGGAGCCTTACTAGTCTATAATGGACGATGATGTGAGGAATAGTCTGGGAACCTTTAGACATGCAAATCTTAACCCAGCATATAATGAGCCGTAAAGTCCAACTTTAGGATAGAGCCATACTGTCTCTTTTGTGAAAAGATTACCTAAATTAGGACACTATGTATATTCTGTTATGCTTGTTCATTCATTTACTCAGTTTTATTTATTTGTTTTATTTACATTATTGATTTGTTTTATTGTCTTCAATTTTGTTGCATGCATCATATAGGTACCATTTTTAAAAGGGTATTGTTTTGGACCAATCTAAAAAAAAAACTTTCAAAAAACCTAAAGGATGTCATTTGTGTGTAAGAGCTACTTAGAGGTCAAGAGCCATTCAGAAGGTATTCAGAGGAAAAAAGGAGATTGCTTAGTAGATGGTCACATATCAGTGCTACTACAGTCAATGCATGTGGATCTCAGTCAGAATAATATATCAGAATTGAAAGCCATTTGGAAACAGTGGAGAATAGAGAAAAAAGAATCTTTTTCCAAGAAATACGGGGATGTGGCACTGCTTATGTCTGTGAAGGTTGATGAACAACTAATGAGAGCCGCAATACACTTCTGATATCCATCTTATCGATGCTTTGTATTCAACCAAGAAGACTTGGCTCCCACGATCGAAGAATATTCTTCTTTACTCCGGATAGAGTCTACCAATCAAGATAAGATCTATTGGAAAGAGCATAAGACCACTAGATATAGAAAAAAATTAGCCAAGATCATGCAAGTGGAGGTTGAAGAGATAGACAAGCACAAGAAAGAAAAAAATAGGGTTGACATCATTCCATCAGCTTTTCTGCTCGAGTACATAAGAAAGTATATTGATACCGATCAGGGGTCGGATGTGTTTGCTTTGGCCATCTATGGATTGATGATATTCCCTAAGGTTTTAGGACATATAGAAGCATCAGTGGTTGATTTCTTTGAGCAATTAGATAAAGGTATAAACCCTTCACCAACTATTTTGGCAGAAACTATTAGATCACTTAATTTTTGTCGAAGAAAGGGTGAA
>NW_019167960.1:4205081-4337152 GCF_002303985.1 Durio zibethinus | reverse complement strand
TCGGATGATGAGATCCTCTATGTTATTACAAGAGGAAACTATCATCGTCTACAAAGAGCCAGAAATAGATAGAAGATAATGTTTGAGCTAGACGAAAGGTTTATCATGAGATGGATGATCTTTTGATGGTAATAGATTTTGATCTCTAAAACTGTGTAGTTCTAATAACATGGTTAGTATAGCTCATCTTTCTGACCTTTATTTTTCTTCCTTATCTGCCCTACCAAACATTTTTAACCAGCACTCCATCTAGCCTATTAGTTGTCTAACTCTGAGTCTAGTTCTAGCTCATTGTCTAAGTCTAAGGAGTCTTCAAATTCCTCTTCATCTTCTTTCTCCTACAACGTGGTAAAGGTCATAACCTCTTCTCAGGCTTAAGAGCCTATTCATTCTTTAGAAGTCGAGCAAACTAGTGAGAAGGCTTTTAAAGTAATATAGGCATAGGTTTTAAGTAGGCTGAAGGGTTTGGCCAAGTCAAGGATAAAAATAAAGATAAAGAGGGAATAGAGGGTTTCGACAATGATGATGACCCCCTCGTCCCTTCTATACCCCTAGTCCCTTATGTATAACCCCTAAAGATGTGATAAAGAGATTAAAGAGTCGAGTTAACTTTAAAGATTGTCTTAATTTGTGCTCCATTCATCATGTTTCCATTGTGAAATTCAAGTTTAATTTTTTCGAAGAGGTTACAATGTTGTAATGCCAACCTCTCAAGACAGAATCACTAACCTATTAGAGTCCAAAAAGATATAAGTGTACTAAGATTTTATTATGGCCTACCACAGATTTGTTTTACATTTTTTTTATTATTGAACTTTTTTTAGCTCACAATTTAACCATCACCCAGCACCAAACCTTTTATGACCTTTTATTTTTTTTTTTTTCAAAATAGATCTTTTCTTAAAATTTTTCCTCTAGTATGGACATGATCCTTGGTCAGGATTATTTAGAAAAACAAATCATAGTAAGCCTAAAATGGGTAACAATGGATGATTTCATGAAAGGCAAAAAGAAAATGACTATTTTTCATTTCAAATGTGAATGCTTTCTTTAAAGATTATTTATTGAGTAAAGATAAACTCATGGATAAATCATCATAAAAAACCACATGCTTTCAAGACATGTCCATTTGATTTTTTCATGAATAATATTTGCTTACCAATTTTAACTCTCTTTACACAACTTACTTTTTTTGTTCAAATAATCTTTACAGATCAAGTTTATCAGTGTGAATGAGTTTTCAAAATTAAATCTCAAATTATTGTTATATTGTCTAAACATTCATCATTTGGAATTTGAGAATAGGAATAAAAAAGGATAAGGAAAATAAGAAAACATTGAATAATGTTTAGATTAAAGAGAAAATGTAATGAAATGCATCATACTTACCTTTTTTTTTATTAAAATGATAAAAAAGCATTACTCTAAAAGAAAAACTAAAATGATAAGTAACTTTCAGCCAATCTTTTAACTTTCTTATTATGCTCTTGTGTGATTAAGCAAAAGATTTTTATTAACATTTGCCCTCTAATTTATCGAAGGTCACCAAGCCTATTTGGATAACTTTACACCTTGTGCTTAAAAGTATGACAAGTTTCTATAGAATGACCCACGTTCCTATTATGATAATCACATGTGGTGTTAACCTCTTACCATTTAGGATAAGATGGCTTCAATGGTTCCAGTTAAACTGGAGATAACAGGTTATTCTTGATTAATTCTGTAATAGCTCAATATATGTTATGAGAATAAAATTAATGTTAGTTTTCTCTTAGTTGTTCTAGATCTTTTCAAATCACTCGCTTGGTTATTAGCTTTGAAACTAGTGAAGTAATAGGACCAGGCCCATATACAAGTTTCTGAAAAGTTGGTTGGTAAGCAAATAGGTAAACGGTTATGGAATAGGTTCATAAGGGTCTTGTGCAAGACTATTAACTATAGGGTAGTAAGCAAGATAAACTAGTTATGGATATGGAGCATAACTTCTGAACTATTACCCTTTTAAACTCATAACATGGGCTTTAACTTCTTTTTTTTTGGCACCCCACTTTTCTTTGTATTGTTGTTTTCTCCTCTTTCGAACTTACCATTCTTGATTACATTTTTAATACTTTTTTAAAATCACCATGGCAACAAAGTTTTTTGTTGTTTTTCCTATCAAGGTACTTTTAAGGTACTAACAAATAGTACTATAGTCTCTTTCTCAATCAAAGGTGGTTGAATTTGAGCAACCACGTCCCTCTACCTTTGGGCATATTCTTTAAAAGACTCTGTCATCTTCTTTTCCATGCTCCATAAAGAAAGATGATTAAGAGACAAATCTATAATGTGACAATATTGTGTAATAAATCTCTAAGTAAGCTGTTTAAAAAAATAGATACAAGTTTTATCTAATTAGATATAGTACCTCATAACTAAGCTAGTAAAGCTATCTTGGACCATATATATCAACAGCTTTTCATCACTAGTATAGGCAGTCATTTTTCAAAAGTACATAGTGACGGGTTATCGAACACTTCGTACTGTCGTACCTCTAAAACTCAAAAACTTGAATTTTGGCAAGATTGCAATATCTGGGACCAATTAGAGGCTAACTATGTCTATGGAGTTGTAAAGGCCTATCCCTTCGACTGTTCATAATCTTTCCTTTAATAGGTTCATCTTTTTTTTATATTCCAAGCCCTTTAAACTTTCAACTCCTTTCAGCTTCAACTTCTCGTTCTCTTTTTTGTCATCTAAATTGTAAACTAAAACTTGTTCAACTACATTTTCTCTAAAGATAAGATTAAAGAAGCTTTGAAAATGCTCTGATTTGATGTTAACAGCATTCCTAGATAGGTATATCATGCAAGAAATATGAATTGTTATGAAAGAATTTCTCTAGAGGACTAGGTCTGGTATGGACCATACTCAAAAGGTATGAAAGGTCAACAATGTCCTATGATTAATGGTCTTATAGGCTGGTGTCTTCTCCACAACCTTCCTTTTATTTAACTTATTCAAAGCTTTTAGAATTTTATTCAACTTTCTCTTGAGTTTTTCCTAAGCCCTCTCTATATTTTCAAAGCATTTTGCATTCTCTTGCTTCATTCATCTAGCTTGGACCCAGCTATTTTACTAATGGTGAGTAGGGTGAGCTGAATTCTTGGACAGTTAAGCTTAGACAATTGAACTATGCTTGAATCTTGTGTATCACAATTAGCATGTTTATGTTACTAAGTGTTTATGCAAATAAGTATTTAAGATTATCCTAACTTGTTTAAAAATCTTATATGTATGAATGAATGCATGCATTAAATGCTTAACACAATAAAAGTATGATGCATAGACACATGAATATATGTATAACAATGTATGAAAAGAAAATTATGAATATATGTACTAATGTTTATCATATTATGATGCATGAGTGAATGCATATGTTAATGATGTTGCATTAAAGTCCAACAAATAACAACTTAACAATAAATAAGAGATCAAATAAAATTTCTCAACTTTCATAAGGTTGATACGAATGAAACTTAAAAAGTGAATTCATATGTCCTAACTAGGGTTATATTTTAATGATTAGACTTTAACATAAGGTTGGCATCTTATATTTATTATATGTGGTTTGGATTCACAATTTAAAAGTTTCCAAATTGTTCCTCACATCCTTATTCATGACATACTAGTAAGGCACCCCAATCATTGTTTGTCGTAAGCTACAAGCGAAAAAATTTCAATTTGAGTGAAATTATTTTGCCAGCTCATATGAAGAAATGAAATCTCACAAAAGCCTAGGTACTTTACTCTCTTTTAAAAGACGAAGCTCGAGTGTAGAGTTCATATTATGCATATGCACATGCATAACACAATAATAAATGTTTGAAAAATAAATAAAGAAAAAATCTTTTTAAGAAAAAAAAACAAATTTATTAGGCTTAGATAACACAAGTTTATTTACTACCCTAATTCTCATTTATCCCTAGCGGAGTCACCAAATTGTCATAACGTATAGGTTCGTAAACCTATCGCTAGACATAACTAGAGAAGTCACTGTCAATTTTTTTATTTAGATACAATTGATCACCTAACAGAACCTGTCTCATTTTAAAGAGAAATCTCAAACTTAACTTGCGTATCTTTAAAAGGTATATTCTTATTTATAAACTAGAATTGGATTTAGGAGTATGATTACGTGTAGATAAGATTATAACACTCTTGCAATACCCATCTAAAAGATAATACTAGTTTGATTTGTTGTTATCCAAAAGCCTAAAAAATTTATCAATTAATTAATTATTAAAAATTACTCTCAAATTACATTAGTATGTTTGTAATAATTAACAATATTTTCTTACCTCAAGAGTATTCAAGAAAACTATTTGTCACACTTTGAAAATGCTCCATCGTCAAATTCATTTTAGTTTAAACAAAAAAAAAAAAAACTCTTATTCACTACTAAAAGGGATTTAGAATCTTGACATTGAAAATTTTTATTTAAATTTTTTAATAAGTTGATAAAATTTAAAAAAGATTTCTCACATAAAAATTTATATAGAAATTATTATTTACAACGTTTTAAGTAATTCTATCATCAAAGTTTCAAAATCAATTTTCATTTTTTAAAAAGTATCTTTCAATATATAGATAAGATTTCTTAAAAGAAAGTATTCTCTAATATGTAAGTAGTATTTTCTTAAAAAATTATTTTTCTTCTTCAAGATATATTTTTTTTATTAATAAGATTATTCAATATGTTGGTAAAATTTTATTATAGATTAAAAAAATCACAAACCTTTAAATATGTTGTAATGCTTTTATTTCCCCAAAACTTAATTTTAAAATTCAACCTTCCCATATGTTGGTATGGTTGTATTTTTCTTTTCTTCAAACTTTATTTTCCTAAATTTTTAATTTTGAATTTAAAACCATCCAATATGTTAATAAAACTTTGTTTGTTTCACTTTTCAAAAATTTTTAAAACCTCAAATATGTTGGTAAGATTTATTTCAAAATTAATTTTAAAAAAATTCAAACCTCTTAATTTTATTTGTTTTTAAATAATCAACTTCTTAAAAAATATTTATGATTTAAAATAAAAAATCAAATTAAATAAATAAAATAAAATATTTAAAAATCAAGAAAAATACTAAATTTTGTAAAAGTCAACTCTAGTCAACCTATCAAGCTAGTTCAAATGGTTCACTGGTTTAATCTGGTTCAGACCAATTTTTTGGTGGTTGAGAAACTCAATAAAGCAAATCAGGTCGCGGGTTTTCAAATCGGATCAAATGACCCAACTAATTTTGCTCCCTAAAATGATGTAGTTTTGGCTTTTTATAAAAGCCCAAGTTTTTTCCTTATCCTTCAATTTTTTTTCTTCTTTCTTCTCTCTCTATGAATCAATTTCTTTGCATCTTTCTCCCTAATAATTTTTTACTACCATTACTAGTTCCCCTATCATTATACTCTATCGCTAGCAAAGTCCATTCAAGCCCAAAATCTCACTATTGATTCTTCTCGACCTTTTCTTCCCAAATTTGAGCTTAATCTTTTTAAAATCATTCTCAATTGTTCCAAATTTGAAGTGAAATCATAACTTTTCTACTACCTTTTCATCTTCTTCTTATCGTTCGATTAGGTGGAGATTTCAATATGCCAATCTCCTCCTTAGGCTATTCCTCCTCACAATTCGGATCTCTCAAAAATCACACCAGCCATCATTGATCACCACAATTATGTCTTTTTTATCACTAGTGTTCTCAATGTGACAGCCACTTTAGCTGTTTGACCACTTCTTAAAGTATATTCTCTCTTCGTGGATAACCTTAAAAAAAAAAAAATCAACCCTACAACCAAAAATGTTTTGGTTTATTATGCTTGATGATTTCTATTTATTATGTATCTGATGATTTTTGTTTGTTGTATATTGGGCTTCTTTATTATGTGGCTTTCAAAATTTTGATATTTATTCCTTTTGCATATTACCAAATTTTAATTCTTTAGCCGTGGAGAGTTTAATGGTTTGTCAATTTTATGAATGTTGAGATAAGGTTCACATATAAGTAAAGAATTTCATATTATTAAAAAATTTGAATGAAATATCTTACATATACATAAAAGACCCAAAAACTGAATAACTTAAGCTTTTTGGCTCAAATGTGTCCAACATATAATTATGAGCTCTCTAATGTGCTCTTCTGGGCTCTAAATATAGCAAATCTCTCAATAATTGGTATCAAAGCCAAAGTCAAGGATTCGAGTCCCAATAATGTTGATGGGGGGAAGATTATTGGCAGATCAAAGGTTGATCGCATCTACCAACTCCATGTGCTCAAACATCAGTATTAAAAGGTTTAACTTGAATGCAGCGAGTATATGATAATATGTAAAAATAAAACACCCAAGTGAGCAATACTGAGACAACCTAGGTGGCAAGGTTGAATGCTATGGCCTAGCCTAAAAGCACATTAGAGATGTGAGGTTGCCTGGCCCAAATGAGGTGTTGATAAGACTTACTCGTACAAGAAAATCGATATGGGAGTTGATCAGAACTCATAAGTGAACGAAGGGACAATGTTGGGATAAGGTTCACATATGAGTAAAGAATCTCATATCACTAAGAAATCTGAATAAGATATCTTATATCTATATGGATGACCTAAGAATCAAATAGCTTAAGCTTTTAAGTTCAAGTGGTGCCCAACATATATGTATGAGCTCTCTAATATGCTCTCGTAGGCTCCAAGTGTAGCAAATCTCCCAACAGGGAAGAGGTATAATGATGGGAGATTCAGGTTAATTTGGGATGAATTTTATGTTCCTAGATGTTAGTGGACGATGGTGATGACTGTGGCTATTATAGGCTAATGGGCTCAAGATCATCGATAATTGCTTTTTTTGCATTGACTAGTGATGGTGGAAATGGCTAGTTTTGAGTTGATAAGGAAATCTAATATTGGACACTGCTTAGTGAAGGTTGAGTCAAGGGTTGACAATAAAAACAAAGGTGAACTTGTGGTGGTTCAAGGGTGCTAATTAGTTACAAATCGGCCACTGGTTGTTAGGTCTTGCTCTACCCTATATGTGCTTGATTGTTATGTTTAAATAAATATCTAATCTTAATAGAATTCAAATCTCCAAAATGGGATTCCATTCTTTGGGACTTTTTTGCATTATCTCTTTTAATTTCAACTTTAATTCCAACCACTTTATCTTTGAAGAAGTTTTAATTCAAATCTAAATTCAAACATCATAGATTATTATTTTTTATTTTTTTAAATATAATAATAAAAATAAAATAAATAAATAAATAATAAAAACAATTATCAAAGAGTAAGTAGACTTGGTTTGGATTTAAAATCCAAACTAAAACCAAAACTCAAATGGTAAACCAAAACTAAACAGGCTGGACTCATGCCCAATTAGAATTTTGAAACTAGACCATTATGAATTAGTATCAAAGCACTCGATACTCGAGAACATTCCCAATAACCTCGGTCAGGGTGTCTACAATTTTCATATAAAAGAAACAATTTGCACGATATATATTATTTCCGATTTGCTATCAACGTCAAGAGTCAAGGCCCACTAATACCAGAACCAAATCACATATTAAATATTCAAGACCCAGCATATTAAAGGCAATTGGATAACAAAAAAATTTATTGAATTCCCCGTATATATATATATATATTAAATATCAACACATTTTTCTAATGTTTTTAAAAATTATTTCATACATATCATTTATTATCCTTTTTTTCTACCTTTATACTAATAACCTCTAGAGGAGGGTATACCTGTATTTGAATTTAGTGCAAACCAAGCTTTTATTATTTTCTTTGTTTAAATATCTGCCACGGCATGTTCAACTCGGTGAAAATACTACAGATCACTCGAGTCAATCCATCCTCTAACTCAGCAAAATCAGCCAAAGAATTCTCACTCCCACTCACATTCTTTGACATATACTGGCTCAAGTTTCCTCCTGTTGACTGTGTCTACTTTTATCAACTCAGTAAGTCAACCTCTAGCCCTTCCTATTTCTACTCAAAAATACTTCCTAGACTCAAACATTCCCTTTCTCTTGCACTTGTTCACTATATCCCTCTAGCAGGCAACCTCATTTGGCCATCAGATTCTCCCAAACCCATCATTTTATATACCCCAAATGATGGAATTTCACTTACAATTACCGAGTCCAATGTCGATAACTTTGAAATTGTGTCTAGCAATCGGATGCATAAAGCAAAGGAGTTGCATCCTTTGTCGTCTCATGATCTGTTGATGTCTGATGACAAAGCAGCACTAATTTCTTTGCAAATCACACTGTTTCCTCATCAAGGCTTTTGCGTTGGCACAAACGCACCATGCAGTTGTTGATGGTAAAACTGCAACCATGTTTATGAGGTCTTGGGTTATTTATGCAAACAAGCTGATGAAGCAAATGTATCCGATAATTAGCCACCAGAACTAACCCCATTTTTTGATAGGTGCATCATCAAAGATCCATCTAGACTTGACCTGTTGTTCTTGAAACAATGGCAAGCTTTTCTTGGGGAAGATAAAGATGTCAGTAAGAGAACCTTGAGAATTTAACCGGACAAACACCGAATTTCTGATGATATAATTCGAGCCACATTTGAATTCAGCCGTGAAGATATCAAAAAACTCAAGGAAATGGCTTTATCTAAATTGGGTACTAATCGGAAACTGCTTCATCTCTCGAGTTTTGTCCTTACACTTGCATATACAGCAACCTGCTTAGTTAAAACAAAAGGAGGAGAAGGTGACAGACTTGTTTCAATTGATTTTGGAGTTGATTGTCGGAATCGTCTAGATCCTCCTATACCAATAACTTATTTTGGTGATTGCGTGATGTGTGTAAGAAGTTCTGCAAAAAAAGCAAGAAATTTCACGGATGATAATGGCTTTGCTTTTGCTATACAACTGGTAAGTAAATTGGTTGAAGGATTGAAGAAGGGGGTTCTTGATGAGGCAGAGAAAAAGGTATCAAATTTGTTCACATCCAAGTTACAAGGATTGCAGGTTATTCTTGTTGCCGGAGCACCCCAATTAAACGTTTATGGGTTAGATTTTGGGTTGGGCATGTTGAAGAGAGTGGAGATTGTATCCACAGATAGAGATGGAGCCATTTTTATGACTGAAAGTAGGGATGGGAGAGGGGGAATTGAGGTTGGTTTTGCATTGAAGAAGCATGAAATGGAGAATTTCACCGCCTTGTTTTGCGGTGGATCAAGAAACATTACTTTAAGGTCTAAATTCTAGACATTCCATCGCATCAGGGTTGATGAAGTATTAAATTTTTAATTTTAAAATTCAAATATTGATAACCTCTCCTATTAAAAAAATCTAAATATCATTTAAATACCTTGTTTTTATGGGTTTCTCCATCGCAGCATACAAATATATTCTAATTCAGTTACGCTAATCAAATTTGAGTAAATGTCAAAATAATAGACCCAAGGTAAAACAAGTCCCGTAAAACATGTCATATAACCCGTAAATGTCAAAATAAAAGGAAAACAAGTCCCCGTAGTTTATATTTTATCAAGGATAAAATAAATAAATAAATAAATCCTTGAGTAAGGAAATCAACTACTATTTTATTTATTTTGAATTTATATTTGATAATAAAATAATATTATATAATTTATAAACAATATATAAAATTTGTATACTTAAAATGTATCAAATATTAATTATTTTGTTATTAACCTTGATAAAAATTACAAAATCTATCAATCATGGTATTAAAAAAAAGAGTTTATATTTGATGTATTATTAATGTATAAATTTTATACACAACTAATGAATCAGATGATATTATTTCATTAATCAAAAAATATCAATCCTTAAAATTAACTTACAAAAAATTAATATTTTTTAAAAACTTAATCATTAATAATTAAGATGATATTATCTAATTTATTTTATTAATAAAATAATATTATCTAATTTACTAATAATAAATAAAATTTATACACTAATAATACATCAAATATAAACCTTAAAAAAAAAAAATAGATTTATCAAGTACAACCAAGAGATCTCGAATCTTGGGATTTTTTTTTAAGTCAAAATCAAATCCATCACATATTTGATATTTCCCACCTTGTAGAGAATTGTTTGGTGTAGTTTTAAGCCAACCGTTGTTGAATGTTCAAAAGGAAAAATATAATAATTATTATTTTTCTTTTTGATAAAATTCAGTATAGAACTTTTTATTTAAAAACGAAAATTCTTGATCAATAATGTTGAGACGATTTTAAAATCAAATGAACATTTGTTTTAGAAAAGCACAAAGTCTATACTTGTCAAAATCAAGCTTATGCCAAATTTATTTTAATTTTACTAAATAGGGATAAGATATTAAATTATAATTATCTATTTATCCCAACCTCTATTTCTCAATCACATGAAATATTATGACTAAAACTAAAATAAAATGAAATATATAAGCAACAAATTAATTATTATAGAAACCATTATTCAAAATCAAAGGCAAGAATGTTATTGAGGCTCGTTAAATTTATTAATATGATTTTTTTAATAATTAATATGACTTGTTTAAATAAAAATAGTGGTCGGTTCTTTAAAAATACACAATTTATTTTTTTGCAAATGATAAATATAAGTTTTTATTTTAATAAAATTATTTTTTAACTACAAGTTAAATTTAGTGGCCACTTCTGACTTAGGGTCTTTTTGGATATACAATGATATCGGTTCTGATAAAATTAAAAATAATAATAGAAATAAAATTAGTTATTATTGCATTAAATTAAAATTAATGATGAGATATATGTGTGGATGTAAAAATAATGATAGCAATGAGATGAATTGTAATGAAAAAATTAAATTAAAAATTATATATGATAAAATTTTAAAATTATTTAATATTTATGAAATTAATAAATAATTATAAATTATTAAATTAATTCTATATCAAATCATAAATTTATTAATAAATAATTAAATTTTATTTATTTATTTATTTATTTATTATTTCATAATTTTTAAATAAAATAAAATAAAAGTTAAATTATAAAGATATTTTTATATTTACAACTTAACTTGAAAGATTAAAAAAAAAAAAAAAAGCAATTGTATATTACACCAAAATAGTCTAGTGAGCCATCATTACAAATCATGCCGCACTGAGATAACATTTGGATATCTTCAGCTCTGTTGACACAAATTACATGCAGACCGCACCACATTCAGGATAACGTAGAATCCAAACGTAGCCTTAACCAATTTGATCAAATTAGTTTTTATCATGGAAGGGAAGACTTTTTTTTTTAATAATAATTATATATTAAACATATACTTATATATACATTGTAGATAGGCTTTACATTGAATTAAAATTCTTACTTATAAATTACATAAATCTTATTAATCAAATAATTTATTTAATGAATGTATTTTAATGAAATTAGAATTCTTATTTATAAATTGAAAAAACCTTTTATTAATATATAAACATAAAAGATTTTAAATGACAATTTAAAATATTATGAACGTAAAAATCTGTTTTAATCAGTTCAGAAATTTTTAAAAATAATAATTTATAGAAAATACAAATAAGTATTCGATAATTTTTCTCATTCTTTTTATTTAATCATATATATAATGACATGAGATTTAATTTCTCGTAAACTCTAATTTCACTTTTGTTAGATGAAATTTAGTCAGTTAATAGTTATTTAAAGAATTATTATCTAAAAAATTTGATCATATTAATGATAACAATTCAATATAATTAAAGCTCTTTTTATCTATAAAACTAATCTTGTTATTAAAATTCAAAATTACAATAAATAAAAAAAATTAAATGAAAAAATATAAAATTTTAATAAAAGAGAATAATTTAATTACTCTTGAACTCTAACTTTGCTTTTGTTGATAAATTTAACCATCCAAAAATTATCTAGAGAATTATTATCTAACATATTCTACCATAAATGACTACAATTCAACATAATTGAAACTACTTTCTATTTATAAAACTATTCTTATTATTAAAAATTGAATTTATAATAAATGAAAATTAATTTAAAATGGCAGTTTAGGAATTTAATAAAAAATTGTTCATTTTCTTCAATTTAAAAAATTATCCTAGTCAATACTTATAGAGGAGGGACCAATTTATACAGTATAAAATTTTTATAATTTTATATTTTTTTAACTATTAATTTTAATAAATTTAAGGGATAAAATTAAATTATTTTTTTCTATTTCTACTTATTTCTCTCGTCTTTTGATCTATTAAAATTAAAGATAAAAAAATTTAAAACTAAAAAAATTTAAATATGAATATTATATATATATATATTATTACTTCTAAAAGTTCCTATGGAATATATTGGAACAATGAAATGTATTTGGAGTCTAACCGGATGCTCCAAGGAAGATTAAAGCCCACTTAATGGAATTTGCTAGGTCACGTAGCTTCGCTTTTTTCTTTTTTTCTTTTTTTATAAAGTAAGTTGTAGCTTAGAAATAACAAAAAAAATTATATATATTAAAATTTGAACTTTAAACATGTAAGACATCAATTTTTTAAAAGTATATGTATAAATCAATTAAATTAAAATTTGAGTTCATATAGCTTTGTTCTCTTTAGAACCTACTGAATTTGGTTCTTAAAAACTATATTAAAGGAAAATTAAATTTATGAAATTAATATCATTAAATGAAACAAATATAGGGTTTTAGTGGGAAAAATGTCACAAAATGAGTGATTGTTATAGAAAAATTTTAAGCTATCAATAAGAGTTAATTTTTTCATCTTATAAAATAAAATTTATCTAGATTTCAGTAGGAAACTTTGAAGATTCTCTTAGCACAAAGATTATTATGAATTAAATGTAATTATTAAACTGGATGTTTGAATTGATAGGGAATGATTCAATTATTATATTATAGTTTTAACTCTCCCGTTACATTCAAGTCGGATAAATGATTAATAGATTTGCACTGATAAAGGAACTTAAATTAAAGATTAAAAAAAACATTCCTTTGATATCATACCAGTGTTGGGGTCTAGTTTCGCTAGTCTATTATAATAATTTTTAATATTTTATTGATTTAGTAAATATTTAAATTAAAAATTAGAGTGATATATACAATTAATATAAAATAATTATTTAAGGAAAAATTAACATTGTTAATTGCTAATTTTAGAAGAGTTAGGCAGTAATATGACCTTATTAGAAAGCTAAACTCTTATAGTTACTTTAGTTAACACAAACCTGTTCTTTACACATTTTTTGTGAAGTCGTCGAACTATCATAACGTCTAGATCAGTAGACCTATCGCTTTATATTTACTTGAGGAGTTGCTACTTATCTTTTTTATTTAGGTGCAATTGGTCACCTAATCAAATCTGTCTCCTTTAAAGAAAAATCCTAAGTTTGGCTTAGGTATATTTAAAAGGTATATTCAATATCTATGAAACTAGAACTAGGTCCTAGAGTACAGTTACATATGAGAAAGGTTATAGCACCCTCACAACGCCCATTGAAAGATGATATTAGCTCAATTTTGTGTTATCCGATAAACTTAAAAATTTTACCAAATAATTAATTATTAAAAATTATTCTTAATTAACTCCAATACTTTTGGTCAAAAATTTAAAAAAAAATTTCTCACTTCAAGAGTATACAAGAAAACTAATGTTTCTCTTGTAGAAGCTCCATCGTCAGATTATTTAATATTTAAAAATTTTCCAAAGAAAGAAAAAGATAATATGAATAACGATTCGACTTTTGATATAGATTTTTCTTGTTGTTTTATAAGAAAAGACTCACGCTTTTATACAAGAAAAATTGATATTTTTAATTTTTTCTTTAAAATATTTTTTTTCAAATTTTTTTTTCAAGAAAAATTGATACTTTCAACTTTTCCTTAAAAATCCCTTCTTAAAATCTTTCTTTTTTTATTTTCAATTAAAATTAATATTTTTAACGTTTTCTTAAAAATATTTTTTGAAAATTTTTATTTTTAAGGGAAATTGATACTTTTAACTTTCCCTCAAAAATATTTTTTAAAAATTTTTGTATTCAAAAGAAATTGATATATTCAACTTTTCTTCAAAAAAATTTTTTTTTTCAATTTTCATTTTAAAAAGATCATTGAAAATTAAAGGATGTTTAATTAAATAAATAACTTATTTTAATTTAGTCAATAAATAAATAAGAAATAATAATAATCAATAAATAAATAATAAAACTAAATGAAAGAAAAAAAACCTTGACGTCAATAAATAAATAAGAAAAAAAATAAAATTTCTCTCCCTCTTTTTTACTCGGATGAATTCCGGTTGAATCTTTCATCGAATTTTAGAAATTCCATCGAAATCTAGGTTGGGTCCTTAGACGATCGTTGAAAAATTTATACTTTGCCTAAATCTTCATCAGATTCTAAAAACCCTAGCTAAAAAATTACCGAAAAATTTAACTGACGTCGAAAAATTATCGAAAACTAAAAAATTTCGTCAAATTCTAAGAATTTTCTAGATTTTTCTAGAAAAATTGTTTTTTTCTTCCTAAACCTATAAATCTTCAAAAACCTTTCTGATTGCTTTCTACTTGTGATTTTTAATTTCTATTTTTGTGTGTTACTTTTGTTTTTCCCTATCTATTATATTTTTTTCTGTGTATTCAAGCCTATATTTATAGGGTCTCAAATCCGAGAACCCTAAACAAAATAGAATTTCAATCTCTTTTGGGTCTTACTTTTGAGTTTTAATCTAACTTAAAATTCCCCAACCCAGTCCTACCCAAATCCAACCTTTATTTTTTTATTTTTCTCTTTTTTTCCTCATTTTATTATTTTTTATTTTTAACAAAAATCAAATGTAAACCCCAAACAGATTGGGGTGTATACACCTATTACAAACAAAAAGTAATTTACCATAAAACAATAACATTCAATGTTTAATAATCAGCTTCAATATGTAAAAAGTAAAAATCATTTTCTAACCTAACATAGTATCTAAGCAGCAAATCAATGCTCCTTAGATTGTAAAATTTTTCAAACCTAAAGTGCTAAAGAATTGATAGTCAATCAAAAAGGGAAGAATAAAGCTTACAAAGCTACTTGTGAGTATCTAGGATTACCTTTCTCAAACTTGAACTCCTCTCTACAAAGTCAAAACATAATATATGCAAACCAACTACAGTGAATTGAGAATCATACTACTTTATTTATAAGTAAAAGATGATACCATGTACAAAAAAGAAATGTTGTCACCTTCATCAACCTGTCTTTCTTTTGACAGACATCTAAATAAAGTAAAGCCTTCTTATACTTTGTAAAAACCATCTTATAGTATTGTTTCTATTAAGTAAATTCATTAACGCAAATAAGACTTCAAATGAGAAACTAAAAAAGAATGAGAAAAAAAAGAGAGAAAGAATAAGCAATAAATCTAAAAAGCACCATCTTGAAATATCAAATGTAGTAAGAATATTGCATAAGCACAGTCCTATTTGGCAATGAACCCATTACTACATTAATAAACATCAATAAGCCTATTACCTTATAATGTTCATTTCTAAAAGCTTTAATAGAAGCCACAACAGTCATCCACCAAGAGAGTTCATTAGTACTCTCATCAATGTCAGCTAGCCAATCACAATAAATATCACCACAAATATCACCATCATTGAAAAACTTGGATATCCCATCATCTGCCCCCTCTAAAATCATAACATGTTTGATTGGACGAACAATTCTCATTCCTTTGACAACCTTACCAAATACAATAAGTTCTCCATCTAAATGAAAAGTGAGAGTTGTAGTGATGAATAATAGAGACCCATTTGTGTTAAGACCAGCATTTGCCATAGATAACACTCATTTCTTTTCATGTTGCAATTGAAAATTTTCATCTTCAAATTTTAAACCATAAATTGACTCTCCTCCAATACCATCTCTAGCAGATATATCTACACCTTATACCATAAATCTTTTGATAACATTATATAATAATTTTACAACACTTAGATTAAATTTGAAGTTATAGTATAGGTACAAATACGTTTATTCATAGTTATGGTAGATGATAACTTTAAAAGTATTATGTGTGATCATTGCCAAGATACAATAATCACCCTTTTTCAAGTGATTATCAATAACAAATTTGTTTTGGGAGAACGTTCAGTATAAAGTTAACTTTCTTTTTGCAGAGGAAAACATAAAAGACATTAAAGAAAATAAAGAGATCAAGACTCAAAAGAACTAAAAGTAAAAGGGAAATTAGAAGACATGGAAAAGCTTCCATCTGTTTAGTATGTGAAAATCTTCTGCTATTTGTAAAACATTAATTTTGATGAGGAAAATATAGGCATTTTTAGGGGAAACAAATATTATGAAGGATATCCCATTAAATTTTGAAAACCATATTTATTACTACTATTAATTAGAAATTGAAAAATTAGGAAAAAAATTAAGCTCAAGCTTAAATCCACAGCTTAATTGATTTATTCTTTTAAAAAATAGCATGTTTATACCTTCCATTATATTATACTTTTATTATACTTCCCATTTAAGCTTATACCTTAATCTTGACTAAATTATTAAAAAAGGCTTTAAACTGTTTAATTTTATTTAATTAAACTATTTATTTCATTTGTATTCATATGTCTTTATTTCAAATAAAAGATTGATTTATATTAAAGACTTATTTAGGTATAAATTAAATATTAAAGGTTTATGTGCATAAAAATTAAAAGTTAAATGTTTATTTATATGTAAATTAAAAATTAAGAGCTTATTTGGATATAATAATAATATAAGAATTTATTTAAATAAAGTAATAAAATTGAGAGTTTTTTGTATTATTATTATTTTAGCCCTTAATCTTCTAAATGAAAAGTAATTAATCTTTTCAATATAGGTTTAGTTATTTGATCTTCTTGTTTGGTAACCCAACTTTGAATAATCATTAAGTTAGATCTTACATTACTTTTTAATTAAAATATTAAGCATGTAAAAAAAAAACATATATGTAAATATAAATTATGAAATATTAACAATAATCTCAAAATTATGAAAATTTTGGATGATATATAGTTGTTATGGACATGTTTTTCATATATAGCTAGGCTTAAAACAACCATATATAGCATGCATGCATGGTTATAGACATGTTTATCATTTTCAGTGAACCTGTGTGATTTTCGTTTTCTATTTCTCTTCCTACCACATTTATGATAAACAGTCATAATAACAAATAGATAAATGCAAACTCCTACTGCTTTGCTTTCTTATATACAAAGTGCATGGGCAAATCATTAGCCAAGCTGTATACTTTTTTAGGATAAAAACATACACTGATTATTGATTAATTGAAAAAGAAAATTCAATACCAACTATGATTACTGAAGCATGATACTTGAATAAAATCCAATAAATGTGGAACAACCAGAAAATTTTGCCTTTTGTTTAAACATTGTTTATTATTAATATTTATTCAAAGCACATCATTTGACAGAGCTTCTCACAAACAACTAACAAAGCAAACATGATAATTGGTTTCAAACCTTTCCAGAAGTCGTCGATCAATGTCCATCAATTTTGTCACATTCTTGTCACCATCACAAAAAAACTATAGAATCTAAGATGGAAACATATGAAAAGAGATATGAAAGCTTATTTTTCTTCAACCATCTCTAAAAAAAATCAAAAGGAAACTTAGCTCAAAATCCAATAATTTGCTTATATGAAAATTTTCCAATGAAATCCTTTGTTACCACTCCATTCTATAAAGAGATAACGAAACTAAATATCTCAAAAATAGACATGATCAATTGTATAACAACACCTAATTTTATTTTAACCAAAAAAAGTGAAACATATACAAAAATGCTCATTTAGGGAAAAAAGCTCAATAGAATCTAATGATGAATCATTAGCTTAGAAAAACTAGTATAATCAGTAGGTAGATAACTTTCAAAATTAAGTTCATTCATGAAAATGTAAATCGTAACTTGTATTTTAATACTTATTTTATACATATTTGTCTATGTGGGACATGAATAAACACATGTAGCTTAGAGGAATCAATTGAGAGGCAATGAGAGCAATGGCTTCTATATAATTAAGCCTAAGCCCTCATGCCAGATGCTTTAAAGCAAGGTACCCTGTAGTATGAAGGCCTAGCTTCTCAACTTCTGCATTATGAACTCTTCTAGGTGACTATTTATAAAAAGGCAAAGGATGGTTTAATCTAATACCAAATGCATTTTTTTAGTTAAGGAAAATTGAAATAGGTAAGATAAATGAATACATGCTCAATATAACAGTTGTTGTAGTAAAGGCAAATTTACAGAATAAAAAATTATAGTAAACTTCAACTTAATCCCCAACAACATTTAACAATACCTGTATAAAAAAATGCTAATTAAACAAAAAATGCAACCCAATCCAAAAAAAAAAAAACCCAATTTGATTACCATTTATGCAACATATAACAAACATTTTAGACAAAACATTTTAGACAAATATTTTAGAAAAAAATCCAAACATAACAACATATATTCTAAACAAATTAAAGACAAAAAAAAATATAGCATTGAAAAAATTTTGTTCAAAATCCCCATGATTTATTTAAAACTTTTACATGTCTCCATTAATATAAAAAAAAATATCAAAGAATCCATACCTAATCAATTGCAACAAAAATAGCTAGTTCCATAAATGCAAAACCATACATTTCACTTACAATCATCCTACATTTAACTCATTACTTAATTATTGTAAACATCAAACAAAAACAAAATTGATTTAAAACATACCATCCAAACAAAGGATTGGAAACCAATTGACTTATTAAAATTAAATTCACAAATTCATGAAACTCTCTTCCACAGCTTCCCTCTCATTATTTCATTCGCTCTAGGTTTTCACCCGATTTAAGAGTCTTTGGTTAGATATGATCCACCTGAATCGTAAGTTTATTGGAAACTTAGCTTCGTGACCTCTAATCAAGTTAAGATTTAAATATTGGACTTTTTGAAAAACTATGACATTTCCCCAAATTGGTGTTGCAAATTAAGAAAGTTTCCAAAGAGGAAAAGATAGCAAAAAAATGTCATTGAAAGGAGCAATCCATTTAGAAAGATATGGGTAAGACTAGACTATGAAAGAACATGGCAAAGGAAAAAAAGAAAGGCAATAAAGATAGTAGAGCCATTGAAACCTATTAAGTAAAAGAGAGATGAGTCAAACAACACTTACACCTGTAAAAGCTATTAGATGCCACATGTGTACCCTTATCTTATCATTGCTAACAACCCATCGGTAGAGACTCAAATATAAAATTCTTAAAAAGAAAAATTTTATCATCATGAAGATCATTAAGGATCCTTTTTATATAATGTAGTATTGATTAGAAGTTGGATGATGGATTGTTTCACTCCATTCATCTTAAATTTAAATTCAAAACCTTCAACTTCAAGATAAAGAGTTATGATATAAGTTTTCTTACATACATCAAATGTAAATTTCTTGTATCTAAGCATTTGACCTAAGTATAGATAGAAAGCATTTCATCTACAATTTTTTTATTATAATCTTATAATTATCCAATCACATTAAAGAATTATGTAAGAATATATTACTTATAAATGTGTGTTGTATATAAAATTTTGATGGATCCTACATAATTTTAAACTGTGATTGATTAAAGATTAAGTACAAAATGCCTTTTGTACAATACACTTTCTATCAATTTAGTATATAAAGAAATAAAATTCGTAATTAGCTATCCGAACTTTCATTCTGTCATACACTTCGATATTTTGGACTAACGTCATTAATGGAGTTGTTAATATGACATTAATACCCAATAAAATTATAACACATATAAAAAAGTCTAATTATCACTACTTCATCATTGTCATGTCAATATTAAAAAAATTCAAAAATTCAAGATTAAAAAAAAAATCTAATAGATTTTTTAAAAAATCCATAAATTTTGTGGAAAATAAAAACTGCAAAAACATATTTTGAAAATTTTAAAAAATTCAAAAAAATTGAAAATTAAAAATCTGAAAAATTTTCAAAAATCACAAATTTAAAAAAAAATTGAAAAATTTTTAAAATGTTCCAAATTTTTGAAAAATGAAAAATATGAACAATTAAAAAATCCAACAAATTAAAAAAATTTTGAAAAACTAAAAAATTTTAAAAAGTGAAAAAATAAAAAATAGTAAAATTTTGAAAAAAATTCCCAAAATCTCAAAAAAAAAAGTGAAAATTTTTTTAAATTCCAAAAATAGCCAAAAAGAAAATTATATGAAACATTTTTAAAAATTCAAGATAATTACAGTAAAATTTTTAAAAATTAAAAAACAAAATCCTAAAGATTTCACAAATCTAAAAAAATTATTGAAAATCCCAAAAATCTAAAAAAATTTTAAAAAATTTTATATAAAATTTTTAAAAAAGAAAATATCATAAAATTTTGAAAAATAGAAAAAAAAAAAGAACTTTGAAAAAATCTAAAATTTCTTAAAGAATAAAAAAAATTTAGAAAAATTATAACAAAATTGAGAAAAGTAAAAAAAAAATCTGAAAACTTAAATATTATAAATTAAAAATATAAAAAAAATTAAAAACAAATCATAGATGGATAAAATTTATTTTTCATTTTTTTAGATTTTAATTTTTTAAAAAATTTTAAATTTTTCTAATTTTTCTTTTTTGAATATTTTTGAATATTTTTAGATATTTTTAATTTTTAATAATGTTTATTAATATTTCAGTTGTATTTTTTATTTTTTAGACTTAAACTTTTTTGGATTTTTAAATATTTCATTTTTTTAAAATTTTTTAAATGTTTCTTTTTTAATTTTTGGGATTTTTTTGAAATTTGTACTATTTTTTATTCTTTTGTTGTTGAATTTTTTGTTTTAAGAATTTGTTTCTATATTTTTTTTAATTTATCATTTTTTCCTTTTTAAAATTTTTTTGGAAGTTTTTAAAAAGTTCTCAAATTTTCTTTTTCTGAATTTTTTGAGAATTTTTTGAATTTTTCATATTTTTGGAGATTCTTAGGATTTTTAAAAAATTTTAATTTTTTAATTTAAAAAAATGTTTTGAATTTTTTGGATTTTTTAAAAATATTTTTATTTTTATTTTTTGAATTTTTAGAATTTTTTAAGAATATTTTTAGATTTTTTGAATTTTTCTCCCAATGATGATGTGAGGACGTTTTTGTCACATATCATGGTTTTATCATATATTGATGTTATATCAACAATTTTATTAATAACACTAATTTAAAGTAGCAAAGTGTATAATAAAATAAAAGTTCAAGTATTTAATTGTGAATTTTATTCGGTCAAATATCAAATTGACAAAAAATTTATAATACATAAGCCATTTTTATATTAACCCATTAATTAATTGTAATACAATAATTATAATTTGTAAGTGAATTATGACATTCTCTATACATTAGTATATCATTATGACATTCTCCATACATTAGTATATCTTTCAACTAAAAATATTTACTCCCTCTATCCCTTTTTTTTTTTTTTGTCCATATTTTTTTTAGGATGTTCCAAACTTATACCTTATTTTCTTTTTTAAACATCTAAAACTTTTTTTTTATATTTTAAAATTATATTTTATGATTTTTTTTTACTTTTTGACATTAAAAATCATGAAATTTTAATTTTATAAAAAAAAATTAATTTTAATATTAAATACATTAAAATCTAATTTTTTTCTTAAACTCTATAAAAATTAATATATAATAAATATTTTAGGACGGAGGAAATATTTCAAAACTCCTAAAAAGCATTTGCATAATTATAATTAAAAATTTTATTTGGAGATTTGAGTTCTAATCTTAAGGACAAGAGGGTAAGATTTATGAATAAGAGAGACTTGTCTCATTTTGTATAGATCAAATTCAATGTAATTTTATTTTTAATGGGATTTCATATATAAATTTAAAAAAAAAAAAAACAACTAGTAATTTAGAATATTTCCTTCTTCTAAAGTCCAAATAAACTGTTTATGACTTTTTTTTTAAAAAAAATACTATTTTAAATTTAGACTTTTGATTGGTGTTTTATTTTTTATTTTTTAGTATTTATTCTTATTTTCAATTCGCTTTTCAATTTAATCTTTTTTATTAAAAATAAAAACAATTTTTAAAAATTAAATTAAAAAATTAAAAAACAAAAAAGAAGAAAACCACACAAACCGTATAGAGAGAACCTAACACAAAAAAATTGTAGGCAAGTAGAGAAAAATACCTCCAGAGTTCACAAGTGGCTTTCACTCTCTCTCCCCTTATTTTCCTATTCCAATTGTACTTTCTTTCTCCTTCTTCCTCTTCCTTCTTCCTCTCTCTCCCTGCAACTAAAACAAACCACTGTGCCATCTTCACCCCTTTGAAAGAACTCTCATTGCTCTCAAAGCCTTCAACATTTTCAGGTACCATTTCATTCCCTTTTCCCTTAGATCATTTTATTTTCTTCTCTGTCCTCTTCCTTTCTTTACTCTTAAGAAAAAAAAAAAAAAAACCTTTTCTTTTAATTTTGCTTGGCGGGTATTTGTTTAATTTTTGTTTTTTGCATTTATTTCTTTGATCAATCATTATAAAATTTTTTTATTGGAAACTGGATTTTTAGTTATGGGTTTTTTATGTTCTTTTTTAGTTTATAGTCTAAATGTTGACTAAAAATGTTGGTTGATTTATTAAAAGCTGTTGGTTTTCTTCAATGGGTATTTCTCTTTTTTTTTAGAGTTTTTTTTTTAGCTACTTGCTAGTTGGATCCATTGAATGTGCTACCTTTTTTTCGAATATCTAGCTTTGTTTTATTTTTTTTATTGTTCTAGATGAATACTTGGCTTAATGCATTTAATTGTTAGGATTTTCATGAGAATGTAGCAGTCTTTTGTTAGAGAATGTAGGTAAAATAATGTAATTTAAGCCCTTTTATGATTTTATTTTTCTCTAGACTTTGCAGTTTTAATAAAAATTGTTGGTATCTAGTCTCTTTTGGGAAGTTTTTAACGGAAATTCTTTTTAATTTGTTTTTTTTCTTTGTTTCTTTCCGTTTTGTTATTTCAGTTTCCTCATGCATTTCTATAGTTTTGATACTGCCTGAATTGTGTAAAACCGTCCATATTTAAGTTTAGATGGCTGTCTTTGAAGATATGTTCTGGTGGTGATATTATACGTTGTGTTTTCTTTCAGCTGATGGCATTGGAAACAGCAACTCCCCCACCTACTCCCAGTGCCCAAGTTGTTGGAAATGCTTTTGTAGAGCAGTATTACAACATTCTTTACAACTCTCCAGAATTGGCCTATAGATTCTATCATGATTCAAGTGTGATTAGCCGGCCAGATTCCAATGGTGTGATGCAATCAGTGACAACCATGCAAGTAAGCTCCTTTGGGTGTTATTACTTCTCAATGTTGTTGTTTTAGTTGGTTCTAAGACTTTCTAATCATTCATCCTTAAATGTTTCATGTGAATCATTAGCATGTTATATGTTCCTATAATTTGCTTGATTCTATATGCAGTGTACTTTTGCATCACCAAATGGTCTTTTGATAGCTACTGTATGGTTAAAGGGCAGTATAACCCAATGTTTATGATTTAGATGATGCTAAATTTGAGCATTGGTGCTTGAGTCATTAGTTTTTTATCAATAAAATTATTGTGGAGTTAATTTTCTTTTAAGTTAGGGTATAATGCTTCATAGGATAACCCATGTCATAAAAGTGGGATTCTTTATTTTGGCAATAAAATGTGGGTTATGCTTTGTGCATTTTTTGTCTTTATATGCTGACAAATGTTGTTTGTTTCTGCTGCTATCATTCCACGAATAATCATATTAATTTAGCTTAGTTGGAGCTTGAATTATTATTTTTCTTTTTGGTTTTCGTCAAAAATCTGGTATTATGTTCTGAAAAATGTGTCAATTTTCTGGCACATAATATTTGTCTCTGATTTACAACATTGCCCACCCATGTGGTAAAACTTGAACATTTAGTATTCAATTAGGTAAACATGAGAAATTGGTCGCTCACACATGCTCTAGCTCTCTCTCTCCCATCCTTCTCCCCTTTAAACATATTTTTTCTTTTGGGAAGTTGAAACTGCGATATTAGCGTCCTTTTCAGATTCCAGTAGTAACAAACAACAATGTTTAATTGTCTTGTGTTATAACTGCTGTCAGTATCATCCACTGCAAAGAAATTCCAATATTGTTTTTCTTGAACAGGGTATTAATGAGAAGATTCTTTCCTTGGATTACACAAACCATAAGGCTGAGATTAATACTGCTGATGCTCAGAAGTCTTATAAGGAAGGAGTAACTCTACTAGTAACCGGATGTCTAACAGGAACAGATAACTTGAAAAGAAAATTTGCACAATCTTTTTTCCTTGCTCCCCAAGACAATGGGTACTTTGTTCTGAATGATGTATTTAGATATGTAGAAGATGGTGAACCCTTGGAGAAACATAATGTTAATGGTGTTCATGATGCTCCTAGAGTGCCTTCAACACCAGAACCAGGTAAAGTTATTTTGTTTTCTTATTTTTCTTTTCCTTATGTTTTATTGAGATTTCTTTCGATATTCTTGTAATTTTTGATTCCAGAGCCTAATCGAGTGGTGGATCCTTCTGCACCAGATCCGGGAACTGCTCTTGTGGAAGAGAACCAAAATGTTGCTGAGCAAGTTTATGAGCCATCAGACCAGGAAAGACAGGTGGTCAATGAAAAAGAGGCTGTTTTAGATTCCCAGTCTCATTCAAATGGTGATGATATTCCCATAATTGTTGAATCAGCTTCTTCTTCAGCCCAAGAGGACACTCCAAAGAAATCTTATGCATCAATTGTTAGTTTATAAATGAATATGATTATTTGCAGTATTTGCATCCAGTTGCTCGTTTAAGTTTATTAGTTATTGTTGTAGGTGAAAGTACCAAAAGGGGTTTCAGTGCCAACTAGAGTCTATGTGCCTACTAATACTACAAGAGTGACACCCAAGAAAACTGAGAACCAGCCTCTTGTGTCCATAGCACCTGCACCACCTGAAGCATCTGCACTTTCCAGCATTGATGCCCAAGAGAGTAACAATATTCCTGAGGAAGGTATCTTGCGTGCTTGTGTGTGTGTGTGTGTATGTTCTTTTTACAAAAATGAACTGTTGAAAGTGAATAAAAAATTATATGCTACTTCTTTACTCTAGGTATGTGTGAACTGACATGATGTTATAAGTTATAATGCTTTCAGTACAAGTAACTGTGTATTAACTCTATATAACTCACAGTTGAGGGCCATTCCATTTACATTAGAAACTTGCCCTTCAATGTGACATCTTCACAGCTGGAGCAGGAGTTTATGAGGTTTGGACCAATCAAGCAAGGGGGTGTCCAAGTTCGAAACAATAGGGTTGGTTGCTGACGCATTGAATGGATAGATTATATTCTCTTTCACTTGCATTCTTTTGTTGATATTTTATCTTCTGTTTCTTCAGCAACAGGGATACTGTTTCGGTTTCGTTGAATTTCTGTCTTTGAGCTCCATGAATGATGCAATTCAGGTGTGGCCCTCTTTTGATATACATTGATAGAATTTTTCAAAAATTTCAATTTTTTTCTTTTAATACTTCTGACTTCCCTTGATATCAAGCAAGGTTTTGAAAATTATATGGGATGAGTTACATGTTCTTGACACCCCTGCCCCCTCAACCCGTCCCCCACCTTGAGTCTTTCAACCAATTGGGGAAACAAATTTTTGTCAATGGCATCTTTTTTAATTTTTTTGTTAATGCTTTTATACAAATTCCAGCATAGGACAGTGCAACTTTGTATGTCTTTAGGATCTTATTAGCTTCTCCATTGATCACCTATAGATTCGAATTATATATAGGAACCATGGAGCAAGCATCAACAGCGCAAATTGAGAGCAAATCAACCTTTTTAAGTAGTATTTTTTTTCTTTTTCTTTTATCAAGTTACCTTGCTTTGGCAAATTATACAAAAGTTGACACTCAAAAAATAATTCTTTTATCAAATGCTTGGTGCATTTATTGATTATTCTCCTAACTTGGTGCTTCGCTATTTTTGTTGGTTGAATCTTATTCATTTGTGCAATAATATGCAACCACTTTCATGTTGTCCAAGTGTCCAAACCTTCGTTTAGATTTTTATTCTCTTCCTCTCCCCTCCTTTCTCCTCATTTGCATGCATGTACCGTGCCAAGCTAGAGATGAAATTACCGAAACCTTTTCATCAGTTATTTGTTTAACAAGTAGTTACTACATCTTTCAGAGCTTGTTGGCATTGTCTCTTTTATTGAGATGGGTTATAAAAATTAGAAGAAAAATGTATGGTGTGTGTATATTGAAGTTCACATAATTCACATTACAAATTGATGCATGAACTAGGAAAAATGAGTTCGGCATGGCCAAGGCTCTTGTCTGGAAATGTACTGGTTAGATTCTTGGATTTTCGGATAAGATTGACAAAGTTTTCCGAAGATATGCAGAAATTTATTTCCTTTATTTAAAAGAAAAAACCATTTGTGAATTCAGAGAGAAAACTATATCTCTAGGTTAGTGACCTTTTTAGATGTGTTTGGGCTCTCATTTAATTTGAGGCTGTATGTTATTTTCTACATATGATATGGGATGTTGTAGATTGATTTTAAAAAGCCTAGTGTGATCTCATACTCGTTCATGCAATGGTCATAATGCATGGTAACTTATCATTGCATACAGTAAGCTTTCATATGGCTGAGCTGATGCTGATCATGGTCTGTTTCTATCAGATGAAACTTTAAGCATGGCACCTGATTCTTTAGATGATGGGCCTGTATTAGAACCATTTCATATATGCAGTGCCGTGAAGATAACTAAAAGATATTGTATTGCTTGAAATGGTTCTTACTAATGTGCGCCCCACGCCCTTTGAAACCTTTTATGTCCACCTGAGTTGTTTATGGCAAGATGACAATTTTCCCTTGCTTACCTAAGTTATTGGTTTTCCTTTTCAAATCACATCTTTATCCTAGCTTGCTGATATCATCCATTATATTCGGTCATAACTACAAATGCCATACTTTAAATGTTATCCCTCAGTTGAAACTTTAGTGAGTACTATTGTTTCTTTTTTGTTTTCTTTTCTCTTGAGTAGCAGTTTTGTCCATTTTCTATTTGAAGTTTACGTTTTAGGGCATTGGGCTTATTGAGTAATAACTTCAATATTCAGGCTTCACCAATAATAATTGGAGAGCGTCAAGCTGTTGTGGAGGTAAAGAGAACTTCGACTAGAGGTAAGTAAAATGTCTCAACTTATTGATGTGCCCTTCTTTTTATTATTAGAATATAAAATTTCTGCGCGAAAACTCTTCAAATTTTGTAAAACTACGAAAAAAAATGGAAATGGTGTTGATTAATTTGTGATAGTTAACGTAGATAGTGGATGAAGTGTAAAGATCAGACATGTCTAATGAAGTTGTCAATGCTGCTGTTTCTTACAGTTGGTAGTGGAAGAGGTAGCTTCCATTACAGAAGGGGAGGGTTTCGAAGTGACAGCTTCAGGGATCGCGGAAACTATGGTGGTAGCCGAAGCTTTGGCAGAAATGAGTATGGAAACCGAGGTGAATTTTCTGGTCAACCTAGGGGTTCAGCTGGACGAGAAGGGAGAGGGAGAAGTGTCCGTTCAAGTGGACCGAAACAGACTTATGCTTCTACTTGAAACCCAATAGAGTAAAACTTCGTTTCTTGGCGGAAAAGTTTTTTTTTTCATAGGGTTAGTGCTCAACATTTTGGAGGAATTGGAGTTGGTGAGTTTATCTTAGTAATTAATTTAACTAGGAATCGAATGTTGGAATCAATGAATGAAAGGCAGTGATGTATCTTAGATATTCTGTTAGAGAATTTTGTGAAGAGCCTCTTATTACCATGCCAAACAATTTCTGATTTTCTGTTGATGGAAATCACTTGAGTTTGTGGTGACCCTAACTTCAAAATAGATCAAGACCCTTTTTTTTCTCTGGTTTTTTTTTTACTGTCTTGTAATTGTTCAAAATGGATATGACTTTTTGACTGGTATGATACATTCCATCATTATCATCTCTTCTCTTGTTATTATAACAATGGCAATTGAACATGTTTTAATTTTGCAATTCAAGTGGATTATTTTTTATTTAATGATGGAATTTTTAAGCTCAACCAACCTTCTAGCAAAATAAAATGTGGATAAATAAAAATTAAGTCTTTCATTGCCCTATGATTATAGCTAATGTTCTATCCAAATCCAATAATTTGGTGGAAAATTTTGTTTTTTTTTTTTTCCGCAGTCTGATTATAGAATCTAGTCCTGATCAAAAAATTTTGGAAGTTAGTTGAACCTTACTTTGGCTGTTTCCCTCTTGTTTCCTCTTTGCAACTTGATTGACTGCTTAGCTGTTTCCATGCAACGGGAATTCGCAACGTGTATTTCCTTACAACTTAAGCCACGTGGCACAAACCTAGATCACTAATCCAAAAGGTTGTACCGTCGGAAAAAAAGTGTGCAAGTTGGGGCTTTGGGACCCCACTCTCCGATCTCCTGTTGATTTTATGCGTGTTCTTCGGAGATTCCCCTGCTCCTATGTCCTTACTTTCTTTTTTTTGCTTTCTCTTTCTTGTCTTGCTGTCCTTTTTATATTTTAAAATATTAACCAACGTTTTACCGTATCCACAAGCATTTATACACGTATCGTATTTTATGTATGTCTCGCATATGTATATACATTTTTTTAGATTGCTCCGACAATCAATTATTTTTTAAAAAAAATAGGATCCGTCATTAATTTAAAATTAATTGATTAATTTAATATTTTTTAAAAATATCTATTTACTATAGTGAATATTTATTTTTTAAAATTATACTCATAATAAAAATTATATTTATATAATTAAAAAATCAACTAATATATTATAATTTAATTAAACAATCAAATTCACACGTAATGAATATTTGTTGAATGTTGGTATAGAGGATAATGATTATGAGTTGAGTGATTAAAAATTAAAAAAATATGTTCAAAAAAATTAAAATTATTTAGAGAAAATTTTTGAGAATTTTCAAAAGAATTTTTTTAATTTTTAATTTTTAATATTTTAAAATACTTTACCTTTGCATTTGCATTATCATAATGCAAATTAAGACTTAAATATAAAATTAATTTTTACATCAAAAAAATAAATTTAATTGATTGAACTAGCTTATTATAATATGTATATACGTTAATATATGAATAAAATGCTATCAATAAAAAATAATAAATTTGAAATTAAATATTAAATTTAAATTATTTATATAATTATTCACAAAAAATTTATATTTTAACACTTATATTTTTTTAATCTCTAAATTACGATCTCTTTAAATATATATATATATATGTAAACTCTAAGAACATAATCTAATTGATTAGTGGCTCATTCTTTGACAATAATATCGAATATATGACTTTGCAATGATATAAAATTCATCTTGTTTCGATTCAATCAACTAAACAATACATAACACTTGGCCAACAAAACTCTTAAGAGGTTGATCATCAATAGCCTCTAACATTCTTTTATTATGAATTGTTCGATTATGTATAATACTATTTTTTTTTTATAAAAATATCACAAGATCTGAAAATAAAAAAATAATTACATATATTAAATTTATTAAATTAAATATAAATTTTGCTAATGAATGTTTTAAAGATATGCACTTAAGGAGTATTTTAGTGTGATAAAGTAACTTTATTGTTAGTGTGAGAATATTTCCTTCAAGTAAAAAAAAATAAACTACTATTTGATTGACAATGACATGAACTTAAGGAAAAAGATCCAAAGATTTGAATCTAATACCATGATTAATTAGTGACACCAATTTTAACAAAAAAAAAAGGAGAAAATAAAACTAAGAACTTACACTATTTTGTTTTTTTTATCTTTCATCTTTTTGCATATAAATTTCATTTATCTTATCTTATGTTGTTACTTTAAAATATGTTTAATGTATAAAATTATTATAAGATTCGATAAGATAATATTATAAATATGATTAAATTAAATAATTTTATTTTATTTTATATTTGATGTATATAAAAATTAAAATATAATAATTTGATTTATTGATTAAAATTATGTTTTCTTAAAATTTATATATTTAAATTATTAATATAATTTTTAAGAGTATAATAAAAAATATAAATTTTTTTAAATTAAAATTAATTATTTTAAGATTTAATTATTTTATATAAAGTAATAATTAATTTTTTTATAATTAAAAATATTTTTAAATACAAATCAAATATCATATAAAATAATTATTATTTTATACACTTATGCTAATCTTAACAGATATTTTTATTCTCTCAAGCTAAAATATTAATAAGAATTTTTAAAGCAACAATTGATATCGTGGCATTGATTCCAAAAATGTCATATCAAACTCAAATGTCGTTTGCAATGATTTTTCGCATCATTACACTTTTATTTTTCGTTTGTTTAAGAGGATTTTACTTTTTGTAAATCTTTTTTTTCAAAATCAACGAATATTTGTTAGTTATTTCACTCAAACCAGAGGGTTAAAATAGTAATTAAAAATAAAGTACTGTGGTATAAAAAATATAAGTTAATGTTTGAGTTTATGATACATTTTAATTATTTCCCATTTTGAAATGTGATGTTATTTTTTATCATTTACTTTTATTTCTTAAAAACTTTTAAAGAAGTGAATTTAATTAAAAATAATAATAATTAAACTAAATATTAATTATTAAAATATTAATTTTTTTTTTTAATTTCATACTTTCAAAAGGATTAAGGTTTCATAAGATGACAACAAAAAAATTATTCCTACTACATCGTATAAGATTAAGATCCAATGAAAATTAAAATAAACAATATTCGTTGGTCGTTAATCAAACACCCATGGATGCTACGTTATCCACGGAAAGACCACTCCTTACGTGTCAGATAGAGATCGCGAGTAGATGTCCACAAGCGTACACGTTCAGACAAAAACCTTAGAAAGATTCCAACACGAATGCCGAGGTTGTCTATCCACGTGTCATCTCCCATTCTCATCTTCAGCTAAAGCTTAGCCCCTGAATTTTTTAAAAAAATTAAAAAGGTTTTATTACACTTACATCCCATATGATTTCAAGTTTTGCAAAACATATCCTTTTTATCTTTTGCACTATACATCTTGCAATTTCAACATGTTATAACTTATAAGAGATTACAAACATTAAATTTTATCAAAAAAATTCCAGAAGCACCCTTATGTCTCAAAAGAAATTATTTTGTTGACATATAAGATTAATTTTATAATTTTACTAGATAATTGTTGATTATTTATAATTTCACTAGATAATTGTTGATTGTTTTTTAAGACATATAGATTTTGATTTAAACAGATAATCTAATAAAAATAATAGACTTGCAAAAGAATAGGTAATAGTGGAGCTAGAATTTGAGCTCTTAAGCATGTTTTGACACTTAAATGAGTGATTTATGCAAAAAGAATGTAAGTTGAATGAGAGAATTATACAATTCTAAGGGTCATTATTGTTATACCATAATCAAAGTTTAAGATTATTATTGTATAACTACAATATCATTAATAAATTATCATATAAATAACAAAATTAATTATCAAAATACTAAATACATAAAAATAAAAGTTCTATTTTTTTTTATATTAGTGAGTAGATACAAACTTATCTTCTCTCTTTATTAATTAATTTTTTAAAAATTTGAAAACTTTAAAAAGTATAAAGTTATCCTTTAAAACGTATTAAGGTATATTTATCCTTAAACTTAATTTTTTAGGAAAAAATGATTAAATTCAAACCTAATTATTTTACAAAACTATTTAATTATTATTTGATCTAATGTTAATGAGTATAAGCTTATAAATATTTATTTTTGAAATATTAGATTAAAAGAGTGTGCAATTGACACATTACAAAATATGAGTGTCTCAAATGAAAAATTAAAAAGTTATAGGATATATGTGAAACAGTTAAACCACTTCAACGACAAAATGAAAGTTAAGTAGCTAAACTAAGATCAAGGCAAGGACAGATTTTTTTAGCTCTGCCCAATGAACGTAGCAATTAATTGTGTCTCCCGTACTGTAAGTAGGACACGTGTAAAAGGAAAAGCGATAGAGTCATGTTTAAAGAAACCAACGACTTGGCGACAGCTCGTTAGAAGTCATCTTCGAATCTGAGGTTTTTTTTTTTATTTAATTTATGTTATTTTTTCAAACAACAACACGTGGGGTCAGCTCCTTTCTGTGGGGTGCTCTTCATGTCCGCCACGTGTCCATTTGCATGAGCGGCATTTTTTAGGGCATTCTTGTCATTTAATCCAATATTTTCTTTTCTTCTTTTTTTTTCTCTTCACTTGTTATTCTTTCAATTTCCTCCATTTTCCTTTGGATTTGTTCCTCTTTTTCTCTTTTTTAACCTGTTGGTCTTTTTAATGAAAAATGGGAACTTTGAGGTTTCTTTCGGGGTCTAGATTTTACATTTATAATTCCATGTGTTATAAAATTTAATTTCCTCACTTTTTTCTTCTTTTAATAATTTTGGTTTGTGTTTCAACGGCAAAAGCCGAGGAAATTGGAAGAAAAGAAACCTAACAAAACATTTCCATGCAAATGCTCAATCTTCCAAGGGATCTACTTCAAAGATTCATGTCATCAAGCGACCATTTTTCTCACAGAAATCATGAAGAGGAAGAAAATGATGAAGAAGAAGAGATTGAGTTAAGCTTAGGACTTTCATTGAATGGTCGTTTTGGGGTTGATCCCAGAGCCAAAAAACTCACTAGATCATCTTCAATACCAGATTTCATCAACAACTTAGCAAGAAAAGACACTAATGAATCTTTTTCTTCTTTGTTCCCCATGGCTTGTGGTTCTCTTGTGAGGACATGTTCTTTGCCTACAGAGACACAGACAGAGGAAGAGTGGAGGAAGAGGAAGGAGTTGCAAAGTTTAAGGAGAATGGAAGCTAAGAGAAAGAGATCAGAGAAACAGAAGAATTTAAAAGCTGAGAGGCATAGGAATGGAGGGGGTTTTGGTGAAGAGAATTGTGAAGAAGATAAGAGAGAAGAGGCTGGGAATGGAGCTAGTTGGGTTAATGGTGGTAGAGGACCTTGTGAAGGAGTAGCTGCTTCTCTGGGTTCAATTGGATCCCAAGGTAGTGGTTCCTTGGGGATATCAGAACTTGAGAGCCAACCAACTCAAGGTATCAAAAATTGTGCAGCCCCTTATTTTGTTCCTCATGAAAAACTTTTTCCTCATTTTTGTTAGTTTACTCATGCTTTATCCATCTTGATTGTTGTTATTTTTACTAGTATTAATGTCCTATTATTTGCTATTTGATCTTGAAACTAGTCAGGTAGTGTTTGTTTTGTCCTTTTTTTTCCCTTATAATTAATAGTAATATAAAAGTTAGGAAAACTGAGATTCTCTTGCCATAATCATGTTGATTTGTTCTCGAATTTCAGTATTTCACAACCTCTTTTGCGCTTTGATTAGGGTGACATATTTGAATTGTATTTAGATGCAAGTCATTGGGTTGACTGGTTGGTTCATGTGGTCTATGACTGATCACATAGATGGATTGCAGCCAAAACATGATGTTGCTAGTCCAGTAGTCCAGTGGAAATGCCACACTGATCTCTGAAAGGTTATCTTTTAGATGCTTGTCTTCCTTCAGTTGATAGATCATCTCGAATTGCTGTCATGTTATAGTTGTGCTTTAGTTGAACTAAGGATGTCCTAGTTTTTACCTAAGATCCAATGACAAAGAATGGAAAATGAGGATCAGACATTAGTTAAAATTGTACCACTTCTTGAGATACAGACTAAATCCAAGTGAAGAATAATGCACTAAATGGCAGTTATCTATTACTATCCTTTCCACTGATTCATAGTTTTAGCAAACATGGGTCAATAGCTTTTTGCTCTTTGAATTTTGTGAATATCTTGTGGACCTGCGGATATCGATTTGCCTGTTTCGATCCTTCTAGGTGAAAAATTGACTACACATTGAACAAAGAGGAAGTTGTCGTTTTTGATAGTGTTGGTATAGGTGATATAGGAAAATTTAGTGGCATAATTGCTCTGTTTTATTATTTTTGAACATCCATGTATGAAATCATGCCAAAGATATTCCGTGAAATGGAGGCATGATTTACAATTTTAGAAAAATTCTACTCAGTCTTTTCAGTATCAACCTCATGGCATAACTTCATAGCTCCTTTGAACTTTTTGATAGCTTAAAGTGGAAAATTTGACATGGAAGAGAGGAAAATTTGACATGGAAGAGTGGAAGAGTGAAAAAGAAGTTCTAGAGACTGATAACCGATTCTAATAACATTAACACTGCTATCATATCTCAATGCTAACTTCCTCTTCTAATGCCTTTTGATAGCGTCAACAAATTTTCGAGTTGACAGAATGAAATGTTATCATCTCATCAGAAAGTGGATTTTGGTATTTATTTATTTATTTTTAGCAATGGAGCCTATGAAAAGGAAAAGTATGCAGGGAGCAGGTTATTTATGCTATTAATCCTCCTCTAGTAAATTGCTGACGAGCTATGCTACATTTTTATAATTACTTGTTTCGATACCTTATGCTTACTGAGGATATGAACTTGAATAAGTACAGCATACACTTGGCAATTCATGTATTCATATATGTTTATTTTGTGTCTAACACGTATAAAACAAAAGAATTATTGTGTCATAATTCGTGTTAACACAAGAAACACAACACATTTTTTTGGTTTTTGCCAAACCAATATATGGCTTTTGTTAAAATTGTAAATAGTATCTCTTTCATGTCTTTTTTTTTGTATTATTTTCATATTATCAGGAACAGGAGTAGTAATACCCTACGATATTACAAAATGGTTTAGTTTGTTGTTTTTGTTGTTATCTTAAACTTGCATTTAGCTTGAGCTCATATATATATATATATATATATATATTGCATTAAACTAAAGGAACTTGTAAATGCCGTGAAGAAAGAAGCCCTACCAGTGTGCAATCTGCAGCAGAGACTGAGCAGAAACCAATCATCGTCCCTGCAACAATCTTGACTCGAAAATCAGAAAAGTTAGGTGGAGTTGCGACAGAGAATCAACCTATTGAACCAGCGGCAGCTGAAAAGAGGGTTAAGGAAGTGGTGAGGAACATATTTGATGATATGCCTTATGTATCAACAACAGGCGATGGCCCCAATGGGAAAAGAATAGAAGGCTTTCTTTACAGATATAGAAAGGGTGAGGAGGTGAGAATAGTTTGTGTTTGCCATGGCAGCTTCCTCTCCCCAGCTGAATTTGTCAAGCATGCTGGTGGCGGTGATGTAGCACACCCACTAAAGCATATTGTTGTTAGTTCTTCTTTCCTTTTCTAATGCAAATCCCACGGTTTGAAGGAATGCAGAGAAAAGGTTAATGAAGCTTAGCCTTCATTGATTTCAGAATCTCCTTTCTTTTATTCTGGACTCGGCTATTAACTTTTTAGTGAATCAAGCTTCAAGTTTGGAAAATTAAGAGGGGTGCATCATTTTCGTTTCAAAACATCGGATGTGAAATTCAGAGCTAAATTCGGAGCTTATCTTGATTGATTTATCGGATGTTGATTCTTCCAATCTTTCACCAATTCTATTTTCATTCAGAACCGTAAAATGCTTCCATTAGCATCACATGCTTAGTGAAAGGAATCCTTGGATTTCCTTCGCGGGACATCCGAAACAGCAAAATCATCAAAGGAAAAATTGAAGTGAAAGAGGATTGATTTGGTTACTCAAGAACTAAAGAAAAAAAAAAGAATTGAAGGTATCGGTATCCCTCAAGAAGGAACAATAATTTAGATAATGTTTGGTATGAAGTGATTATTCAAAAAATCATAATTTACATGTGATTAAATCATGTTTGGTAACCATTTAATAATTTTATGTGACGATGAATTTAGATAATTTAAAATGATTAGATTATTAACTTCAAGGGTGATTTAATTCTCATCCAAAGGTATGAAAAAATTTTACCATTGAGGTGAAATTATATGTAAAATTAACGAAAGTCAATATTATTCATTTAATATGTGAATTAAAAATTTATTTTTTTAAATTAATTATAATTATTTTATATTATAATTTTTATATTTTCAAACTAATAATTATTTTCACAAGTTTAAAAATATTTTGTGCATTTTTTTAATTTTTTAAATTTATATATAATATAATTTGTTGGTTTTAATATATTAATTTTATTTTCTAATTCAAATATTTTTTACATAATTTATACTATAAAAACTAGTTTATTATTTAACAAATATATTTTTAATTTAATAATTTAATTATATTATTATAAAGTAAATAAAATATTACTAATATTTTATATATAAATTATTATTTTTAAATAATATTAAAATTATTAACTTGTGTAGTTACAATAATATATATGATTATTTTGATGCTTTCAAATAAAATAATTTTTAATTTTTAATAAAAACCAAATACAATAATCTTTAATTACGAAAAATTAATGATTTTTAATCAAACAAAATAATTTGATATAACAAGTGATAAAATTACCTTAATAATAAAATTATTTTATTAATTAAATTATCATAATAATTTTAAAAATGATATCGAAACATTACCTTAAACATCGCCTATAACAGTACAATGGCAGAGTTATTACAAACCTAACTGAGAATGGCAGTGATTTTACGGGTGAGCTGCTCAGTTTGATTGCTCCATCTCATAACCCACAACCTCAGTCCTTTGTTAACTCCATATATAACCCAATATTCTTACAACATAATTATGATATAATATTTTCAACTCTTATTTTAAGTAAATAATATAATTTAAATATTTCAAATTGAATAAAATTAGAAAGTGATCATGCATTTGCATTTGACATTTATTGAAATTTAATTAGGATTATTGTCATGTTTGGCTTTTGGATTACATATTTTTTAATATGATACTTGTATTTTAAAGATATTCAATGTGGTATCTAAGATTAACATTGTTAATACAAAAAGGGTTAATGTTAAGAATAACAATTAAATTATAGTAAAAATTTTAATGTAATAAATAAATTTTAAAAATTTTTAGTATAATATTTAAATTATGAATATATTAATTAAGATAAAATTTAAAAAATTTATCCGTCATGCCTTATAATTTGAAATTAATCATATTATACATGAATATTATATTAATTAATAAATTTATAATTTAAGTATCACATATATTAAAAAAATTTTAAATTTAAATATTATATTAAATATTTCATTATAATCTAAAAATTATTCGTGTTATTAACCAAATAAAAAATGATGACATGACAACCAATCAATGGGATCATGCCATTTAACATATTCAAATTGAGGATTTCCCCATTTTCAAGCATTCTTATTTCTCATATGTAAGTACATATTTTTTTAATTTAAAAAAAAACCGAGTTAATGTCATAGATGTTCTTTAAACTATAATAAAATATTTAATATAATATTTAAATTTTAAAAATTTATAATTTAATATTAAATTATAAATTTATTAATTAATGTGATATTTACTTATAATATAGTTGATTTCAAATAATAATATATGAGGAATAAAAAATTTTAAAATACTATATTAATTAACAGATTTTAAGTTTCAATATTTTATTAAAAATTTTTAAAATTTTGATATCATATTAAATATTTTATTATAGTTTTGATATTAACTCAAAAAATATACAAATACATATTCTTGACAAAAAATAATATAAATACGTATACTTGTCTATTCTTTTAAAGACGAAGTCTATGTTAAAAACAATTTATAAACTATTATTAATTTTTATTTTTCTTTTCAAATGAGATCTTCAAAAGTATGTGATGCAATGAATTTGGGTAATTATATCATTGGATCTTAGTTTGTCAATGGAATTAAGATGCAATAATTCACAAAACATAGGAAAAGTTCCTTAGGACAATTTTTTTAATAAAATTATAAATACAAGAGAAGTTACAATTATAATAAAATATTATATTTATATATAAAATTATAAGTATAAAATAAATTATAATCATAATTAAATATTAAAATTTATGTATAAAAACTTATTAAATATCCAATCAACATATTAAAGCATAACTTAATAAATTCAAATAAAATTAAATCAAAACTCACGTAAACATAAAATTTCAAGATTTTAAGATTTCTTCCTTACTATTAAATCAAAGTCTGATTAGCTCATTCAAATAAGTTTTAATTATAAAATAGAAATACACGTGATTTTAGTTATAAAGTAAGAACCATAAAAACAAATAAAAAAAACAATTTTTTTAGAAATTGTTCTTGGGTTTGTCTTTCAATTTAAATTAAAATGTAAAAAAAAAATTAAACAGGTATTAATATAGAATAATATAGTTATCATATACTAATCTAAACAACACATAATTATTTATTATTATTATTTTTTAACAAATGGAGGTCGAAGGTTGAATTATATATATAAAGAAAGATAACTCCTTTCCTTATTAACATCCTGCAAAAGTTTGAATTTACAGTTCATGGAATGCGTTTGCAACAGCAAAGTTAGCAATTTCAAGAGGAAATCTTGCAAGTATTTATTTCTTAATCTTGGGTCAAAAAATGATATCAGAAGTTTGCATATATCAAAGGAAATGCTGCAGATCATTCCAATGTCATACTCTTAAACTAGATGCACTATCCTTTAGATTTTGAAGATTATCTGATACACAGAGGGAATATGTTCATTTTGAAGTGCTGACACAACTTTATTTGCATTTGCAATCCTCTTAACAATGGAACAATCATTGTACCTGATAATGGATGTAGTGTTCGGTGTAAATTCAGATATTAAATGATTTAATTTGATTCAAATTTGAATTAATTTTGAAACTGAACCTTACCCCACCCCGTAGCTTCAACTGTTCAACATCACTTGCCTTCTAGAGTTCCAGAAGTATCTTTCATATAGATTAAACTAAAATAGACATGACACTGAACTGTAAAGTGGAAAACTATTCTATTGTTTTATTAGGACATCAAATGAAGCTCAGATGCACGTACAACTTGAATTTAAAAAAACAAAAAAAATCTGCATTCTTCTGCAGAGTCATCCGAGAAATAGCATCAGAAAAATGGGGGAAAAACTCTGTTACAATTTACAAAGTGGCAATAACTACAGCTTTAGAACTCTACCTAAAAGGCCAGCCGGCGACAATGACCTACAAACACTGTTAGTCAATAGAAGCTTTGTCAGGTAAACTAGCAAGATGGTGGCTGAAGTTGCTTCAGCCGCCGTACTACTTGCTTCATAGTAGGTCTGGTAGAGAGAGAATCAACGGTACACACAACTGCCAAGTGTAGAACTTCGACCAAGTCATTTTGGGGACCTGCATCCCATAGCCCTGCAGTGAAGAATTCCTTTGCCTGGCCTTGTCGCAAGAGCAAACAGGACCATTGAACAATGTTGAAACCATTTCCATAGCGAGAAAACGAGGGATCCAAGGCTTTCTTATCTGAGAGCAACTCAAGAAGCACCACCCCATAACTGTAAACATCAGCTTTATCAGAAACACGGCAAGTCATTGCATATTCCGGAGCAACATACCCAAAAGTTCCAGCAACACCCGTGGTAGCATGGGTTTCTGAAGTTCCCAAAAGTCTGGCCAAACCAAAGTCTGATAAATAAGCATTGTAATCATCATCCAACAGGATATTGCTGGGCTTGACATCGCGGTGGAGAATACGTGGGACACATTGATCATGTAGGTAAGCAAGAGCACGGGCTATGTCCAAAGCAATCTTGTAAAGTATCCTCCAATCCACAGCTCTTGTGGACCTCTCCTGAATAAAATTCTCCAAGTTACCACCTGACAAATAATTGTATACAAGGAATGTCTCCGTTTCACTGGCATGATAACCAATTAAAGTGACAAGATTTGGGTGGCGCAACCTCCCAAGGATTTTAATTTCTGCATCAAACTGTTGAAAGCCTTGCAACCGTCCAATTGCAAGCCGCTTTATTGCCACCAAAACTCCAGGAGAGATCTCAGCTTTATAAGTGGACCCAAAACCTCCATTCCCAATACAGTTGCTGGCATTGAAATTCCCTGTGGCCTGCACAACGCTGTCAAATGTCAAAGGGACCCCAATGTCGTTGAAAATTGTCACTTCTTTTTTGGTGGTGCTGACAATTTTGGATTTTGAATTCCACTTCCTGGTATAGAGGAATAAAATAACAAGAGCCAGAAGAACTGATACAATGGCTGAAGCAGAAGTTATTGATGCTATCTCGATTGCATTGAAACCATTATTTCTATTCATTTGAGTTGTGGATCCCGTTGGTGATGCAGCATAATTTTGTGAATCACCTGCTCTTGCTTCATCTGAAGATGGCATTAATGAGTACGCATGGCAAGGCTGTAGAAGAGGGTTTCCAAGAAGACTGCTGCATTTCATCAAATTATTACTTGATGGCAGTGGCCCAGACAAGTTATTGAAGGATACATTGAATACAGAGAGCATGGTCAAATTTGCCAAACCAGAGGGAATTTGCCCAGACAGTTTGTTGTTATTGAGCAGAAGAACAGTCAGGTTTCTCAAGTTAACCAGATTTTCAGGAATTTCACCAGAAAGAGAATTTGATGACAGCTCCAGCATTTCTAAAGATTCCAACAGCCCAAAGGTGAAAGGAATAGATCCGATCAGATTGTTACCAGCCAAAGAAAGATACCTGAGATCCTTCATCTGCCCAAAACTGTTTGGAATCTGGCCTTTTAACAGGTTCCAGCTCAAATTAAGAGAAACAAGGGAAACCAAGTCTCCAATGTTAGGGGGAATGGGCCCAGTTATTTGATTCACAGACACATCCAGAAATTTGAGCGATTTGCAAATTTTACTGATTTCAGCAGGAATCTGACCAGACATTCTGTTGTAGCTAACATTAACAAACAGTGCATTCAATCCTTTGCAGTTCTCAAACAAATTCCCTGGGAATGGTCCACTGAGCAAGTTTTCTCCGGCATAAAATGCATAAGAAATCTGTTTCCCTAATCTTTGTGGTGCAATTGGCATTGACAAGACACTGCCAGTAAAGTTGTTACCTCCAAAGTTGTGAAACACAGCAGGACCACCATCTCCTCCAAAAAACTCAAAAGATGTTCCAACCTGAGCTTTACTTGCAAAGAAAGATAAATATGCAGAAGTTGGGTTGAAGGGTTCAGAGGAATACGAATCTGAGGTAAGAACATCAGGGCATCCATGGTTATAGAATCTAGGGATAGAACTTGACAAGGAATTTTCACTGACATCAAACACACTCATACAAGGAACTGCAAGTTCCTCAATAAGCGCTCCGGTAAGGCGCTTATTTGAGCTTAGGTCAAGGTACCGGAGCTTCTTGCAGAGACTAAGACCAAAAGGAATTTCCCCAGAAAAAAAATTCTGAGCCAAATTTACCATCTCCAAGTTATCACAAGCACCCCAATCACTTGGCAAGTTGCCCTCAAGCGTTGCCCTTGGAGCCCATAATACCCTCAGCTTTGAAAGCTTTGTAATTTCATCAGGAATCCCACCTTGGTAAAAATTAAAATCATCATTTACAGAACTTGGATCTCCTTTAGCCATAGCAAGGTCATCATATGGATTAAACATAGTTGAGAGAACAAGCACAGTCAATCCAGAACAATTCCCAAGCTCAACAGGTATCTGACCACTCAAACTATTCCTCGAAACATCCAACACTTCAAGATTCTGAAGCTGACCAATTTCACGCGGTATCCCTTCCTCCAACAAATTTGTATACAACAACAATGACCTCAACTGACTACACTTCCCCAAACTAGCAGGAATCTGCCCATGGAAGTAATTCCCTGACAAATCCAAATGCTCAAGTTTACAACCTTCACCGATATCAGCTGGCAACAACCCACTGAGCAATGTAAAGGACAAGTAAACACCTCTAAACCTTCCAACAAATCCGGGAATGGTTCCATTCACAAGATTACCAGCCAAATTCAATATGTCCATTTGTTCCAAACTCGAAAGCCACCTCGGTATCCCTCCACTAATGTTATTAAACCCCAAATTAAGAACTCTCAAATTCTTTAACCCAGTAACGCTAACAGGCAATGGCCCAGATAACAAATTGTTCTCTAAATCAAGTACTTCCAATTTTTCCAACTCCCAAATTTCAGCAGGAATTTCACCACTAAATCTATGAAAAGGAAGTGATAAAATTCTAAGTTCACTCAATTTTCCAATAGAAGGTAACAACTTTCCAGACAAACTCCCATTACTTTCCCCACAATTCCTTCTAATACCAAATCCATAAAATGGAAATAAACTGTAATCAGAACAAGAAAACGAGACAGAAGCAACGGTATTTTTGGAATTACCTTTTTGCCTTTTTCCAAAACCGGTTATGTTAAGAGACAAAACCTTGGAGCTTTTGTCACATGTAACACCCGACCATGAACAGTGATGGGAAGTTTCGGTCCAAGTGGACAAAAGCCCTGAAGGATCTGAGACAGACTTCTTAAACTGAAGAAGAACAGCTTTGTCAGAAGAATCATCACTCAAAACGACACTGCTCAATACACAGAAGAAGAGTAAGAAAAATGGCTGCCACTTGATAACTGAAGCTGAAAAAGAACCCATTTCCTTAGATGCCCTTTTCAAAGGGTACTATAGAAACACTTAAAAAAGCTTCCTTTTAGCTTTTTATATAAGAATTTGAAGTTGGAAATCTGGGTTTCTCTTCTGGTTTGAGTTTTTTTGAAAACCCTAACCCTAATTTTTTGGGCTGTTTGGGTAGAGAGAAAAAATAAAATGAAGGAAAACCGAGAAAGAGTAAAAATACAACAACGAAAGACGCGTTTTACTTTCCTTTTTGGTTCTTCTCTCGTCTTTCTCTGTTCTTTCTGCTTGGAACTTTCCATTTTTTAATTTAGGAGAAAATTATGAACAGGTATAGAAAGTTTGCCCTATTTATGAAAAGCTCCGAAATGTTTTGCTTAATTTTTAATTGAGTCCTTATTGATTAGATTTTAATTTTATGTAGGTTTCCAAATATAATAGACATATTTAAGGGCTGATTTTAATGATTTTGATTTTAAATTGATTTAGTTTGCATTTTGAAGTAAAAAAAATTTTATTTTACATTTTTAATGGTAGCAGACAAATAAAAATAATTTTAAAACTTTTTTTATTTATTTTTATCTTTTCATACATAATGTGCTTGATGGTACAACATAAGTAAGGTAACCTTTTAATTTTATTATTCATAATAAAAATTTTCAATTTTATATTCCATCATAATTTTGAAACTCTTTTGTGCACACAAGAAAACACAAATGGCAAATGAGGTTTGTTGGGTTTTATACTTTTTTTTTTCAATTTTTTTGTTTATAATGATTTATTTTCTTTAGCCCTTGATAATATTCAATAAACAAATGTTACAAAATATAAGAAAATTATATAACAAAAACATGAAGCATAACAGAAGTTATAAATATATTAGACAATGAATGAATTCAAACTTTTTTCTTTTGTACATGCAAAGGCTCATATTGCATCATGTGTTATCACAATAAAATATAAATTTTATTTTATAAATTTATTATTTTTTTGAGAATGGAAAATTATCAATTATTAAATTTTAAACTTAATTCAATTGATTAATATAATAATACTTAAAATATAACATCCAATAAATTTAAATTTTAAATTTTAATATCTGCAACTTATTTTATCCTTAAATTAGTTTTTTTGTACAAAAAAAATTTAGCCAATATTTTAACGGGCCTTTTCGAAAGTGAACAAAATTTCCTGGTTCTATTACAAATATTTGGAACTTGTTTTCATTTTGGAATTTCAACTTTATATTTTATATTGGTTTTCATTTTAAATACTTTAAGCCAGTTAGAAAAAATCAAGCAAGGTGGTGTTGGGTCCCACAAACCGTTCATTACACGCATCACGACCGTCAATTTAAGGGCTTAAGGTTGATTTAGACTTTAGCCTCTATTTTTTTTTTAATTTTTTTCGTTTGATTTGATAGGGTAAAAAGCATACTTTAAACTTTATATTTCACACGTGGCATTGGATTAAAAAATCCACGTGAGGCACCATTCCAGAAGGTAAAGTGAGGGCCATCCCTCCTTTTTTTTTTTTTGGGATTATCTTATTTTTAAGGTTTACGAGGTCCAGAAAAACTAGGGTCCCCACCAGAAAAACCTATGGAATATTCTTGGTTATAAAATATCAACCACTCAAATTAGTAAACGTAAGAAAAATAAATATTAATTTAATATTTTTTTGAAATTATTAATTAAGTAATATTTAATTAAAAAACTTAGTGATATTTGATTGGTTGAATCAATTTGATTAAAAATTTTAAATTCAAATCTCAATCAGACAAAAGATAAATGAAATGAGTTTTTTTTTTTTGTTTTGCAACTAATCACAATAATTATTTGTAACATAAAAAAATTTATTGTTTTATTTTACATTTCTTGTAGTGATCACGTTCTCATCCTATGCATAATTGGCCAACTAATAAACCTATAATGGGGGCATTTGATTACAGAAATTTTGATTTTGTTTTCAAAATTTTACTTATAGGAATATAAATTTTACGTTTGATTTATAGATATTTGATTTTTGAAATATTTTTAGATTCTTAGTAATATTAAAATGTCTTTGTCTTTTTTTAATTTTTAAGATATTGAAAGAAAAGTTATTATTGTTTCACATTTGATTTTAATAATAAATTTTTTTGATTTATTTTACTATTAAAAATTAACGTATTTTAAAAACTTTTAATTACAGTTTTTATTTAGAAATGTAGTCTTTAAAAGAAAGATCATGTTTTTTTATGTCAAAAATGTAATTTAAAAAAAATAAAGATCACATTTTAAAATAAAAAACGTAGTTTTTGTTAAATAATAAAACACTTTTTTAAATAATAAAGATCATATTTTTTATGTCAAAAAATGTAATCTTTAAAGATATAATGATCACGTTTCTAACATAAGAAACGTAATCTTTGATAAATAACATAAAACACTTTTTTTAAATAATAAAAACTATGTTTTTTATGTTAAAAATTTAGTCTTTGTGATTTTTTTTTTAATTTCAAAGACGTCATTTTTCATGAAGAAAATGTCGTTTTTATATTAAAAACTACATTTGCAAATTTATTAACATAATTTTAATTAAACATTGTATTTGTATATTTTCAAGTTAAATATTGCGTTTCTAACATAAAAAATGTCATCTTTAATTAAATAACATCATTTAGTTAAATAAAACTACTTTATCTACTGTATTAAACATTACGTTTAGGGTCATATTAACGTAGTATTTGATATAAATACAATATTTTATATAAGAGTAACATAGTCTTTAATATATTTTATTTTTTATTTTTTAATAACAAAAACATAATCTTTAACTATATAGAACTTCATATTATTTTAATAAAAAACTGTGTTTATATTTAATAAAATCATTGTCTTTGTTATATAATGAAGAATATTATAGTAAAAATATTTTATTAAGTAATCTAAGTTTTCTCCAACAAACACAAGAAATTAATATTTTCATATTAGGAAGAATCACCTCTAGCTAAAAATTCACACTTTCTTAAGAATTATTTTTCTTCTTAGAATCTAAAATTTTGCTACTTAAATGTCCCTTAACACAATTATAAGAAAAAAAATATCAGGGAGTTTTTTTACTAGTAAATCTTAAAACCTTACTTTCAATGATTTAAAATCTTTAAAAAAAAATCATGAAAACATGATAGTTTGTGTAAATAATAAATTTTTTAGAAACAACAATTTATATATTTTTTGATTAATCATTTATCATATTTTTAAAATTTTTTAATCATTTTTGAACTGTAAATTAAATGCAAATTTAACTCTCCATTTAGTGAAAATGATTTTTTTTTGTTACATCAGGACGGCAAAGCTCTAATATAAGTAATAAAGAGGAGGGAGGCTTAACTCGAAATCAAATCCTTAATATTCCCTCAAACGCTTTTAGCCATTAGGTCAAAGGCTTAGGGACCAATGATTTTTTTTCCCCATTGAAAATGAGAACCTAACAGCTTTCTTCTTAAACACTCACAGAGGCATGCAAATTTGGGTTAACATAAAAAAAAAAAATTTTTTTTACAATAAAGTAAGCATTATTTATTAATAAATTTAGAGTTTAATTTAGTTAATTCGTATAATTATTTTTAAAAGATTATATTTAGTATATTTGAATTCAAATCTCAACACTTATAATTTTTTTAACTTACAAATTATGCTTTTTTTTTCTAAAAAATGTTATTTATTAACAAAAAGAAAATTGACATTTAGTGCTTAACTTTATTTTATTATATGTTCAACAAGAAGTCCACACTCATAAAAACAAACAAACTACTTATCTCCTCCATATTTACATATTCTAGTATTAGCATATGATTAATATATGGTTAATTAATTTTTACATTAAGGTGATGAAAGAGTGATGAAACCAAGCTTATTAATTATACCTAGCTAATAGGTGCTATTAGTCTTGATTTCTTTTATTAAATGATAAGATGAAGATGGAGTAGCATTATACTAATAATATTAGTCAGATTTCTTATACTATATTCTTATATTCTATTAGTTTATTGAAATCTTGGACAGTAGCCTGCTCAATCATTTAAGAGTGAGAGAATGGAGTTCATTTTTTTTTTTTTTTTTAATTTGTGCCATGCTACTTGCGACTAAGGAAGGGTTATTTCGATTGATAAGAAGAGGGTTTTCAATTTTTTTTATTAATCGAGGTTCAATTTTTGGAAGATTAATTTTGAATGCCCTATATCAATACATGAAGGTATATGTTCTTAAAATTATTTGAAAATAGAATTAAGTAGAAATAAAATTTACGAATATATCTAACCGTATTAAAAAAATTAAAGTTCTAAAATTATTGTATAAAGAAATCAATATAATTAGAGTTTTCAAGCTATATTTAAGGCTCATATATCCATTAATTTTTTATTATATTTTTCATGATGCCTCCTTGTTTTAAATGAGCTTCTATGAATTGTTTGGGTTTTACAATTAAAGGGGTAAATTGCAAAATTTTAAGCCCAATAACTTTGTTTTGCCTTTGTAGAAAGAAAGTTGGATTGTTATAGGTGAAGGTTATGCTGCAAAAGTTATGAGTGGCAACGTTTTATCTGAAGTTATTTGTTTGTTTGTTTTTATTGAAAGTAGTCTTCAACTGGCATATGGTAAAAGCCAATTACAAAACCATATTAAATATTAAAAAAATAATCCTATACATCAAAACAGTATTATTATATCTTATTTGAACGGTTAATATTATGATTGATTTTTATAATATAATAAAATATTTAATATGATACTTGAATTTTTAAAATTTTTAATATAATATTTAAATTATAAAATTATTAATTTATTAATTAATGAATTTGTTAAATAATAAATGTGATGGATAAATAATTATTAAATATTATATTAATTAATAAATTTATAATTTAAATATTACATTAAATTTTTTTTAAAATTTTAATATTATTTAAATATTTTATTATAATTTAAAAATTATTTATACCATTAAATTCAAAATTGTTACGTAAGGCCTCAAAAATGAAGTCAACGATTCCTTTTCATAACAGCCACAGGGCAAATTGATGCTATTTCCTGGCTGAGTTGACCAATCTTATTCCCCACTGATGTAAATGATGGGAAACATGTGATTTTAATTCGGATGGAAAATCAGCAACACTGTGTTTCCCGTGAAGTACTTGTGGATGTCCAAAGTATTGAACTCAATTTGCCAACTCTTTAGTGGTTGAAATTATTTTTTCCTTTTATGATCTATTTAATGTGGTGGTATGTATTCAGGTCAAGAAGCCAGAATTGAAACGTCAATGTCATGTCCATGACATTTGAAATTATTTTGTAAATTAAAAAATATATGAGATAATTGGTGTATTTTCATATTTGCTTCATATAAAATATATATAAAATATAAAAATTATTGTATTAAATTTTATTTGATACATCAAATAGGAAATTTATTTTTTAATTTTTTCAAATCGATATATAACTGTTATTAAAATTTTAAATTGTTTTATTTTTATATGTTTTGATTCTTGTTAAAAGTGATAAGAAAATACTATTTTTTTGGAAAAGGGTAAAAGAATTGAAAAATTATTTAATTTCCTAACATTTTATTATAATAATAAAGTTTCGACTTTTATTTTGGATTAATTAAATTTTTAAATATCTATTTTTATCTAATTAAATCTTTAAATATTTATTTTCACTTCAATTTAAATTTGAGGTCTCGTTTTAATAGAAATAAATATTGACAATTAACTAATTTTCGCTTAATAAAAGTTCGATTGATAAAAATAAAAGCTCAAAACTTAATTGATCGTAATAGAATGATACAAATTTGAAATATTTAATTTTTATTCAAAACGCTTTTTACTTTTTTGCTTATTTTTATTTAAGCTTTATTTATAATTTTATGTCTAATTCCTTTTTTACTTTTAATTTTTCATTCTTCATAAAAAACACAAAAAAAAATTCTTTTCTCTTTTTCATTTTTTCAACTTTTTCTTTCTTTTTGTCAAACATATATTATCGGTGTCATACTTAGTAATCAACTCGGGAAAGTTAGAGCATAGTAAGTAATGGTTAGCTATTATCTATTGATTTAAATTCTTGAAGGGAAAAAGACTTAAATGCAGTTAAAATGTGAAGAGATTTTTTTGCCAAAAAAATTTTGTTAAAAGATTTCAATTCATCCTACAGCTTAAGTGAAAAATATACAAAAAGAGTAAAAAGTAATTAAAGAGAAAAGTGAAAATATAGAAGAGTAGGGAAGATATACAAAAGAGATGAGAAAGTTATCAGAGAAAGAGAAAAGAGAGTCTACCTTTCCTAAGCCATCGTAGCTCATTTTATCCTTTCTTATAATGGTCATTAACTATTTATTAGATTAAGTAGCATTTATTGGATTCTGTATAATTAAACTTTGATAATTATAAAAGGAGATAATGATAATTATTTATGAGATACCGATACATATCCATCTTTTTAGTAGCAAATGTTGACTTGTTATCTTCTTATCCATAACTATTTTGATGATAGACTAGCTGTTTAGCAATTTAGCAAATATTCACGTCTTGTTTTTTTATCCCTTTTGAAGGTTTGCCAGATTTATAGCTTCTTCATATTCTGATTAAAAGAAACTGGTGAAGCTATTCTTGACTTGTTCATTTTCATATTTTAATATTAAGTATAAAGAAGTGTAATCCAATATTTCATTCTAGATAATTTTTCTAAAAGTTTGACTATTTCATGCTTTGGTTTTGGATTATTTTCCTTATAATTTTTTTTTCAAAAATTCTTTTTACATTTTTTTGTACAGTGATATAATGAGCTTGTGAATTTGATGAAATTTTATTTAATAATTCTTTTTCCTTTTCTATTATGGTAAGTTCTAGCTTGAAAACTACATAAACTTAGTCTATTAAATTAAGAAAGAGCAAATTTTAAGTTTTCTTCATTTTATTTGGTGCCAATAAATCTTGTCCATAAAGTACTTTTTTAACCTCCTAGATTTGAAATGGCTAAAAAAATCTTTCTTTGTGAAAGAGTCTCATTAAATTAGTTATTTTAATATGCACATAAGAAAAATATTCATCATTTTTAACAAAATTAAATTTTTAATTTGATAAAAGCAGCAAAATGCCTTATTAAATGAAAAAAAATTAAAAAATAATTATTCCTACAAAACCCATTTCAATATTGATTATATCATAAGAGTCAAATCTAATCTAAATTTAATTTTAGAAAATCCTCTTGAAATTCTATGATTTTTTAAATAAATAAAAGGGACTATTCTTGAAATTTTTCTTAAAATAGATGATCTATTTCATTTCTTATTGAATTTTTTATTCTTTTAAAAAGTTCATTGGGTAATACTTTGTTAGCCTTTTAATATAAAAGAATTTTTAAAATTTTTAAAAGAGAAGAAAAAATGTTTTTTTCGTCTATAAGAAAATCATAAATATTCAAGAGATTGTTTATCTTTTCAATGGAGCATTCTTTTTCATTAAGTTCAAAAATTTATAGTTCTTCCCAGTCTCATAAATTTAGGCTTTCATAAAACAAGATTTTGAAAAGTTTGGAATTTGTTAATTTGTTTGGTTAATCCTTTCACAAGCTTAGTCATATTTTATATAAAAGCTGATTTACTACTTTGAAGTTGAGCTTTTAAACTTCATTTATAAGATTATATAATTCAAGGGGTAATCTTGGGTTATAAAAATCTTTAATTTCTAGAAATTTTGTTATGTTAAAATTTTTATTTCTAAAGAAATGTATGAATAGAGTGAGTAAAAGTTCAAATAATCTATAGGGTTTCATTATTGAATGAATTGTATTTCTTATGGATATCTTTAAGATTGAATTAAGTTAAGACAAAATTTAATCCTAGTTGGGATTAACATGTTTAAAAGAAGAATCTTGTTTGGATTCCTTTTTTAAAAAAGCAGTCCATTCACCAATTTGTTCTAGAGATTTTTTACGTTGATCCATTAGGCTTACTTAAAAAATTAGTGAGAACATTGTTAGGTTTTTTAATAAATTCAATAGAAAAATTATATTGATATAAAAAGTTATACCATTTAATCCTTCTAGGATTAATTTTTAACTTCTTATTTTTTAAGAAATCTTTAACTACTTGATTATCAGTTTTAATGATAAAGTTTTCAGTGTTAGATAAATATGAAATCTAGTTACAATATTTTTTTATAGCAAGTAACTTTTTTTCAAATATAATATATTTTAATTCATTTGATTTAAATTTTTTTAATTATAACCACAAATTAATTCTTGATTATGTACCTTTGATTTAAGTACACATCTTCAATGTTGATCTAAAGCATCTATTTCAAGAATAAGTAATTCTAATAGTTTAGGAAGATATACTTTAGGTATAAATTTAAGATTTGATTTGATTTATTTATAATATCATAATCATATTTTGTTTAGGAAAAATGTATATCCCTTTTCGGTTTTATTTGTAAATTTTTTTCTTTTTTAGAGAGATTTTTAATGAATTGTCTTCCATAATTAAGAAGACCTAGAAAACTTTAAAGTTTTTTATCTTTCAATTGTTCTAAAAATTCTTTGATTTTTACCATAATATGATCTTATAAAATAAAACCTTCTGAGGATAAATTTAAGCCTAAGAATTCTATATTAATTTTTTTAAGCTTTATCTTTTTAGGGCTTAATATTATACCATGTTTTATAAACTCTTGAGCTATTAAATTTAAGTACTTCCTATGCTTAGTTAATATTTCAAAAAATATAAGTATATCATCAATGTATACAACACAAAAATCTTTATACTTTCCAAAGATTGTGTCCATCCATCTTTAAAGGTTTGTGGAGCATTACAAAGTTCAAACAACATGACTTTCCACTGATAATGGCCTTTTGGTGCAATAAAAGCTATCAAGGGTTTTGACTATTCGATTAGTATTATTTGTCAAAATCTTGATTTACAATCAAATGTACTAAAATATTTAGTATTTTTTGCTAAATTTATTAACACATCTTTTCTAGGAATAAAATATCCATCAAATACTAAGTTTTGGTTAAGCCTTTTATAGTTGATTACCATTTAGGCTTTACCTTTTTGTTGCTTAGCATAATTTCTTAACATAAATATTGGGCTTAAATATGGACTAGTAATGGGTATTGTAAGTCCTTTTTGTAAAAGTTCATTAATTTGCTTATTAAATTCATCTATATCTTGTTTAGGATAGATTATTGATTTTACTATAATTATTTTCTTTGAATCAAGAATTTTTAAACTATAGAATCTAGGACTTCTAGACCATAATTTTAATGATTCCTCACTAAAATTTTCTTTTAAGTTTTATCTAATCAGTGTGTTTCACTAATTGATTTAATTTCTATTTTCTTGGTTTTAGGTCAAAAATAAGAGTTACATATATATTTATAATTTTTTACTAATGGTATTTTTATAAATTCTTTATCTATGGTAAAGACAATATTATTGTTATTCAACTAGAAAGGTAGATAATTGTATATAAAATTAGTTCCTAATAACATATCACAATACATAAAAGGAAAACATAAAATTTTTGGGATTATGAATTTTTTATTCATAAAATAAATAGAAACATTTTTTTGCTTTATATCCTATTATAGTTTCTTTTCCATCGATTCCTATTACTACTATAAGGTGTTGCATTGGCTCTCATTTTTCTAATGATAAAGTATTACTTCTACAACTACATATAGTTGCTTCAGTGTCTATTAAAACATTTAAAGAGCATGGTTTATATTGTTTAAATCTAAATTCTACTTTCACACAATTGTAATACCATTTTAGTTGAATTTTTGAAAATGCAATTACTTCATCATTACCAATTTTATATTGGTTGATTATAGCCAAACTTCGAATAGGAAAAATAGGAATATTTATATTTTTTGTACCTATGGATTGAGGTTAAGAAAGAAAAGATTGCCTATGTGAAATAAATGATTGTTCACTAGCAATACTTTCAGTGTCTTCATTATCTCTATTTGAAAATAAAGGTATAAAAGAAGGTGATGGTAGAACTAGATTGTTACTAGAACTACTTTGTCCTTGATTTTTAAAATATAGGTTATTTTCTAATACAAAAAATTTCATAGGTTTCATTTTTTTTATTAGAAGGAAGAAGTTCTGTAATTCCTTCTAATAACCATCTAATAGGTAGATAGATCTCTAAGATTTATTAATCTTGGTTTGATTTCAAATAAAAAGATCTAGGGTTTAAATATTTCTATAATATTAGAATCAATTTCTTTAATAGATATAAAAGTATGATTAGTAAATTTATTGATAGCTGTCAGTTTATAGATAAATCATAACCCACATTTCTAATTTTTAATTTTTTTGTCATTATTCCAAGTCTAAGGTAGTTTTTTGTTAATAGGTCATTAATAGAAATAAAATAGTTTGATTTTAATTTAAACTAAACAGCTCTTGATACTAGATTTGATTGTATCCTTTTATTAGTGCTTTAATAGGATTTTCAAATCTTTAATCTATTAACACTACTATTATTGGTATATCATTACCAACTTTGAATAAATCTTTTATAGTTATCATAATTATTCTTAAATATATATATCTAACTTCAAGATATTTTTGCTTAATTCTCATAATTTTTTCTTTAGTGAATAAAGAAATATGTACAGATCCTTAATTAGAATCAGTAGTTATGGCATTTATGTTAAATTTTTCTATGTGTCTTTATGTCCATGATTTGAATTTTGAAAAGACGAACAGTTTATATATTTCATCTTTCTTTAATGATAATAGTTGTTCTAATAGTTTATCTGAAATAGTAATATCTTGTCCTAAGACATTACATAATTTAGTCATCTGCTATTTTTCAGCAAGTATATCTTTAGTTTCATAACTAAGTTGATTTTAAATTTTTGATATAGAATTATTGAGCATGCAAATATACTCATAATCATCTAAATTAAAATATGTTTTAGAAATTAATTAATAAATAATTTCTTCTTAAAAAACTTCTTCTCCAAAATAAATTTCTAAATCTCATTATTCAAGAGTTTTAATAAATTTTTAGCACTTTTTTCTTTATTAGGACATTGAGGTGCTATGTGACCTTCTTCATCACAAATAAAACATATACATTTAGATATTTTTAGAAGTTTTTCTTCTAACAAATTTTTTCTTTTTGTCAAATTTTTTCTTTATTTAGTTCACAATCCTACAACAGAAAATAAAGATTTTTTAGATTCTATAAAAAATATAATTTATTTTGTTTCTAAACAAATTATAGAACATTGCTTTTGAAACAAAGGTAGTTGATCAAGTTAAAAGTAGATTAACTAATAACAATGCACAAAAATATTAGAAAATGAATGGGAATTTGGATATGAATCTCAATCTAATACCTATTCAAAGAAATACAAAAAGAAAAGAAGATATAAGCTGGTCAAATGGAAGCCAAAAAAGCATAAATTTGACAAAAAGAAAAAATTTGTTAGAAGAAAATCTTCTAAAAAAATCTAAATGTAAATGTTTCATTTGTGATGAAGAAGGTTATATAGTACCTTAATGTCTTAATAAAAGAAAAAGTGCTAAAAAGGTTATTAAAACTTTTGAAGAATGAGATTTAGAAATTTATTTTGGAAAAGAAGTTTCTGAAGAAGAAATTATTTATGAATTAATTTCTGAAACATATTCAGATTTAGATGATGATGAGTATATTTGGATGCTCAATAATTTTATATCAAAAATTAATAATCAACTTAGTTCTAAAATTAAAGATATACTTGCTGAAAACATCAAATGACTAAATTAAGTGATGTCTTATGACAAGATGTTACTATTTCAGATAAACTGTTAGAAAAACTATAATCATTAAAGAAAGATGAAATACATAAATTATCCGTCTTTTTAAAATTTAAACCATGGACACAGAGACAAATAGAAAAATTTAGCAAAAATACTATAGCTGTTGATTCTAATCAAGGATCTATAGATATTCCTTTATTCTTGAAAGAAAAAATTAGGAGAATTAAATAAAAATATCCTAAAGTTAGATATATACATTTAGGAATAATTATGATAACTATAAAAGCTTTATTTAAGGTTGGTAATGATATACCAATAATAGCAGTGTTAGTAGATAAAAGATTTGAAAATCCTAGTAAAACCAATTATAGTTCACAATCCTACAATAGAAAATAAAGATTATTTAAATTCTATAGAAAATAGAATTTATTTTACTTCTAAACAAATTATAGAACATTGCCTTGAAACAAAGGCAGCTAAGCAAGTTAAAAGTAAATTAACTAATAATAGTGCATAAAAATATTAGAAAATGAATGGAAATTTGGATGTATATCTCAATCTAAAACTTATTCAAAGAAATACAAAATGAAAAGAAGATATAAATTGGCCAAATGGAAGCAAAAAAAGCATAAATTTGACAAAAAAATTTGTTAGAAGAAAAACTTCTAAAAAAAAAAAATCTAAATGTAAATGTTCTATGTCCTAATAAAGGAAAAAAATGCTAAAAAGGTTATTAAAACTCTTAAAGAATGAGATTTAGAAATTTATTTTTGATAAGAAGTTTTTAAATAAGAAATCATTTGTAAATTAAATTCTAAAATAGATTCTGATTCAGATGGAGTATGTTTGCATGCTCAATAATTCTATATCAAAAATTAATAATCAACTTAGTTTTGAAACTAAAAATATACCTGCTGAAAAACATTAGATGACTAAATTAAGTGATGTCTTGGACAATATGTTACTATTTCATATAAACTATTAGAAAAACTACAATCATTAAAGAAAGATGAGATTATATACTGTTTGTTTCAAAATTCAAACCATGGACACAAAGACATACAGAAAAATTAGCGAAAATACCATAGTTATTGATTCTAATCAAGGATCTATAGATATTCTTTATTCATTAAAGACAAAATTAGGAGAATTAAATAAAATTATCCTGAAGTTAGATATATACATTTAGGAATAATTATGATAACTATAAAAACTTTATTCAAAGTTGGTAATGATATACCAATAAAACAGTGTTAGTAGATAAAAGATTTGAAAATAGGAGGAATACAATTAAATCTAATATCAGGAGCTGTTTGGTTTAAAGTAAAACCAAACTATTTTATTTCTATTAATGACTTATTAATAGAAAACTGCTTTAGACTTAGAATAATGCAAAAAAGGTTAGAAATTAGAAACGTAACTCATGATCTATCTATAAACTAGACAATTATAAGTGAATTTACTAATCATACTTTTACATCTATTAAAGAAATAGATTCTAATATTATAGAAATATTTGAACCCAAACCCTTTAATTCAAAAATCAAACCAAGATTAATGAATTTTAGAGATTTTTCAGTACCTACTGGATGGTTATTAGAAGAAATTATGGAATATATTCCTTCTAATAAAAAAAGAAACCTATGGAATTTTTTGTATAAGAAAATAACCTATATTTTAAAAATCATGGAGAAAGTAGTTTTAATAACAATCTAATTCTACCACCACCCTTTTTTGTACCTTCATTCTCAAATAGAGATAAGGAAGACACTGAAAGTATTGCTAGTGAACAATTATTTATTTCACATAAGTAATATTTTCTTTCTCAACCTCAATCAATAAGTACAAAAAATATAAATATTCCTATTTTTAAGAGATACAAGTAGTTAAAATCAAGAAAATTGGGTTTACAACTCAGTAAACTCAATTTAAATTTATTTTTTCTAGAAATACTAAAAGGATGATATTCGAAGTTTGGCTATAATCAACCAATATAAAATTGGTAATGATGAAATAATTACATTTCAAAAAATCAACAAAAAGGTATTATAATTATATGAAAACAAAATTTAGATTTAAATAGTATAAACAATACTCTTTAAATGTTTTAATAGACACTGGAGCAACTATACGTAGTTGTAGAAGTAAACCTTTACCCTTAAAAAAATGGGAGCCAATGAAACACACTATAGCAGTAATAGGAATCAATGGAAAAGAAACTACAATAGGATATAAAGCAAAAAATGTTTCTATTTATTTTATGAATAAAAAATTCATAATCCCAAAAATTTTATATTTTCCTTTTATGCATGGTGATATGTTATCAGGAAATAATTTTATTAACAATTATTTATCTTTTTATTTGAATATTAATAATATTGTTTTTACTATAAATAAAGACTCTATAGAAATACCATTAGTAGAAAATTATAAACATATATGTGACTTTGATTTTTGACCTGAAACTAAGAAAATAGAAATTAAATCAATTAGTAAAACACACTAGTTATATAAAATCTTAAAAGAAAATTTTAGTGAGGAACCATTAAAATTATAGTCAATAAGTCCTAGTTTCTGTAATTTAAAATTTTTTTATTCAAAGAAAATAATTAGAGTAAAACCAATATCTATACTAAATAAGAGATAAATGATCATATTATACTAAAAATCAAAGAATTTTTAGAATAACTAGAAGATAAAAAAACAACTTCAAAGTTTTCTAGATCTTTTAATTATGAAGATAATTCATTAAAAATCCCTCTAAAAAAAAATTTACAAGAAAAACTAAAAAAGGAAATACTTTTTTATTGGACAAAAGATGATTATGATATTATTAAACAAATAAAATCATATCTTAAATTTATACCTAAAGTAATCTTCCTAAACCAAGAGAATTACTTATTCTTGAAAAGGATGTTTCAAATCAACATTAGGGGATGTGTACTTAAATCAAAAAGCACATAATAACAAATTAATTTGTGGTTATAATTTAGAAAATTTTAAACAAAATGAATTAAAATATATTATATTTGAAAAAGAGTTAGTTGCTGTAAAAAATGTTGTAACTAGATTTCATTTTATCTAGCACCTGAAAACTTTATCATTAGAGCTAATAATCAGGCAGTTAATGTTTTAATAGATACTGGAGCAACTATATGTAGTTGTAGAAGTAAACCTTTACCATTAAAAAAAGGGAGCCAATGAAACACCATATAGCAGTAATAGGAATCAATGGAAAAGCAAAAAATGTTTTTATTTATTTTATGAATAAAAAATTCATAATCCCAAAAATTTTATATTTTTCTTTTATGCATGGTGATATGTTATTAGGAAATAATTTTATATACAATTATTTATCTAAATTTGATTGTAAATCAAGATTTTGACAAATAATGCTAATCGAAGAGTCAAAACCCTTGACATTTTCTAGTGTACCAAAAGACCATTATTAGTGGAAAGTTATGCTTTTTGGACTTTGCATAAATCTTTCAAAGATGGATAGACACAATCTTTGGAAAGTATAAAGATTTTTATGTTGTATACATTGATGATATATTTATATTTTTGAAACATTAACTAAGTATAAGAAACACCTAAATTTAATAGCTCAAGATTTTATAAAATATGGTATAATATTAAGCCCTTAAAAGATAGAACTTGAAAAAAATAATATAGAATTATTAAACGTAAATTTATCCTCAAAAGGTCTTACTTTACAAAATCATATTATAGTAAAAATTAAAGAATTTTTAAAATAACTGGAAGATAAAAACAACTTCAAAGTTTTTTAGATCTTTTTAATTATGGAAAGATAATCCATTAAAAATCTCTTTAAAAAATACTTTACGAGAAAAACTAAAAAAAAAAAAATACTTTTTTACTGGACAAAAGATGATTATGATATTATTAAACAAATAAAATCATATCTTAATTTATACCTAAAGTATATCTTCCTAAACTAGGAGAATTACTTATTCTTGAAACAAATGCTTCTGATCAACATTGAATGATGTGTACTTAAATCAAAAGTACATAATAAAAAATGAATTTGTGATTATAATTCAAAAAAATTTAAACAAAATGAATTAAAATATATTATATTTGAAAAAAGTTACTTGCTATAAAAAATGTTGTAACTAGAATTTATATTTATCTAGCACCTGAAAACTTTATCATTAGAACTGATAATCAGGCAGTTAAAACTTTCTTAAAAAAAAGAAATTAGAAATCAATCCTAGAAGGATTAGATGGTATAACTTTTTAAGTCAATATAATTTTTCTATTGAATTTATTAAATGATCTAATAATGTGCTTATTGATTTTTTAAGCAAGCCTAAAGGATCGAGGTAAAAAAACCTTTAAAACAAATTGGTGATGGATTACTATAAAAAAGAAGCAACCCAAACAAGTTTCTTCTCTTAAACATGTTAATCCTAACCAAGGATTAAGATTTCAGTTCTTTAACTAACCATTAGTTTCATATCTTAATCCAAGATATTTCTTTTACCCACAACCATACATGAAAATACCAGAATTTCATCACAACAAATAATGGAATCCTATAGATTATAACAATCTTCTTAAGATCCAAACCAATGGACCCTAATGTTATATTTTGAAATTCTTTAGAAAATAAAAAATTTATTGAAACCACAATAAAATTTTCTAGAAATTATATAATCACATAAATGAAGTTTGGAAAGTCCAACTTCAAGGTAGTAAATCGATTTTTAGAAAAAATATGACTAAGCTTGCGAAAGGATTAACCAAACAGGTTAATAAATTCTAAACTTTTCGAAATCTTGTTTTACAAAGCCTAGCTTTATGAGACTATGAGGAATCACAAATTTTTAAACTTGATGAAAAAGAATACTCCATTGAAGAGATAAATAATCTCTTAAATATTTGTGATTTTCTTCTAAAAGAAAAAATCATTTTTTCTCTTTTAAAAATTCAAAAAATTCTTTTATATAAAAATGCTAACAAACTCTTACCCAATGAATTTTTAATAGAATAAAAAATTCAATCAGAGATGAAGTAGATGATCTAGTTCATGAAAATTTCAAGCATATTTCTTTTTATTGGTTTAGAAAATCATGGAATTTCATGAGGTTTCCTAAAATTAAATTTAGATTAGATCATGACTCTTAGATATAATCAACATCAAAATGAGTTTAGTAGGAATAATTATTTTTCAAAATTTATCTTTTCATTTAATAAGGCATTTTCTTGCCTTTATCAAATAAATTTTTTTTATTATGTTAAAAAGGATGAGTATTTTTCTTATGTATATATTAAAATAACTAATTTAATGAGACTCTTTCAAAAGAGAGATTTTTTTAGCTATATCAAATCTAAGAGGTCAAAAAGTACTTCTATGGATTAGATTTATTAGTACCAAATGAAAATAAAAAAAACTAAAATTTGCTCTTAATTTAATAGAGCAAGTTTATATAGTTTCCAAGCTAGACTTATTATAATGGAAAAGGTAAAAGAATTATTAAATGAAATTTCATCCAAATTGTATAGGCTCTTTATATCACTGGTACAATAGATGGTAAAAGGATTTTTGTGAAAAAATTTTATGATAGAAATAATTCAGAACCAGAGCATTAAGCGGTAGAACTTCTAGAAAAAATATATAGAATGAAAGATCTAGATTATTCACTTTCTTTATTACTCTAGTAACAAGAAAGATAGAAATAATTGAATAAGTCAAGAATAGATTCACTAATTTCTTTTAATCCAAAAAATAAAGAAGTTATAAATTTGGCAAACCTTTAGAAGGAATAACAAGACAACAAGTCAATATTTGCTAGATGTCCAACAACTAGTTTACCATCAGACCAACTATGGATAAAAAGACAACAAGTCAATATTTGTTACTAAAAAGTCGGATATGTATCACTATATCATAAATAATTGTCGCTATCTCTTTTTATAATTATCAAAGTTTAATTATATCAAATCCAATAAATGCTACCTAACCTAATAAATAAAACAATGATCATTGTAAGAAAGGGTAAAATGAGATACGATGGCTTAGGAAAAGCAGACTCTCATCCCTTCTATCTCTAATAACTTTCTCCTCTCTTTTGTATATCTCCCTCACTTTTTTTGTAAGTTGGTATCAGAGCTGTCGATTATAACCCAATGGCTCATATACCTTTCTTGGTTTGGATGGTTTACTCTTATAATTAAAGAATTAAACAAAACAAAAAGTTAAAATATTTTAAAAGTTTTTAAATTATTTTATTTTTTTTAAAATAAATATTTATATCTTTGTTACATCTAAATAATTTTTATTTTTTAATTTGTATCTATGTAAATTTTTATTTCAAATGAAAAATTAATTTATATTAAAAAAAGTTTTTAGGTATAAATTAAAGTTAAAGACTTATTTACCTATAAATTAAAATTTAAGAATTTTTTGAGTAAAATAAAAAAATAAAAGTTTATCTAAATAAAATAATAAAATTAAAAAATATTTTTTTATAATTTTAACCAAACAAAAATGTCATTTGGTTGGAACAAGATATACCAAAATTGGCTCAAAAATTAAACACACATAGCAGGAATGCTCTTAATAAGAGTGAATATTTAGTCGGTTCAATTTATTCGATTATAAAAATTTAAAAATTAATTAAATTAATTTAATTTATAAAAAACTTAATCTATGGGGTAAAAATCGAAACAAAACAGACTTGAGTAAGTCAGTTTCACCGATTTTTGAGGGATTTTTGGTTTTTATTAGCAAATTCAAATTGAAAAAGAAAAAAAAAGAACAAATTGTAATTATAACTTCCTATCAAAAAGTTTTTAGAAAAAGAGAATTTTTTTTTACCAAGCCAGCATGTTCCCATTATGATAATCCACTTTTATAGTGGCTACTGTACAGTACATGAATCACAACTCGACCTCTACTCATAGCTAGCTTCGCGTGACAACACATGACAACACATGCACCACTTACTCATTATATAAACAAATATCTCAATAATAAAAAAATTCAAGAAAACAAATAGAATACCCCTGGGCTAGATATTATTGAATTCACTTTTAAGATCACAAATTCTTTGACTTAAGATATCATTATTATCAAATAAACACAGGGAAAGAAAGACCCATTTCCTGTTCTGCTGTTCACGGAAAATACAAAAAGCAAAGGCAATTGACCTTTGATAAATTTTTGAGTCGTAGAGGTCTGGTGGAGCAGTGGAGCCGTCGATGGTCGTGCTAGACTTGCAAAGATGGGGCAAATCAGGGGCAGGCATAGTATGAGGAGAGCTGAGTGTGAGGCGAAGAGTTGGAGAGACTGGGAGGCAGAGAGTTAGGAGATCTTGAGCTTGAGAGATCGAGAGCCGACTGACGAGAGGCGGACAGGCGCCTGGCGGAGAGCGAGAGAGGGGTTGAGGACTGAGAAAATGTCTGAAATTTTGTCTGGCAGAGAGGCTAGGGATTTTTTTTTTCGGTTTAGGGTAAGTAAAAATAAAATGTAAAAAAAAAACAAAATAAAAAAAATCGATTTTTTTCTATAGATTCATTCATGATTTATAAAACTGCAAATGGATCAATTATATCCATTTGTAGATAAAAATTGTAGATAAAAATTAATGAATTATTATTTTATAAACTGACTGTCGGGATTTTACATTCTATAAATGAGATTAAAAAATTTTAATAGATGTTTATTTAATAATTTATTTATTTATTAATTTTTGTAAATACATTTAAAGAAATATTTGTTAATTTGTTAATTAATATGTTTTTTTTTTTTGAACTATTTAATTTGTTTGTTAAGTCTAAAATTTCTACATAGAATAATTTTTCAAACCAAGAGTCCAGGACCATAGACACATATACGTAATGTCATTGTGTCCTTCGATTTACATTTTAATTTTCAGATTTCGATAGCATTTTTCAAAATTAATCCCTTCGTATATTTATTGAAATTGTCAGAAAGGAAAAAAAAAAATCAAAGATGAGTTGATAAGTGAGTGTATTTTTCATTTTTCTAGCAAGGTTATAAGTCCACGTCTGTTCATCTTTGGTAAAAAAATATGTATCATATTTATTTCGTATTAAATTTATGTAAAATTAAAAAATTATTATTTTATATTTTATATTAATATATTAAATAAATATATTTTTTATTTTAATAAAATTCATATATAATTTTTATTAAATTTAAAACATACTTTATTTTTAATTTTTTTATCGTTTTGATATCACATGTAAAATTATCATATCTTATTCGAGGATCTACAATTTCCTATTAAGTCTAAAGCATTTAAATAGTTAACAAATTCATTCTACAATTTATGTAATGGAGGTCTCTTGCAGTTACAGATATATGGTTAATTTCTTCTCTATGAGAGCATATTTGCAGAAATAAAAGTGAAATTATACCGTACAAACATAGAGAATGCAATGGATTCTGAAAATATAACTTTAACTAGTGTTTCAATTTATCAGAAATAAAATTAAAATTTGGTATTCAGATAGGATTAACATCAGATAAATCTCTACATGGTTATTCACTAATCAACTTTTTTTCCCTTTTTTTCTGTTCTGTCTCAACTCTCAACTCGTTGTTTTTTATAATTCACCACTGCAAAGCAACTTATATTTGTTGTAATCTTACAAGTTACAACAGGAAACTGTACAAATTGGACCAACATTTTTAACTAGACTCAATGGATTTTTAGCCTTGTGGGAAATTTTCAGTATGTTTGGAAGGATAGAATGTCCACTTCTGTAAGAGGAGATAGACAGATTCTTTTAACGAAGGGAGTAATGTAATCATTGATAGACAAAACATTATTGAAATCATGAACATCGCCAGCAATAGAACCAGGAAAACCAACTGCGATTGGAAGCATTTTGGGGTGTAACAGGAGATTGTGGTTGCAATTCCTCTGTAGATTGCTTCTGCTCCTTCTGCTCCTGCTGCTGCTGATTTACTGACTGTGTCTGTAATCCCTTGTTATTTTGGTCACCACTCGCACAGCTAATTCTTCCAGCATCATTACCTGCCAACCTGAAATAAAACAAAACAAGTTAGTGCAATGCTTTTGGTGGCTAAATAGCCGATGAAGCAAACATCTCCAGCACTGGAAATCCTTTTTGCTAGATTGAAATATGTTTTAAACAATGCACACCCTATTAAAGTTTACACATTAGAAGAATGCTGGTAATAAGAACATGACAGAAATAGATGAATCATGAAATGTTGTCAACAGAAATGCCACTAAAAATTCAGCCAGTGGCGGATCACCTTTTTAAGCCTAAAAATTGAAAAATAGGAAAAAAATTTTCTTTGAACATCCCAAAATTTTTCTCTAAACACTCTTTCCGTCGATAAGATTGATAAATCCGTTAGTAATTTTTCATATATATTATACGTGAACACTTTCAAAAAATAATATTGAATTCGCCACTGAAATCAGCACATTGGATCTATCAAAAATATCCCTCAGATCCTCCTAAAAAAGCAGGAAAACAAGCACATGTGGCTGATACTGACAAATCTTCTATTGATAAATAGTATATACTGTATATTCATGCAGCATAATGAAAATACAAGCTTTCAAGTAGCAAATTGGTGTTTTAGAAACTTCAAAATATGGTATTTTCTTAATGCATGGAGTCATGGATATAAGATTAAAAGAAAAATAAATAGCAACTTACACAGGGAAGGCAAAGGAAAGAGTGCTGTTATTGCTCTCATTGGAAAGGCGAGAGATGCTACTGGTAGGTGAATTCTGGACCTCTACAGGGAATTTTTTTTCCTGGCTATGATTGCCAGCAATTGCGCCTAGGTCCACTGTTGGGGTATTGCTAACTGGATTGTGAACTTCCTCAGCCGGAGGCATCTTTTGGTGGCTATGATCTGCCGCAACTTCACTGGTCTCGACCACCGTTGTTGTATTCTTTGACATTTCTGTTGCTCCTGAACCCTTCTCTACATTTTCATTCCTTGCTGCCATGTCGTCTAATTCTTTCAGAGAAGGCAGCAGGTTACCTTGAGCAATGATCTGCTCATCTAACTTGGTCAATTCTCCAGACTTATATAACATAAAAAATTGATCCTTTGAGAAGCTGCCATTTCCAACGTGAATGCTAAACAGTGATTCATTTGAAGCAGTGCTCCAATCCATTGGTGTTGCAGGCTTACTACTAAAAATGGATGATGGTATCCGATTTGGCACATAGCCACCAGCTGGAACTTGCTCTGCAGCCATCTGATTATCTGGGGACTTGTCATTTGAACTCGCAAACGAAACACGAATAGCTGTTGGTGATTTGAGTTCAGGTTGTTCAGATTTCTCAAGTGGTTTATTATCATTATTTCCAAGAATATCAACATGGTCATGAGAATCTGACGAGGAAGAAGAGGCTGAACTTCCATGCCTCGAAAGAGATTTAATCTCATTACTATTAACTTCAAAATCTGTTAAATGCTTGCTGCTTCCATCCCCTTTATCATCCACAGCTTCAACTCTATGACTAGTTCCCATATTCTAAATCACAATTGGAATTCAACTGAGGTGCGAAAAAAGGGAAAAAAAATCCAGACATAAGTTTTTTTGTTAAATATTATCGTTCTTGATTTCTCAACTAAAATCTATGTAACAAATAAATGGAATTTAATTTTTAAATTTAATTCAGTTGGTTCATGCATATACCTTTAAAAGATAACATCTAACATATATCATGTTGGAATTTCAATATCTATAACCTCTTATCCCTAGAGTATGGCCTTCTACATATAAAAAAATAAATGGAAATTTTAACAAGATTTTAATTTAGATTTTTCCATGATATGAATAATTGCTCGATTCAAATACAGAAAAGAACATACAGAAACATCATATAATTATGAAAGAAACACAATCATAAAACATGAACATAAATGAATCAAAACTCACTTAAAACCTTCAGAACTTTCTTGATATCTTCAATCTGTCACCTTTTTTGTTTTGAAATTTCAAAGATTGAAGCTGCTAAAAGCTTTTTGGGAACATGAAAAAGAAATCAAAGAATGTAGGGAAAACTAAGAAGAGAAGAATTGGACATAAACAAAAAGATTTGTGTAGAGTTGGTGGGGTGTTACAAAACTTAAAAGGGATGGCAAAGAGAAGATTTCGGGGTGGGTACTTTATCTTTGGTTTAACCAATGTAACAAATTTTTTGAGTTATTTTGGAGAGTTGTTAGAGCCATTTTCTTCTGTAACAACTTATGCTCCGGGGGTTTACATAGACTCGTAAATGTTATTATATTATTATAATATAATTTATAATTGAAATTAAAAACGGTTTTTTTTAAAAAAAAAAACTGATGAAACAATGTCTATTAATTTATACTCCATTTTAAATCAACTAAAAGATTGATTCTGATAAAATTAAAATAACGATAAACATGAGATTATTTATTATAACAATGACATTAAATATTTATAATGATAAAATTAAAATCAGTAATGAGATATATATTTAGATGTGAAAGCAATGGTCGCATTGAGATAAAATATAGTTAAAAAAGAAAATTACTATTAGATACGTTGTTTAAAGTTTGGATTTAATGAATTTATTTAACATTTACTCCACCTCATTTTATTTGTTTAGCTTTTTATAATATCCCAAAACTATGTCCTCTTGCCTTTTTAAAACACTTAAATGTTTTATTTTTTCTATATCCTAAAATTATTTTTCATAATTTTTTTGACTTTTTGTAATTAGAAATTATGGAATTTTAAATTTATGAGAAAAATTAAATTTAATATTGTATAGATTAAAGTCAAAGTATTTTTTTTTAAATTCCGTAAAAGTTAATGGGAGAATAGCATTATGGGATGGGGGAGTTTATGTTAATAAATAATAAAAAAAATATTAAAATTAATTTTATGTCAAATAATAATTTTTAATAAATTAAAAATAATTATTTATAATAATTTTTGTTATAAATAATTGAAAATTATTAAAATTACTAAAAATGATAATTTTTATGTCAAATAATACTTTTGTTCAAAATTGATAAAAATATATTTACACGTATTAAAACTTAATAATGTAATATTAGCTCAACTAATTATTTAACATTAATTGTATTGTTTAATCAATTATTTATTAATTATTTATGTATTTATTTATATGATTATTTTTATATTAAAATATTAATTATTTTTAAATTATAATTATGAATTATTTAAATTAAATTAAAAATTAAAATTGTTGATTTACTTTATTATTTATATAGTTATTTATTTTAATTAATTAGTTAGTTATGAAAATGTTTATATTAATCATTAACTAATAATTTATTCATGCATTTATTTAATTTTTAGTTATTTATTTATTGATTATTATTATGTAGTTATATAAATTTATTTCTTTATACAAGGTTATTTGAAATTTTTTAATAAAAAGTGAAAAATAAAATAATAAAAATAAAGAAAAAACGAATAAAAAAGATAAGGGTTCATGGTAGGGACATTTTCATCTTTGCATTGTAATTAGAAGGGTAAATAAAACAAGTTGAAACATAAGCATTTGTAAAAAAATGAAGTTGCAATGGGAATAGATTTGATAATTTCAAACATGACAAGATAACATAACATGGAAAAAATCATAAATGTATTTTAAAAAAATATATTTCGTACTTATTTGTGTTAACACGAATTTCGATATTATATAATTTATATCTTATATGTGTTAATACATCTAAACATATATAAGACATGAAAAACATATTTAGATAAAATGTCTCATATGGGTATATATTTAACACGTGACACAATATGAAATATATATTTAATTTAATCTTATTATAGGAATACATGTTTAATATGTTTAACTCATTTAATACGTTTTTTATATTTATTTTAATTTAATATAAGCATATAAAAATTATTTTAATTTTTAATCTTTTGATTATGATACTTAATTACCTATTTAATACCATATAAATATTATTTTAAATATTTAATTATTATATTCATTTAATAATTATTATAAAATTATATTTATATTAATAATATAAATATAATATAAAATTAATATTAGTCTTATATATCATTATTTTATTATTTAATCTTTAATAGTTCATAATTTTGAATTTAATACTAAAAATTAATATACTTATGTAGTGTATATTAAAATTTAAATATATATTAAATACATATTATATGAGTATTAAAATTTTTATTCTTTTTAATATGCAAGTATTTTTTTTATATTATTAATATGTCAAGTTTATTAAATTATTAATAATGGATAGTTTATAGTTATTTATTATTTTAGTCATATTTATGTATATATTAGTATTAGTGGTGTCTCTTCATATATATTCATGTTAATTATGTTTATTTATATACATTTATATTATTTTATGTTTATTTATATCATGTTTAAATGAATTAATTATATACATATTAATTATATTGTGTCTTATATAATATATATAATAAATACGTCGTATTCATATTTAGAATTTAAACATATTTTATAATTTATATTATATTTTAATAATTCGTGTCATTATATATATCAAACACGATAAGAAATACAATACAAAAAACACAACTTATCATATTTCAGTGGGAAGAAAAATTCTCATCGGATCCCTTAAAGGTTCAACCCCGATTGGAACTCACAATGATGGTTAGAACTTCAATCGCCCTGGATACTATCAGATGTCTGGTGCATTTGGTAGCTCTAACAGTGCCGCACCATAACTTTATCAATGATCTAAACGGGCCCTTAGTAAATAATAACATGTTAATATGGATTGCAATAGAGAGTAAATAATTAGATATCTAGTATTATTTGATCCAATATCTAAATTTGAATTAACTTTTTTTGAAATCGATCCGATCTAAATCAGATTTTATTAATTTTATTTAGTTTGGTTCATTATTTTTATATATTATTTTAATATAATTTTAATATATTTAAATAAATTTAGATATAAAATAATTATTTTTATTTATAAAAATTTAAAATTATATATAAAAGTTAATGAAAATATATAATCAATTTGGTTTTATTTTTTTGTTATTCACTTCCTAATTTGAAATTCTATTTAAACTTAATATATATTTAATATCTAAATTTAATACTAATCGAATAAGAAAAAATCGATCTAAATTGAACTAAATACTATAATTTTAAATCGGTTATGATTTTTCTAATCTTTTCTCACTCATAGATTTGATAGATTTGGATGCTTATAACAAATAATTAACAAATTCAGGTAGTAGTTTTATTATCCATGACGAATTCGGATAATATTTGGATAGTATCTCTAGATATTTAATAATCAAATCTATTTAAATTTTAAAAAATAGTAATAGATATTTCAATTCGTATATGAATATATTACCTATTTATATATATAAAATATGTAAAATTTTATACTTGTGAAAATGTTCGAAACTTAACAAATAATTTTTATTTGTTATTAATTAAGAGTGAACTTAAATTTTAAATTTAATTTAATTTATTTTATATTTGGACAAAAAACTTAAATAATTTGATTTTTTCATGACAAATTGTAATGATATTAGTGATAAATGAGAAGAATATTTTCAATTTTCTTTTTGTATTTTCTAAAGTCATACATTTTCTTTAAAAAAAAAAAACTATCTAATATCTCTTTAAATTTATATTATTATTATATTCTGTCTCCTTTTTTTCATCTTTTTTTTTAGAAATGTTATAAAACTATATCATTTATTTAAACATCTAAAACGCTCATTTTTTTATATTTTAAAATTATTTTTTATGATTTTTTTAATTTTTTGACATTAAAATCATGAAATTTTAATTTTATAAAAAGATTTATAATTTTAATATTAAATATATTAAAGTTAAAAATTAATTTTAAACTCTATAAAAATCAACACCGCCCAAACAATTTGAGACGGAAGGAATAGCTAATAATTTTTTATATTCAATACATATGTAATAATAATATAAAATCTCAATACAAATTTTTAATATTTATTATCAGGATATATAAAAAAAAAAAAAACGGAATCAATTTAAATAGTTAAGGGTTGTTAAATATCTCGCATTTATCTACTTATTCCATGATACTAATTAATTTGTAGTTCTTTTTTCTTCTTCTCCTAAATTATCAAAATCGATTTATATATTCTCTAAAAATATTGATTTATATATTTTTATTCAAATCATAAAACTAAAAATAAACAATTTCACAACATAAAATTGTTTTCCAATTCCGGCCCCAAAAAGTCCTAAATTCCTAATGCTATTTATGACAAAATACTTCACTACTTAAATAGAGAAAAAGCTGTTCAACAATGGTTTCCATCTGCCCTTTAACTGTAAGCTTTGGCCTTTAATCTTTCCTTTATATATATATATATATATATATATATATATATATATATAAAACTAGTCTTTAGGCTATAAATGTACATTTTAATATTATCATGAACTAGTTTTAAGTTCGTGCAATATAAGGGTATATAATTATATATAAAAATAATTAATTATAATATAATTAAAAATCTTTATATAAAAATAAAAATTTTGATGTAAAATAAATAAAAAATAAATATTAAAGAACAATATGTAACTAAAATAATATTTTAAGAAGATTTTGTAATAAAATTATTTACCATAGAGATATGTATTAAGTACCATAATTAGTATAAAGTTTATGAAAATGATAAGTCATGATTTTAACTTTATTTAAAACTTTTTTATGGTAAGTATATTCTTTACCTCTTATATGTAAAGAATGCACTATGACCAAAATTTAATAATTTTGAATAAAGGTGGCAAACGAGTTGGTTTGGACGGGTTTGGATTAAGCTGTTTTCGAATTTGGATTTTCGGATTAGAATTTTTTTTTGGTTCAGATCATTTTGTATTTGAATACTTTCGGATTTGGATTTTTTTGGATGCAGATAATTTTGAGTTTGGACTACCTCGGATATAAGTTATTTGAATTTTAAATTATTTTGGGTTAGGTTCGGTTGGAGTTAGATGCACTTACTGTTTAGACAAGTTCAAAAAATTTTTCTAAATTTTATAAGTTATAAACGTTCTTTGTAATTTAGAATTAAGGATTAGTTTTATTTTTTATATAATTAAATAAAAATATTACAAAAATGTTAATGTTAAAATTTTAAAAATAATATATTTATATAAATATATATTAATTTTGTCTTTAAATATTATCCATTGTTTTTTAGTTCATAGTACAAATTGAAATAAAAGTTAAAATATTCAAATTTTACATAGTTGAATAATAGACATTATTAAAAAGAATATTATTTTGACATTAACATTTACATAAATATAATAATATTGAATATATACCAATTGACCAAATGTTCAATTAGAATATTGAATAGTAGATATTATTAAATTAATTAATTAATATAATGCTACAAACCTAAAGTCAACAAATGTAATTACTTAAATATGATTAACCTTAATATCAATAAAGTATAAAAATTAATTGTATTAAAATTATTACTAGTATAGTGTACTTTTAGGATATACTTTAGTTTACTATCAATAATAATTAATTCTATTTTGACTTTAATTTAAATTTAAATTTTATAGTTACTAATATATCAATTAAATTTTTTTATCTAATATTAAAATAAAAATATAAAAAATGAAAAAATTAACTAAAAGAACTGGCGGCATATGAAAAAAACCTTAGTATCCAAAAAAATAAAAAATACCAATTTCACGATTCTAATTTCCAAAATTAAAAAAAAAATAAAAATGCCTAAAAAAAATGAGTAAACCCTAATATCATATTATAAGTTTATTCCTAAGTCTAAAGCCAATGGTGCAACCCAAGCGTTTTATCTTTAAACTTACTTTCTCGAGTCACACCTTTTTTCCTTGAGCCTATTGCCATGAGTCTTTATCAACACTCGTAATAAAAAAATATTGATTAATAAATGAAAAAATTGCTTTGGATCCCATAATGCAGAAATATTTATTATCATTCGCAATTGGTTGTATGGATATAATGCAACAATAAATCAAAATAGTAAGATTTTATTGTTATTGACTATATTTTTATTAATTTTTTTAATGATTATAAGATTATTTTATACGTTTTATTAGTTGAAGAATAAGATGAAATATTTCAATTGAAGAGAATTATAGCAACGTGGAATTAGTTATTTTATGGAAGAGGATCAATAGTTTTTATTATAATATATGTTCATATTTTACTTTATAATTTTTTTTCTTGACAAAAAAGTTGAGAATTTTTTATTAACAATAATTGTGTTGCATTGATTATAATTTGCAGGATCAATTTTTAAATGTTGGGATGATTTGATCTTGATGATGATGTATTATTCTTAAGAATTTGAAAACTTTGGTTATTTGATTTTAGGAATTGAAGAACATCATTTATTTTGTTATATTTGTTTGGATATTGTATTATTTAATTTAATTATTTGACTTTTTTATCATTATATTTTAATTTTTAAATAATAATTTTAATTTATAAGATAATGTTTCTATTTTCAAGTAAAATTAATATTTTAATATAATATTGAAACATTAAAAAATATAATTTAAAATAATTTTTTGTTAATAATGGTATTAATGTTTTTCTAAAGACATAAAATTAAATCAAATATTAAAATTATGATATAATTTTTTTATATTTGAATCATCTATATATTAAAATTAAAATTAAATTATATGGAATAAGTATAATGAATCAATAATAGTATTATTGTATATGATTATTTTGTAATGAAATTAAAATTTAAATTAATGATATTTTTTTTGTTTTATATTAATAATTATTGTAAATATAATGAGATGATAGTACTAAAAATCATTAGATATTAATATTTAGTGTGTTTCAAATTAAATTTATTTATAATCAAATTAATATTTAACATTACTTTTGTTGATTATTATTGATATAATTATTTAATAATTATCAATAATAATATTTTTTAATTTTTTAATTTTTAGTTAAGAAAAATATTTATTTCTCATTTATTTAAAAAACCGTATAATTATAGTTTCGGTTTTCTCCGATTATAATTCGATTTTTACAGGTTTTATATCAGATTAATCGTGAGTTTGGATTATTACAAATTCGGGTTATGATGGTTTTTTATTGTATTGGTTTCAAACATTTTCAAATTCGGAATTTTTTAGATTTGGATTTTTTCATATTCAAAATTTTTTGGGTTTTGGTTTTGACTTTTTTTTTGTCAATTCAAGTTGATCCGGATTTAGTAACAGATTGGTGTAGGCAGATTTTCGAGCTTGAATTAGCTTTGTCATCTCTAAGTTTGATCTTAAAAAAACTTTCAAAACTATAAAAGTATGGACCATACTTGAAAATAATTTTCTGCTTATGGTTTATTGTATGTCTTTATTATTTTAATGAAAAAGAAATTAGATCAATAAAAGATAATTAAGCAATAGATCAGGTTTTGGACAATGTCATGTTAAAAACCAATAAAGTAGCAATAAATGCAATTCAAGTTAATTAAACCAAGAAAAAAATAAAAATTAATCTAGAAAAGAAAAGCATGATATATAGGTGTAATATTAATCAAGACAAAATTGAACAAAAATGATAGTAAATTTGACAATTTTTATCCCTTATGTAATAAAAATGAAAACATTTATATTATTAAATGTGACTATCATAACATTTAGATTCGATGACCTATCATTAGACATTGACTTGAGCAGTTGTCATCAATCTTTTTTATTTAGGTGCGATCTGTCCATTTTTAAAAAAAAATCTTAAGTTTGACTTAGGTATCCTTAAAAGGTAGATTCTAGGTCTACAAAATCAGAACTAGGTTCGAGAGTACGGTTACGTGTGAGAAAGGTTATAGCATCCCCACAACGCCCATTGAAAGATGGTACCAGCTCGATTTCGTGTTATCTATTAAACCTTAAAAAATTTATCAAGTAATTAATTATTAGAAATTATTCTTAATTGACTCCAATACTTTTGGCAGAAAATTAAAAACATTCTCTCACCTCAAGAATATGTAAGAAAATTATTGTTTCTCTTGCAAAAGCTCTGTCGTTGGATTATTTAATAAAAAAATTCCAAAAAAAAGAAAAACAAAAATAGATGATGCTTCGACCTTTGATAAAGATCTCTTTCACTATTTTGTTTTATTTTAAAAAAAATTCATGTTTTTATATAAGAAAAATTAATACTTTCAACTTCTCCTTAAAGCATTCAAAAACTTTTATTTTTAAGAAAAATTGATACTTTCAACTTTTCCTCAAAAATAATTTTTTATTTTTGTTTTCAAGAAAAATTAATACTTTCAACTTTTCCTTAAAGTATTTTTTCTTGAAATTTGCTTGAAGTATTTTTTCTTGAAATTTGATTTTCAAGGAAAATTGATACTTTCAACTTTTTCTTAAAGTATTTTTTTTAAAAAATTTGATCTCCAAGAAAATTGATACTTTCAACTTTTCCTCAAAGTATTTTTTTTGAAAATTTTATTTTTAAGAAAAATTAATTCTTTAGCTTTTCTTGAAAGTTTGAAATTATTTTTAGAATAAAGATTATTCAAGAAAAAAATAAGTAGCAAGGCAAATATATATATATATATATCGAAGTTCGCAGCTTAGCTCAAGAAAGATAGCTTGGCTCTACACTCAAGAACAACTCAAAAGCTGAGTAGCTCAGTTGGCTGCTAGAGTGGCTAGGAGTTGGATTGGGTCGAGTTGAAAGTCGGGATCGGGTCACCCAATGGTTGACGCGTGGGTCTTTGAAAAGGGTCAAAGGGAACCCGATTTCTTTGGCCAAAATGACACCGTTTTATAATCCTATAAAACTCTCCTATTTTTTTAAGCCTTCCTTTTCATTTTACAGATTTCCTCAGCTCCTTCAGCTTCTCTCTAAACCAACTGATGAACATCATAGGAAACTTTGAAGTCTTCAAAAATCGGTAGAGCTTCGACGTCGTCGTCGCCACCTGCCATCCACCGCTTGCTAGCACCAATCTTGTCCAAAATTTCCCCAGAATATTCCTCGTTGCTTCCCGTTGTATCTTTTACAAATTAGCTTTTTTCAAAACTCACTTCACAAGTGCATATCTACAAATTTCCTCTAAAAATTGTTGTATCATTTTTTGTATGTCGTTCATTATCTTGTTTCCTTAAGTCGTTGTCTTTTGCTGTAAAATATTGTGGCTGTCGATTATCCTTTTTGGCTATTTTGCTTCCAACTGTTTGTTGATGAAATCATTTGGTATTGAGAATTGTTGAATGAATTATTGAATATGGATCTGATGAAAAACCTGGCGTTGGGGATTAGTGGCTACCAAACTAGAAATTTTTATTGCTAGGTTAGGGACTGTTTACTAGGTTCTTAGGCTGCTATATTCTATTGTGGTGGTTGATGTTCATTATCCTATACTCCCTTAGTCTAGAATGCCTTAGAAAAATATAAAACCCATAACCAAAATAATGAAATAAGAAAGTATTTTACGATTTTTCCCCTATTGAATTGCTTCCCCCAAGAACCTTCTACTGAAAAACTTTTATTCTGATTACTTTCATTTTCTTCCCTTTTTCTGTGTGTTTATTCTTGTGATTGCTGGAGTTTATATAGGACTGGGTATAAGGTTGAATGGGATTTGAAAATCAAACATCCCCTATCTTTTAATCCGTTTATCCCTGTTTAAAAAAGAAATCCCTTTATCACAGCTTCAAAATTTAAACCTCAATCTTATAGTTCTAACGAGATTAAAACTTTATTTTTATTTTTATTTAATTAATTTTTAACCTTATCAAAAATTGAATGTCTACAGTTGTCCTTTTTTGCATATTTTCTGTGAAACAAAAATTATGTAAAGACGTAGATACCCATCATGACTTTATATAGGAAAAAAAGTACTTTAGTGTAGATTGAATTGAGTCTGAAAATATAATGACTCGAAAAAGGATCTAGCATAAGCCAAAATCCAAAACACAATTACTTAGACTGAACTGAAGTTTGAAACGAATAACCTAGACTAAGCTAAAGAAGGATCTAGCATATGCCGAAATCTGAAAACAGAATGACCTAGATTGAATCGAAGTCTGAAACGAATGACTTGGACTAAGTCGAAGAAGGATCTAGTATATGCCAAAATCCAAAAATAAAATGACTTGGATTGAACTGAAGTTTGAAATGAATGACTTGAACTAAGCCGAAGCCAAAATCCAAAAATAGAATGACCTAGATTGAATCGAAGTCTGAAACAGATGACTTAAACTAAGCTAAAGAAGGATCTGGCATATGCCAAAATCTAAAACCACTGGATTGAATCGAAGTCTAAAACGAATAACTTAGACTAAGAAAGATTTGACAAAAGTCAAAATCCAAAATTGAAATACCTGGACTGAATCGAAGCCTGAAATGAATAACTTAGACTGAGCTAAAGAAGGATCTGGCATAAGTTAAAATCCAAAAATAGAATGACTTGGATTGAACCAAAGTCTGAAATGAATAACTTGGACTAAGCCAAAGAAGGATCTGGCATAGGTCAAAATCTAAAAATAGAATGACCTGGATTAAACCAAAGTTTGAATGAATAACTTGGACTGAACTGAAAAAGATCTGGCATAGGCCAAAATCCAAAAACAAAATGACCTGGATTGAACCAAAGTCTGAAACGAATAACTTAGACTAAGCCAAAAAAAGATTTGACAAAAGTTAAAATCTAAAAACAAAATGACTTGAATGGAACCGAAGTCTGAAATAAGTAACTTGGATTGAACCAAATAGGGATTTGGCATAGGCCAAAATCCAAAACAAAATGACCTAGATAGAATCGAAGTCTGAAATAATTAACTTGGACTGAACCGAAGGAGGATATGGCATAAGTTGAAATAAAAACAAAATGACTTGGAACCGAAGTCTGACTTTACAACAATTACAAAATTGTAAAACTTCAAAGGTTCACGATTTGAAGCATTAAAAAATTTCATAATCGAAAATTCACAATGCAAGTTGAAACTCAAAGATTCACAATTGAACTTTAAAAAAAATCACAAATTTAGAATTCAAAGGTTTGCAATTTAAGGATTCACAAGATTAAAAAATTCATAAGAATTGCAATTCAAAGATTCGTAGGATTCAAAAATTTGTAACAATTTCAGATTCACAAGAATTGGAGATTCACAAAAATTGAAGATTTGCAAGACTTTCAGATTTGCAATAATTAGAGATTCATAAAAACTTTCAGATTTGTAAGAATTGGAGATTCGCAAGGCTTTCTGATTCGTAAGAAATGAATATTCGCAAAAACTTTTAGATTCGCAAGAATTGGAAATTCACAAAGTTTTCAGATTAGCAAAAATTGAAGATTCACAAGGCATTCAGATTCGTAAAAATTGGAGAAACTTCTAGAGATTCATAACTAAAATTTCAAAGGTTCTCATTCAAAAATTTTAGAATTTCATCCAAAATTTCTAGGATTCTAGTTCAAAAACTCTGGGTATTCAAAAAAATTTTTAAAACCCAAATATTGTCATTCAAATTATTAGAGATTATTCTTGGAGGTTTTACAAATCATCCTCATCATTGAAAAGGTTTTTTCAAAATGTTTCACAAATTTAAAAATTATGACGTTTTCCTTGTCGAAAATCTCATCATGAAAAATTTTGAAGTTTCAAATTTCAAAATTCCCCTACCAAAGTCAAATTTTGCATGATAATGATGCGAATGCTTTCTTAATGATGCAACAACCCAGTTTCTCACAATAATGCAAATAACATACTCTAAACCATAATTCACATGTTCACTACATGATGCAAATGTGTGATTAAACCATGATGCGAATGCAATGTAATGCAACTGTCCTTAAAATCAACACCATGACATTCTAATTGATTGTGGTAATAAAGGTTTTCAAGACTCCACCATCTCACATTTCTTTTTTAACTTCCCAGTAGTAACATTTTTAGAAGCAATTCACCAATTTCGCTTAACTGATCCATGTTATTTCCAACATTTGGTTACAATTCACATATTAAATTGGTTGATCCATCACCATATTCACCACTTGGGTACCATATTTGCCTTTTCAAATCATCTTTTTCACTTTTTTTCCCTTATCATCTTAGATTTCTTTTCAAAGGAATGCATGAATCTTTTATGAATATTGTCATTCATTGATTATCATTTCAATTCATGACAAGCACAACGCAATCATATATTTTCTTGATTTATTTTGAGGATGCAAAAATGAGTGAGGATAAGGTGAATTGAGAGAAAAAGAAATCAATACCAGAACAAGGAACACATTCAAAGCATGTCACTAGGGTAAGTGTTTGAATGGTATAATAATATTTAAATAATGAATATTCAGGCAATTTCTAATATTAATCCAGGATTCTTTTTCAAAAACTCATTCAATTGATTTTCAAAATCATTTTGAGCTTTCAAACTTTGCCCCAATTTCGAAGGATTTTCAGATAACATTGATCTTCCATATATTGAGCCGTTATTCTGGTTTTCAGCTCAGATATCTTTCTACCTAAATTGTCCTTTCGGGTTTTCAATTTGAGTCTTCCTTTTTCTCCATTTTCATTTTTTCATTTTTCTTATTCTTTCATTTTCTCTTTTTTTTTTTTCTTTTTTTTCTTTCATTTTTTCACCCATTATTGATATCTCTTCCACATCAACTTTAGAATGAAGCATGATTCTATCGTTCCATCACGAGCATGCCTTAGTCTAACATATGATCATTCAATTTGAGTGTTCACATTTGATCCAAATGGACTTTTAAAGGTTGTAATATAGGCCATGGTGAAGGGTCATGAAAGAAATGGATAAAATAGGCTTAAAACATGTGTTTAAAGGGTTTAAAACCAAAAGATCATTTTCTATCATGCGATGCAATTTGGCATTTTGCTTCATTTCACATCATTTCACTACTTTTTCCTTTTTCATTTGATTCCTCACACAAGGACTCTTATTACTTTACCCCAAATCATGTGTGACATTTATTTTTTTCCCTTTTCTTTAGTTTGCTTTTCTTTTTTTTTTTTATTTGAGACTTTATGATATTTTACTTCCTTTTTTTTTCAAAAATTACCCCCAGTGTGAAAGGTGATCCTTGGTCAGAGTTCTTTAGAAAAAAATCATAATAGGCACAAAGGGGTAACAATGAATAATTTTTCTAATGGTAAAAGAAAGATGATCATTTTTCATCTCAAATGTGAATACCTTCTTTGAAGATCATATTTTAAACAAAGATAAACTGGTTAGATGCCTCTAAGACTTGTCTATTTTTCATAAATAATCTGCTCACAAATTGCCTTTTTTACTCAAATAATCTCCATAGATCAATATAAATGAGTTTTCAAAATTAAATCCCATAACTATTATTTATAATTGTCCAAACATTCATTATTTGGAATTTGAGAATGGGAATAAAATGGACATGAAAAGTAGCAAAAATAATGATTTGGATGGAAGAGAAAATGTAATGAAATGTATCAACTTGCTTTTTATTAAAATGATAAAAAAAATAAAATCTTATTACATAAGAGAAATCTTAGCATTACTTTAAAAGAAATCCAAGTAACTTTCAGTCAGTATCAATTTCTTTGTCTTTCCCTAAGACTATGCCCTTATGTGATCAAGTGAAAAGTTTTTATTGCCATCTGATTTTTCTAATTCATCAAAGCTTTCCAAGCATTTTCAGATCAAATTTTACACCTTGTGTTTGAAAACAGGGTAAGATTCTATAGAATGACCCACATTTCTATTATGGTAATCACATGTGGCATTAGCATCATACTATTGGGGATAGGGTGGCTTTAATGGTTTTAGAATAATAGGAGATACTAAGTTATTTTTAACCAGTTCAAGAAATAACTTAATGTAAGTCATAGGGATCAAATCAATGTGGGCCCTTTCTTGGTTGTTTCGAGACCTCCTCAAACCACCCGCTTGGTTATTAGGCATTGAAGCTAGTGTAACAATAGGACTGGGCCTATATAAGGGTGCTTGAAAAGTTGGTTGGTAAGCTGGTTGTGAAGTAAGATGGTAAGAAACTGGTGCAACATGATTAACGTTGGATAATAGGTAGGATATATTGGCTGTGGGTATGGGGCATAACTTCTAAACTGCTATCCTTCAAAACTCATAACTTGAGCTTCACTTTCTTTTCTTTTAGACATCCCACCCTTCTTTGTACTAAAAGTCTCTTCTTCCTCAAGCTTGTCATTCTTAATGGCATTCTCTATCATTTCTCTAAATATCACCATATCGACAAAATTCTTAATGGCATTCCCAATAATTTTCTTATAATATGGAGGCTTCAAAGTATTCACAAATAAAATAGTCATTTTTTTTAGTAAGAGGTGGTTGAACTTGAGCAGTTACATCTTTTCACCTCTGTGCATACTCTTTGAAGCTTTCAGAAGGTTTCTTTTTCTATAATTTGTAAAGATAGATGATCTGAAGCTAAGTCTATAATGTGTCGGTATTGGGCGATGAATGCCTTTGCCAAATTGTTTCAAGACTGGATACAGTTTCGATCTAACTGAACATACCACCTCGCGGCTAAGCCTATAAGATTATCTTGAAACACATGCATCAGTAGTTTCTCATCATAACCATAGGCAGCCATTTTACGATAATACATGGTAACATGAGTTATCAGGTATTTTGTCTCATCGTATTTTTTAAATTCAGAGATTTTAAATTTTGGTAGAATGACCACATCTGGAACTAAGCATAGTTCAGCTGCATCTACAAAGTTAAAATAATCCGTTCCTTTGATAGCTCGTACTCTTTCTTCTAAAAGGTTCATTTATTGGATGCTTGGGTCTTCCATCACCTTAGAAGTATTCATCTTCAATCTTTCTTTCTCTTTAAGATCATCAAAATCAAGGACCTCAATTGGACCAGACATCTTTGCCCCAAGGGTAGGATTAGTGTAGCTATGAAATGGCACTTCAAGATATGCCCAAAAAAATAGCATCTGTAGGGCTTGTGTATTTTGAAAAGATTGGCGTTGATTTAGGCCAAACCTCGAAGGGTGTAGAGGATCCACGATATCCTATTTCTCACTTGAATTTGAGGTCTCTTTTACTGTTCTACGTTTATCTAACTTATTTGGCATCTCCATCATCTTTGCTAACTCTCATTTTATCTTCTCTTGAGCTTTCTCGATCTTGTCCATACGGGTACTTTGTTCCTGTTTCATTTGCCATGCTCGCGATCGAGTATTATACGGGTGATGTGCAGGTTAACTTGAATTTGTCGATGGTCTAGCTATTCTTGACCTTTTGGTTACCATAAATTAAGATAGTTACATTACTATATGCTCATGTCATGAAAAAGGGACTATAAAAATAATCTTAATATGATTTCAAGCTAACATATGCGAAATGAATGCCATAAAAATATATGCAGCCTAATGTTATCTTGCTTTAAATGAAATAAAAATAGATTAAAGAAAAATTCAACTAACATGCATATTATCATGACAATTCATAAACATGACAACAATAGTTAATTTCTATTCAAGAAAAATCAATCATTGTAAAAATGTAACTTAGCTGTTGGATTTTCTATGAAAGGGAAAGGTAAGGCTCTAACTATAGGTTAGGTTCCTTATGCTCATTATATGTGATTTAAGGTTGATAGTCTAAAGGTTCTCAAATTGCTCCCTACATCATTGTCCATCACAGACTAGTAAGGTACCCCAATCCTTGCCTATTATAGGCTGTCAAAGAAAAATGTTCAATTTGAGTGAGAATATTTTGCTAGCCACTACGGAGGCATTAGAACCTTACGAAAGCATATGTACTTTGCTCCCTCCTAGAGGGACAGAGCTCGGGTATGAAGCTTATGTTATACATATACATATGAATGACATAGTTAGCAATATATATAAATAAAATGAATGGGAAAAAAAATCCTTACAAAGAATTCAATTTTATTAGGCTTTTTGGATAACATAAATCTATTTGCTGGCCTGACTCTTGGCTTGTCTCCAGTGGAGTCACCAAACTCATAACGTCCAGATCCGATGACCTATCGCTAGATATTGATTTGAGGAGTCGCCACTAATCTTTTTTGCTTAGATGCGATTGGCTACCCGACTGAATCTGTCCCTTTTTTAAAAAAAAATCCTAAGTTTGACTTAGGTATCCTTAAAAGGTAGATTCTAGGTCTACAAAACTAGAACTAGGTTTGGGAGTATGATTATGTATGAGGAAGGTTATAGCACTCCCACAACGCCTATCGAAAGATGCTACCAGCTCGATTTCGTGTTATCCATTAAACTTTAAAAATTTTATCAAGTAATTAATTATTGAAAAATTTTCCTAATTGACTCCAATATTTTTGGTAGAAAATTAAGAACATTCCATCACCTTAAGAGTATACAAGAAAATTATTGTTTCTCTTGCAAAGGCTCCATCGTTGGATTATTTAACAAAAAAATTCTAAAAAAAGAGAAAAACAAAAATAGATGATGTTTCGACCTTTGATAAAGATCTCTTTCACTATTTTGTTTTATTTTTTAAAAAATTCATGTCTTTATATAAGAAAAATTGTTACTTTCAACTTCTATTTAAAGCATTCAGAAACTTTTATTTTTTAAAAAAATTGATACTTTAAACTTTTCCTCAAAAATAATTTTTTATTTTTGTTTTCAAGAAAAATTTATACTTTCAACTTTTCCTTAAAAGTTTTTTTTCTTGAAATTTGCTTGAAGTATTTTTTCTTGAAATTTGATCTTCAAGGAAAATTGATACTTTCAACTTTTTCTTAAAGTATTTTTTAAAAAAATTTGATCATAAAAAAAAATTGATACTTTCAACTTTTCCTCAAAATATTTTTTTTAAAATTTTTATTTTTTAAAAAAATTAATTCTTTAGCTTTTCTTGAAAATTTGAAATTATTTTTTTGTTATTATTTTTAGAATAAAGATTATTCAAGAAAAATAAAATAAGTAGCAAGGCATATATATATATATATATATATATATATATATATCCTATAAAACTCCTCCCCTTTTTTTTAAGCCTTCCTTTTCATTTTATAGATTTCTTCAACTCCTCCAGCTTTCTCTAAACCAACTGATGAACATCACAGGAAACTTTGAAGTTTTCAAAAATCGGCAGAGCTTTGACGTCGCCGTCGCCACCTGCCATCCACCATTTGCTACCGCCAATCTTGTCCAAAATTTCCCCAGAATATTCCTCGTCGCTTCCCTTTGTATCTTTTGCGAATTGGCTTTCTTCAAAGCTCACTTCACAATCACATATCTACAAATTTTCTCTAAAAATTGTTGTATCGCTTTTTATATGTCCTTCTTTGTCTTGTTTTCTTAAGTCGATTGTCTTTTGCTGTGAAATATTATGGCTGTCAATTGTCCTATTTGGCTGTTTTGCTTCTGACTATTTGTTGATGGAATCGTCTAGTATTGGGAATTGTTGAATGAATTATTGAATATGGATCTAATGGAAAACCTAGCATTGGGGACTGGTGGCTACCAAACTAGAGATTTTTATTGCTGGGTTTGGGGACTGTCTACTAGGTTCTTAGGCTGCTGTTTTCTATTATGGTGGTGGTTGATGTTCATTGTCCTATCCTCCCTTAGTCTAGAATGCCCCAAAAAAATATAAAACCCACAACCAAAACAATGAAATAAGAAGGTATTTTACGATTTTTCCCCACTTGAATTATTTCCCCTAAGAACCTTCTATTGAAAAACTTTTATTCTAATTACTCTCGTTTTCCTCCCTCTTTCTGTGTGTTTATTCGTGTGATTGCTAGAGTTTATATAAGATTGGGTACAAGATTAAACGGGATTTGAAAATCAAACTTTTCTTATCTTTTAATCTGTTTATTCTTGTTTAAACAAAAAATCTCTTTATCACAGCTTCAAAATTTAAACTTTAATCTTAGAGTTTTAACGGGATTAAAACTTTATTTTTATTTTTATTTTTATTTAATTAATTTTTAATCTTATCAAAAATTAAGTGTCTGCAATGCCCATAATCAATGTGATCATAATTTTAATTCCCTTATAATGAGGAGTGATTCATTAGTAGCTATTTTTTAAATCATAGGTAAATTATAACATCATGAGATTCGGATTTTTGATATACTGAATTTGACTTTATCTCAGGCATCTTGTCAAATCATTCATACCAAAAGAATTGTCTTTTTTAGCACAACACGTAACTAAGATTGATTGTAAGATTAGCAAGCAACATACCTAGTTATGATCACTTCCAAGCGTAATTTCTAGACTCACGTTTCTTGATGTTAATGAAAACTATTTTTTTTCATACAAAATTGAGTAAATAAAAGAGAAATAATACCAACTATCAAATGTGAGAAAATGAAACCATCTATGAATACAAAAGCAAAAAAAATTAACTTAGTGATCAATATTCAACATTGTTGTTAGCATAATGAACGGTAACTAAGAAACTAAAAGAATAATGTAACTTGACAAAAATACAACAATAAAAAAATCAAAATCAAAATATTTCATTATCATAAAAAATTAATATAATTGTCTGACAAAAATTTACTTAATCACAAATTGATACATTTGGAGAATAGCCTCCTAACACTTTTAGCTTACATGATTCTCTATTTATAATAAGAATTATAAAGCCCTTTACAAATTAATTAAGAGTAATTTATGCAGAGTAATTATAATGAGTTATTAGATAATGCATTTTGAAATTGTAAATTATGTTGGTAAATATGTGTAATTGTAATTAATACTTATATAGAAAGAAATATAAAAATATGTTTATAATTAATTAAGCCTTTTATTTTAGGTTTGAATTCTTAGCAACTTATATATTCACTAGGATTTTTTGCCCATGCTTCGCATGATTAGTCCTTTATCTTTAAAAAACACTTAAATAATATATATATATGATAAATATATATATGTGCATGTGTACGTATGTATACATGCACACACATATAAATTCTAAAAAATTTCTCATTATTGAAATAAAAATTAAGACAAAAAGCTAACTAAATTTAAAAGAAATAAACCAAAAAATTAAAATAACAATCATATTAAAGAAAAAACATTATTATGAAAGACTAATGAAATCATGAAACCTACAAAAGAAATAAAAGTGAAAAATCAATAAATTTTATTTATATTCTTTATTTTTAAAAGATTTATTTTTAAATCATCAATTCATGGAATATGTATAGATTGAAGTTAATATAATAATGATGTGTGGCTTTTCTTCTCTCTATTATTTATTAAATTTAAATAATAAGAAAAATATCAAAACTTTTTTAAATAAGGTTAATTTATATTCTTTTTTCTTTTCAAAGATTTATTTTCAAATCATTAAATAATGAAATATGAAAACTTAAAATGAATAGGGATCTACTTAGACATGTGTAAAACTAAATTAGTTTTACACCATCTCATATCTTTTTATATGATTTATATTTGATAATCTAACCATTAAATTTTATGCACCATTCGAATAAAATATGCATGCCAAATTTAAAGTAAATGTAATATATAACTATTTGTGTGATAATAATAAAATATTAATCATTAGTAAATATTGAAACAATATTATTCTTGACCAAAATGATAAGAATATTAAATTGACTCAAAATATTATGTGAATAATAGGTACAAATAAATTGTTAAATCCAATGGTCGTTTTATAAAAAAAAAATTATGATATATAAAGTTACAAAATTGTGTAAAACAAATTTATTTTATACTTGTGTATTTGATCTCTTTATTAAAATTAATATTCATATTTTTATGACTTTTCATATCTTTTTCATTTTTCCTAAATTCAATTGTTAGTAAAATATAAAAAAGTTTTTAAAAATAAATTGATTATGAAAAGATTAAAATTAATATGATAATATTTTATAATTTTTCTTTTTTCTCTGATTTTAATTTGCATTAGTGGTAGAAAATTATAAAAGTTTGAGAAGTTGATTATATATATATATATATATTCTTTTAAAATATTTATTTTTAAATCATTAATTAGTACAATGTAAAAACATAAAAATTAATTTTCTAACCTTTCATATTTTACTTTTTACTTCAAATAAATATTGAATTAGCAACTTAATATATATATATATACACACACATCATTAATGAGCATATTTCTTGTTTGGGATCTAATTATATGTATCGATAAATATGATAACTCTCCATATTCTAATTTTTTATGTTAATTTATTAAAAGAGGTAATACTTGAAAATATTGAAATTAATATGATAACTTTTCATATTATGATTTTTTATTTAAACTATTTTATACTAAAAAAGATAAAAACATTTAATATTTGTATTTATTTGTGGTAACTTTACATAGAAATAAATAGAGAATAAATTATTTTTAATATATTAAATCAAATAAATAATTATTATTTTTATCTCTTGTTTATGTTTGTACTTTCTAAAACATATGCTATCACTAAAATCTTATGTTTTAAGGGATCGGTAATAAAAAAAATTAAAGGAATCATTTTCATTAACTAAATGAAAGTGTTGTCTTACAAAAAATTATTTTGAAAAGATAATCCAAATAAGTAAATACATTTCGATACCCACGAGCTATTTTAATTTGGCAATAAACCCCTAATAATAATTCTTTGGGTTAATGTTACTAATAGTCCTTAAACTATAATGAAATATTCAATGTGATACTTGAATTTTAAAAATCTCTAATGAGGTACCAAAATTATAAATTTGTTAACTAATATAGTACTTACCCTTAATGTGGCTAGCTCTACATGATGACACATGGCACTAAAACAATCCTCTAAGTACCATATTAGTTAACAAATTCATAACTCAAATACCGCATTAGAAAATTTTAAAGTTTTGGTATGATATTGAACATTTCATTATAGTTCATAGATCGTTCTTAACATTATCCCTGATTTTTTTGTGTATGTACCTATAAGTGAATACTTATATGAATTTTTTATTATAATGAATTATCTTTCAAAGCTCATGCGTGCTAATTACCATGATTTCAATAGTGAAATATGATTAATCAATTTTGATTAGTATTTTATCAAGTACATACATATCTTCTCATACTTTTGGTAGCCTTTAAATTAAAAGATTTAATGACAATGATATGTGCATGTAGCCATTAAGACTAAGAGAAGGGTAAGTTTGTGTATTTTTAACTTAGATAAATTTCACTTTCTTTTTTGTATCTGTGTTAGTTTCAAAAGTGAAAATTTGAAATGAATGATAATTTCATTATTATATGTTAATTATCATTTAAAACAAATATTTTAACAGATAGATATGAAACGAACATGACAATTATGTTATTATGAACAATTATATTAAATGAAGTAGATATCAAATTTATTTATTTATTATGTTATTTAATCTTCAATATTCATCTTTATTTAATTTCTTTTTTTATGAAGTAGATATCATAAAGTATGGAAGTCGACAAAAAATTTATGACTAAACTTATTAATAGATAAATATAGTTAAACTTCATGTCTTTATACTTATGTTTCAGTTTCAACTATCAACATTCATAAAAGTTTATTATTTATTAGACTACAAAAAGAGCGTAAACTATCTCCCGTCTCATAAAACTAACTCTTTTTACACACCTTAGACTTTTAAAATTTCTAAATGTTAAGGTGAACATGTCATTGAAACTCGAGTTAGTTATTTTATGTTATATAACAGTTATTGATTATTCACATGAAAAGACAATTGTTGATTATTATAATTATTATAAAAAATACAATAAAGTGGTATCCATGTCGAAATTTTTTTTCTTATTTTAGATTACTAATAATTTAATTTATAATTTTGAATTTACAAAGAATATAAGGTTGTTGATAATATGAATAATATGAATAATTAGATATTCTTAGTTATAAAAAAATAAGAAAATATTATATTTTTCTTTTTTAGATTCTAAAATTAATGAATACAACACAATCAAATTAAAATTGTATAATGATTTCATGAATTTTTAAAAAAATATGATTTGAGAATAATTAGTTTTAAAATTTTAAAATCTTATTTTTTTAACAATTTTATTTTTCATTATCTTTCAAAAAATAGCAATTAAAAGTTTAATTTCATAAGCAAATCAAACATGTAATTTTAGATTATGGAGTATATCATACATAATAAGATGTAAAATTTATTGTGTATGCAGTTTATTGTATTTTTTTTTCATTTGATGAATAAAAACTTGAAAAGTGTAAAGAAAGTTTTAACTAAATTTCATCATTTTTAAAATTTGAATAAAGTAATTTTCATTAAAAAAAAAACTCTAAATATTGAAATATATGTATTATTTTATTGACAAGATAAAATTTTTTAAAAAATTAGTAAATTAATCGTACTTGAATTAAAAATCGTAAAAATAGAAAGAAACTCATTATTCAAAATCACCTAAATATCACAAACCATCATGTATATAGTATAAATGCATAATGAAAGAGTTTCAAATGAAAGCTTTTAGCCTATGTTTGGATTGGCGTAATTGAATAGAAAGGAAAGTAAAAGAAAAGAAAAGAAATGAAGAAATCTTTCTTTACCTTTCATTCGTTTGGATTTCATATAAATTAAAATAAGGGAAAGGGATGGATGCTTTATCGCCTCACTTTCCTTCGCTTCTCTCATTTTTTTAATTACCCTAAATTTGAGGAAATGAAAGGAAAAAGGAAAAAAAAAGAATAAAATTTTTAAAACTTGAAATAACTATTACATTCTTATTTTTTTTATATTCCAAATAAAGTTTTTATTTATTTTCAAATCTTGTCAATGCCAAATCTTCTAACAATCCTTCATGAACTCATAGTCTAAATATATATATATATATATATATTAAAAAAAAAACATGATATTACCTTATTAAAAACCAAACCCCTAACAAAAGACAAAAAAATGAAAGTGATTTAATTTTATATTATCATTTTAGTATATAAATCAATATATATATATATAATTGTAAAAAAAAAAATAATGTGCCGATTAAAAGAATCAAATTGGTGTCCTAAATCACATTATCAATATTGTTTACCTTGTCATTTGTCTAGTCAAATAATATATTCATAAAATTAATTTAAACACATGTATCATGCATTGTGGGTAGAGACTTGGGATATTTGATTTTTACATTTTATAACAAGTTTTTAGAAGATATTTGGTTTTATACAATTAAAAATATTGTAAATTATTTGCATTTTAGTTTAACCTTTCACCAAAAAAGTTTTGTTTGATATTTATATGTTATTTTATAAAAAGAAGATTATAGTAAAAAAGAATATTATAATTAATCATTTTTTTCGTTTATTTTTATGTATTCATTTCCATTAATGTTTTAATGTTGTTATAAGAAAAAAAAACTAAAAGTTTAATAAAACTCATTGTAATATTAATAAGTAAAATATTAGAGAATCATAACCTATTATAATTATTATTTCTTAAGCTTCTATAAAATGTTTATTTTTAATAGTGCACTACATAAACATAATAAAAGGAAAATGTGTTTTAATTATTATAACTTGTTTAAATATAACTTATTTTGTAGAGTTTTTAAAGCAAAAAAAAAAAGAAATAATATTTTTTAGTGTTAGATTCTTTATTATCAAATTGAAACTACTCAATATTTAACTTTTTTTAACTAAAATGATACAAAAAAAAAATAAACTATAAAAAGTTATAGTTTATTTGCACGAGTACCACCAATATTATAAGTTTTCATTTTTAATATATTTATTTGTATCAATATCAATTATTTACTTTATTTTTTAAAATATAAATAATATTAACCATAAATTATTAAGATAATAAAGTTTTTTTTATTATTATAAAAAGTTTTCAATATGAAATCAAAATGTTTTTGCATCTTCTTTAAAATAAATCAATTTGTTTTATGTTAAATAAGCAAATAAATGAAAAGTTTTATTAAAGATTACAATAAACGGATCATTTTGCTCATTTTCAAATCTATATGAAATTTGACAAATACAATTAAAAAATGATTATTTTATACAACATACATTTTAATATAAATGGCTTGGTAAATTACATGCAACATGTTTTTATAATATGATTAATTTAAACTAATATTTAATTTTTATATAAAACTAAAATATCTAATAAATAAAAGTGGTAAAAAACCAAATTACATATATCTTTGACATCACTACGCAAACCATCAATAACAAACGTAAGTAACAAATTAATATATCTAACCAACAAATAGTTTCAAAAAAGAAAAACAATTACAATTTAAAAATAGTCTAACTAATGATAAATGGAAGGTTATAGTTAAAAAAAAACCATACGTCATGAAGAAAATAAAAAGTTTACAAAAATATTAACAAAATCAATTGAAAATATTATAAATGCAAAGAAAATCAAAAGTCAAGAACTTGTATAAATTTAATGCAACCAAAAGTCTAAAAAATAATAACTTAAATGGTTGTACTTTTTGTAATAAAGTTAAGAGATTTAGGCTTTAATTGAAATTTTATGTAACCCAACACTACATAATTTAACATGGCATTTTTTGAAAAAATGAGTTTTATTATTTTATTTAACAAGGTAAAAAAATTCAAAAAAACAGATTTTAGTAAATCAATTGTACTTGAATTAAAAATATTAAAAATGAAAAAAAAAAACTCAATATTTAAATTCACCTAATTATCATTAAAAAGGAATGTAGATATAACATGAATGTGTAATGGAAGAGTCCATAATGAAAACTTTTAGAAGTATTTATTAAAATATCCTTTCAACTCTAATATTTATTTATTTCTATTAATATTTTAATGTTATTACATGAAAAAAATAGAAGTTTAGTGAAACTTAATAAAACGATGATTAAATATTCAATAATCATAAATTATTTATTATTATTTCTTCTACTTTCACAAAATATTTATTTTCTAATAATTGGCTACATTAAACATTTAAAAAGGTTAAAATATATTTATCTTTACTTTATCATAAAAAAGCCTTGAACTCTATAACTATACTTAAATGGACCTTTATACTCTTGTTGCATTCAAATAAGCTCTTAATTTTTAGTTTGCATCCAAATAAACTTTTAACCTTTAATTTGTAAGCAAATAAGCCCTTAAACGTTTAATTTTTATATAAATAAGCCCTTAACATAAATTATTCTATCATTTAAAATAAAGGCTTATTTGGATACAAATTAAAATATAAAAACTTATTTGGATATAATAAAAGTACAAGGATTTATTTAAGAAAAGTGGAATAATTAATGGACTTTTTTAGTATTTTAGCTATTAAGTCATTTACTACGAATTCAAAATTACTTGTGCTCAACTTTTTTCCTTTTATTGTAATTAAAATAATGATAAAATCAATTATAAAAAATTATAAGTTATTTGCATGAGTAACACGTATTATTTAAGATTATGTTTTTAATATTTTTATTTAAATCGATATTGATTATTTACTTTAATTTTTTAAAATATAAATAATGTTAATCATAAATTATTATGAAAATGAAAATTTTTTGTATTAGCATTATAAAAGTTTGTAATATGAAATTGAAAGAACTTTGCATTCTTTTAAAAATAAATTTTTTTGAGTTAAATAAATGATTAAATGAAAAACTTTACTAAAGATTATAATAAGTGGATTTTTTCCATTATTATATTTACATGAAATTTGGTAAAATATAATTAAAAATCATTATCTTTATGATATACATTCTAATATAATGTTATTCATATCATACTTTTTATATTTCTTTTAGAAATTGTTTGGCCTGCTACGATTTTTTTTTCCAATGAAATTATAAAGTAATAATTAAAAAATTAAATTAAACTAATATCTTTGACATATAGCACTACTCAATGACAAATATAATTAATAAATTAATATATTCAACAAAAAATAAATTCAATAAAGCAAAAAACAATAATTACAATTTATAAATGAAATAGCCAATGACAAATTGAAGGCACTTCAAACATCACCAATATTTAATTATAACTTGATAACAATAATGATAAAATTTTTAAAATAAAAATGAATTTTATCTTTTATGATTACTATAAATAAATGAAATTTATTACCAAAAAAGGTGAAAATGTGAAAATTTTAATTTTGGTAAAATTTTCTTTCCTTACATGAAATCTAACAATTAACACAAAAATGTACTTAAAATCTAACATTTTTGCTTATATAAAATTTATTAAAATTACTGGCAATCTAATAATTAACACAAAAAAGTAACCAAAAATAAAATAACAATTACATTGTGAAATAAGAAAGACTAACTAACATAATGTCAAACAATAGCATCAACATAAAACTTCTAAAATAATATGTTAGCACAACTATACTTTTTTATTTCCAATTAAATTAATGTGTACATTTATTTACTTACTTAATGTAATTCATACAAAAATTATTAAATATAAAAAACTTAAAAATTAATATAAAATAATGCAATATGAATTTTATAAGAAACCAAAAAATAATATAAATTTTTTTAACCATTTTCACAAATTCATAAATAGAAAAGGAACATATTATTGATAACTTAAAAAAAGCAATAAATAAGAGATTAAACAATAATAATTATACCTTTAACTTCAAAAATAAAAAATTCTTAAAAGATGAAAAAATTAAAAATTTAAAGAGATTACATATATTTTATAAGAAACAAAAAGCATATATAAAAAAAGAAATGATTAAGATAATATTTACTTCCCAAAATAATAAGAAAGTTATTTTTTAAAATAAATCATCACTCTTATAATATTATCAATATAGAAAATATTAAAAAAAAAGAATACTCTAAATTTTGAAGACATAACATCATACAATTTACGGACTCATCACTAAAAATTTGAAGATGAGACAAATTTGTACCAACAATAGTACCAATAATGTATAATGATAAAATTAAAAATTAAAAAAATTTGAAAAAAGTACAAAAACTCAAAATCCTTAAAAAATTATCATAAAATAAAAGTATTAGCACTTAGATGAATGCTCATTAAAACAATCATAAGCTAAAAAAAAAAAACATATTGTGAAATATTTGCACTTAATCAAGCATATTTTTTGTGACGATATTAGTAAGAAAATGAATCATATCATTATCTACAATTAGCCGATAATTGTCTTTATTTTTTACAATAGAAAGTTTTTTTACATAATACAAACCCCATCATGAATTTTATTTTTTAATCGATATGCATTACAACTTCAAAGGATATCATGAATTTAAAATCTCTATAAAGTACAAAAAACTATAAAATAAATCAAAAAATAAAAATAGAAACAAAAGTAAATTTATTTACCCAACACATTATTTACTCTTATAATTTTAAATATTCCCACAGCCGACTAACATAAAATTTGATCATTTTCATCTTTGTCATAAATCAATTTAGCAATCATGACAAATTTTAATTGGCTAAAAGACAAACTTAATATAAAAAAATACGATCATGACAAAAAATAAAAAATAATAAAAATGCAAATACTAAAAAAATACACCAATCGGCTAAAAAAATCTTGAAATATCAAATAAAAAATCCTAGATCATGATTAAAAGATAAAAAATTATAAAATACAACCACAATAAAAGAACCCTTATGATCGATAACAGAAAATATATTACAGATATAAAATATACTTATATAACCATTTTATCCTTAAAAAAAAAAAAGAGTTGGAAAACCATAAGTTATAAAAAAATTAAAAGTGTAAAACATAGATATTAGAAAATCAAAAGTTTTAATAAATTTTAATAAATAATAGTTTTAAAGAACATAAATCGAAAAAAATCAAAAATCAAGAATCCATATAAATATTAGGGAACCAAAAGTCCATTATGTTTTATGTAATGTAACTAAAAAAACATAGTCTAAAAAATATATATTTAAAAAACCAAGATATTACTTTATTATAAAGCAAACCCCTAACAAAAAAAAAAAACGAAAATAATTTAATTTCATATTATTGTTTTAGTACATAAATCAGTATATATAATCATAAAAAAAAATAACGTACCAATTAAAAGAATCAAAATGGTGTTGTAAATCATGTGATCAATATTGTTTACCTTGTCATTTGTCTAGTCAAGTAATATATTCCTAAAATAATTTAAACACATGTATCATACGTTATGGGTTAAGACTTGGGATATTTTATTTCTACATTTTATAACAAGATTTTAGAAGATATTTGGTGTTTCACAATTAAAAATATTATAAATTATCTCCCATTTTAGTTTAATATTTCACCAAAAAAGTTTTGTTTGATATTTATATGTTATTTTATAAAAAGAAGATCATAGTTAAAAAAGAAAGTTATAATTAATCATTTTCTTTTTTGGTTTGTTTATTCATTTCCATTAATGTTTTAATGTTGTTATAGAAAAAAAAATTAAAAGTTTAATAAAACTCATTGTAATATTAATGAGTCAAATATTAGAGAATCATAAACTATTATAATTATAATTTCTTTAACTTCTATAAAATATTTATTTTTAATAGTGCACTACATAAACATAATAAAAGGAAAATGTGTTTTAATTATTATAGCTTGTTTAAATATAACTTATTTTGTAGAGTTTTTAAAGCATATAAAAAGAAATAATATTTTTTAGTGTTAGATTATTTATTATCAAATCGAAACTACTCAATGTTTAACATTTTTAATTAAAAGGATGAAAAAAATAAACTATAAAAAGTTATGATTTATTTGCATGAATACTATCAATATTTTAAGTTTTCTTTTTTAATATATTTATTTGAATCAATATCAATTATATACTTTATTTTTTAAAATATAAATAATGTTAACCATAAAATTATTAAGGTAATGAATTTTTTTATTATTATAAAAAGTTTTCAACATGAAATTAAAAAGTTTTTGCATCTTCTTTAAAATAAATCAATTTGTTTTATGTCAAATAAGTGAATAAATGAAAATTTTTATTAAATATTATAATAAGTGAATTCTTTTGTTCATTTTCAAATCTATATGAAAATTGACAAATACAATTAAAAAATTATTATTTTATACAATATATATTATTTTAATATAAATGGCTTGGTAAGTTACATGCGACATGTTTTTATAATATGATTAAGTAATAAGTAAAGTATATATAAATTAAATTAATATTTAATTTTTATATAAAACTAAAACATCTACTATATAAAAGTGGTAAAAAACCAAATTACATCTATCTTTGACATCACAACTGGAACCATCAATAACAAATGTAAATAACAAATTCATATTTCTAACAAACAAATAGTTTCAAAAAGGAAAAACAATTACAAGTTTAAAATAGTCTAACTAATGATAAATGGAAGGTTATAGTAAAAAAAAAAAGAAAAAAAGAAAAACCAAAAGTCATGAAGAAAATAAAAAGTTTACAAAAATATTAACAAAATCAGTTGAAAAGATTATAAATGCAACCAAAAGTCTAACAAATAATAACTTAAATAGTTGAATTTTTTTGTAATCAAGTTAAGAGATTTAGGTTTTATTTGAAATTTTATTTAACCAAACACTACATAATTTAACATGGCATTTATTGGAAAAAAAATGAGTTTTATTACTTTATTTCACAAGGTAAAAAAATTTTAAAAAAAAGATTTTGGTAAATCAATTGTACTTGAATTAAAAATCGTAAAAGTGAAAAAAAAAACTCATTATTTATATTCACCTAATTGTCATAAAAAAGTCATGTAGATATAATATAAATGGGTAATGGAAGAGTCCATAATGAAAACTTTTACAAATATTTATTAAAATATCCTTTCAATTCCAATATTTATTTATTTTTATTAATATTTTAATGTTATTACATGAAAAAATAAAAGTTTAGTGAAACTTTATAAAATGATGATTAAATATTAAATAATCATAAATTATTTATTATTATTTCTTCTACTTTCACAAAATATATATTTTCTAATAACTGACTATATTAAACATATAAAAAGGTTAAAGTATTTATCTTTACTTTGTAATAAAAAAGCCTTAAACTTTATAACTTTACTTAAATAAACACTTACACTCTTGTTGCATTCAAATAAACTCTTAATTTTTAATTTGCATCCAAATAAACTCTTAACCTTTAATTTGTATTCAAATAATCCCTCAAACGTTTAATTTTTATGTAAATAAGCCCTTAACATAAATTATTCTTTCATTTAAAATAAGGACTTTTTTTTATATAAATTAAAGTATAAAAGTTTATTTGGATACAATTAAAGTACATGGACTTATCTAAGAAAAGTGGAATTGTTAATGGACTTTTTTAGTATTTTAGCTATTAGGTCATTTACTACCAATTTGAAATTACTTGTGCTCAACACTTTTTCTTTTTTTCTTTTTCTTTTTAATTAAAATAACAATAAAATCATTATTAAAAATCATAAGTTATTTGCATAAATAACACCTATTATTTAAGCTTAAGTTTTTAATATTTTTATTTAAATCGGTATTGATTATTTACTTTAATTTTTTAAAATATAAATAACTCAAATCATAAATTATTATGAAAATGAAAATTTTTTGTTTTAGCATTATAAAAGTTTGCAATATGAAATTGAAAGAACTTTGCATTCTTTTAAAAATAATTTTTTTTTTGTATCAAATAAATGATTAAATGAAAAACTTTACTAAAAATTATGATAAGTGGATTTTTTCCATTATTATATTTACATGGAATTTGGCAAAATATAATTAAAAATCATTATATTTATGATATACATTCTAATATAATATTATCCATAACATACTTCTTATATTTCTTTTAAAAATTGTTTGGCACGCTACGATTTTTTTTCCAATGAAATTATAAAGTAATAATTAACAAAATATATTAAACTAATACATTTGACATATAGCACTACTCAATAACCAATGTAAATAGCAAATTAATAAATTCAACAAATAAATAAATTTAATAAGGCAAAAAATAATAATTACAATTTATAAATGGAATTACCAATGACAAATTGAAGGCACCTCAAACATCACCAACATTTAATTATAACTTGATAACTATAATGATAAAATTTTTAAAATAAAAATGAATTTTATCTTTTATGATAACTACAAATAAATGAAATTTATTACTAAAAAAGGTGAAAATGTGAAAATTTTAATTTTGGTAGAATTTTCTTTTCTTACACAAAATCTAACAATTAACACAAAAATGTACTTAAAATCTAATAATTTTGCTTACATAAAATTTATTAAAATTATTGGAAATATAACAATTAACACAAAAAAGTAACCAAAAATAAAATAGCAACTATATTGTGGGAAATAAGAAAGACTTACTAACATAGAGTCAAACAATAGCTTCAACATAGAACTTGTAAAATAATATGTGAGCAAAACTATATATTTTTATTTTCAATTAAATTAATGTATAGATTTACTTACCTAATATAATTCATACGAAAAATTATTAAATATACAAACTTAAAAATTAATATAAAATAATAAAATATGAATTTTATAAGAAACCAAAAAATAATATAAAAATTTTTAACCTTTTTCACAAATTCATACATAGAAAAAGACCATATTATTAATAACTTAAAAAAAAGCAATAAATAAAAAATTAGATAATAAAAATTATACCTTTAACTTTAAAAGTAAAAAATTCTTAAAAGATAAAAGTAAATAAAATTAAAAAGTTAAAGAGATTACATATATTTTATAAGAAACCAAAAAAATAAATAAATAAAGAAATAATTAAAATAATATTTACTTCCAATAATAATAAGAAAGTTATTTTCTAAAACAAATTGTCACTTTTATAATATTACCAATATAGAAAATATTTAAAAAAAAGAATACTCTAAATCTTAAAGGCATAACATCATACAATTTATGGACTCATCACTAACAATTTATAGATGAGACAAATATGTACCAAAATAGCACCAATAATATATAATGAAAAATTTTAAAATAATTTTTTTTAAAATTCAAAACTTAAAATTCATAAAAAAATTATCATAAAAAAAAGTATAAGCACTCAGTTAAATACTTATAAAAAATAATCATAAGCTATGAACAAAAAAAAATCATGGAATATTTACAATTCATCAAGCATATCTTTGTTGACGGTATTAGTAAGAAAAAAAATCATATCATTAGCTACAATTAGTTGATAATTATCTTACTTTTCACAATAGAAAGTTTTTTTATATAATACGAACTCCATAATGAATTTTATTTTTTAATTGATATACATTACAACTTTAAAGAGTATCATGAATATAAAATCTTTATGAAATACAACAAACTATAAAATAAATAAAAAAATGAAAATAAAAACAAAAATGAATTTATTTACTTAACACATTATTTACTCTTATAATTATAAATATTCTCACAATCAACAAACACAAAATTTGATCACTCTCATCTTTTTCAAAAATCAATTTAGTAATTGTGACAAATTCTAATTGATTAAAAAGCAAACTTAAAATAGAAAAATACGATCATGACAAAAAAATAAAAATTAATAAAAATGCAAACACTAAAAATACATCCATCAGCTAAAAAAACTTGAAATATCAAATAAAAAATCATATATCATGATTCAAAAATAAAAAAAATTATAAAATACAAATACAATAAAAAAAGCCTCATGATCAATAATTGAAAATATGATACAGATGTGAAATATATTTATATAATCATCTCATCTAGTTTTCTTAAAAAAAAAAAAAGAGTTGAAAAATTATAAATTATAAAAAAATTAAAAGTAAAAAACATAAACATTAGAAAATCAAAGATTTTAATAAATTTTAATAAATAATGATTTTAAAGAACATAAATAAAAGAAAAATCAATAGTCAAGAATCTCTCTCTCTCTCTCTCTCTTTATATCTTTAAATATATATATATATATATATATATATATTAGGCAACCAAAAGTCCATTATGTTTTATGTAATATAATTAAGAGATATAAGTTTAGAATTTATATAGAAAAGACTTAACATTTATTATAAAATATTTGAGTTTTATATATTTTTATGATTAGGAGATATAAACTTAGAATTTATGTGTAAAAAACTTACATTTATTGTAAAATATTTGAGTTTTATATAGTTATATGATTACATAAATTATTTCTTAATTAAATACTAAAATTACTTATATCAAATAGTTAATGCTTTTAAAATATATTTTTTATTTATAATGTTCATATTTAATGTTTAAAATTAAGAATTGAATTTATTTAAAAGTGTTTTAAGATAATTGAATTGTAATATATATTTTTAAAAAATAATATTTTATATTTATAAGAAAATAAATATATCTAATTTAGTCAAAATAAATATTTTTTAAATAAATAAAATTTAGATGAAACAAATCAAAATAATGCAAGATATACGACGATTATTCAAAATCGTTCATATGTCAAAATAATAAATTATCTACAATAAATTTTCTTTTTTAAAATATTTTGGATTTTATTTATTTATATAAGATATAAGATTTCAGCGACAGAAGAAACCCAAAATTAGGGGAAAAAAAATGAAAGAGGATATGGGTCTCGATTACTTTTTCACATTTCTCATCTCAAAATCCATAAAAAACAAGAACTTGAAGCTAGGCTTACTTTTACATTCACAATTTATCAAAAAAGCTCTAACCTTTAAACCCTTTATAACCAACCATCTTATATCCATGTACTCAAAATTCAATGAAATTAAAAGTGCGCAAAAGGTCTTTGATGAACTTCATGTGAAAAACAGCCATTCTTGGAACATTCTTATTTCTGGGTATTTACAACATGGTCATTTTGATAGAGCTTGTAACTTGTTTGATAAAATGCCAAGGAGAAATCTTGTAAGTTATAATTCATTGATTTCTGGGTTTTCCCAACATGGGTTTTACAAAGAATCAGTAAATATGTTCAAAAAAATGCTAAATGAATCTGATCATCTGGTTATTGATGGCTATACGGTTGTTAGTGTTGTTGGTGCTTGTGCTTGCTTAGGTGCTTTGAAATTGTTGTGTCAGGTTCATAGCTTTATTATAGTTTTTGGTTTAAAGTTGGATTTGATTGTTTACAATGCTTTGATTGATGCTTATGGGAAATGTGGGGAGGCAGATAGTGCGTATAGGATTTTTAATCAAATGAGTGAAAGGGATGTTGTTTCCTGGACTTCTATGGTCGTTGCTTATACTAAAGTGTCTAGATTGGAGGATGCTTGTTGTGTATTTAATAAAATGCCAGTTAAGAATACGGTATCTTGGACTGGTTTAATAACGGGCTTTGCACAAAACGGTCGTGGAAATGAAGCATTGAATCTTTTTCAGCAGATGTTGGAGGAAGGAGTGCAGCCTAATGCATACACATTTGTTTCTGTTTTAAGTGCTTGTGCAGATTTAGCACTTATTGGAAAAGGTAAACAGATCCATGGACGCATAGTTAGAGTTGGCAGCAGACTTGATTTGTTGAATCAATTTGTTTTTAATGCTTTAATTGACATGTACTGCAAGTGTGGAGCCATGGACTCAGCTAAATTACTGTTTGAGAGGATACATGAGAAGGATGTTGTTTCATGGAACTCATTAATAACTGGGTTTGCTCAAAATGGGCACGGAGAGGAATCACTTAATATGTTCAGAATGATGATACAAGCAAACAGAAGGCCTAATCACGTCACATTTCTTGGGGCATTATCCGCTTGTAGTCACGCAGGTCTGATCTTTGAAGGAATGAGGATTTTAGATTTGATGGAAAAGGATTTTGGTGTGACCCCTAGGTCTGATCATTATGCAATCTTGATTGATTTGCTTGGAAGGCAAAACAGGCTTGAGGAGGCAATGAATATGATTAAGAGAACTCCTAATGGACCGAATCATGTTGGCATGTGGGGTGCGCTTTTAGCTGCTTGTTGTGTCCATGGTAACTTAGGTCTTGCTAGGAAGGCAGCAGAGGCTCTGTTTGAACTGGAACCGAAGAATGCTGCCAGATATGTAATGTTATCAAATGTCTATGCTGCAGCTAAAAGATGGGACGATTCCCATGCAGTGAGAAGGCTTATGAAGCAGAGAGGTCTAAGGAAAGAAGCGGCTTATAGTTGGATTGAGGTGAGGAATGTACTACACGAATTTTTGGCGAAAGACAAGAGCCATTCTCAGATAGAAAAGATATGCGAAGTGATCCTCGTACTGGTAGATCATATGAAGGATGTTGGGTACGTACCCCTCAGAGATGGTACTTTGTTTCATGATGAAGATGACCAGTAACTCGTACTGGAGGTGATGCTGCTAACCAATCTCCAGCTACCTATTGCATCCTTAACACTTGCTTACTTTTATGGAAATCCCGAATTTAGTTTGAAGGATGCCTCGTAGAGAGAATCTAATGCTCTGATTATGAAGCTCCAGGTGGATTCATCTTGAAGATCTATTTGTCATTTTACTATCTTCTGCTATCAGAAGCCTGTGTATCCCTGGCAGTATTGAGTTCTTGCCATACTTTTTGTCCTTGGTTAAGGACTCAGACTGTAGTAACTTATAGCATCAGATTCTCACATTTTGAGGTATCGATTTGGTGGCTTCAGGAATACCTAAGCTGTCCAGATGGCCCTGCCCTCATTTAATAATAATATTGATCTGTAGCATTTAATGATATGGCATTCATTGAACAGCTGTGATGTGATTCATTCACATGTATTTTAGTGTCATGATGTAAGCAGTAAATTAGGGTTTAAGCTCATGACTAACAACAAATTACTACAATATGAGTCAACTGTTGTTCAGTTATTGCAGCATCAACTTTTGCAATTTAGTTGGACCCTACATAAAGAAAGGGAGAATGAAAAAATATAGGCAGTGGGGACTGGTAAGTTTACTGTCTGTGGAACTGAAATAGGCTTGACTGATTCATTAACAATGAAATTTTTTTGTCTATTAATTATTTTGCATTAAGCCTGGAATTTAATTACGAGATTGAGGAGAAGAAATCTGACTTGAGAATTGTCTAAATAAACTTTAAATTTTTTACAGAACAGCATCACCATTCAAATTGATAGTCAGAGGGCAAAGATTATGACTTCTATTGTAAGATAATTTGGACTATATTATGTCACTAATGATGATATCATCACTTTCCATCGTTTGCAGGTAATTTCCTATCAAGATATACTCTTACACCATTCGTTCAAGCAAGTTCAGTGTGAGGATCCAAGAATTTAGTCATGTTCACGTGAAACTTCTTAAAATGGGGAGTCACTGAGTCAGCATCACAATCCTGTGAAGGTAAACTTTTCTTTCAAATGTTCATCTTCATTGTAAGGCTATTATTGTAAACTTTCTCTAGTGTCGGCTTGCTGAAGCAGTTGTGAGACTTACCCACTTGTAATGTCATGCAAGTGAAACTGTGAAGATAAAAACATTTTACATGACCTGAGATGATTTGGAAAGATATTAGCCTTATTTGAACTTGACTAATAATAAATCCTTTTCTGCAACGCTCTATTCTACAGTTGTAAATGGCATCAATTCCCCAGTAAGCTGTGACTGGTTATAATTTAAGTGTAATATTATGTGCCTGTTAAGCTAACTGTGCTTTTCATTTATATTTACTATAAGAATAATCTTTCAGGAGAACTGACATTTTTTGAACCAAGGGGAAGAGGGGTTTTAAGGGTGGGGGGTTACTGCAGGTGGATGAAGAGGAAGCATCCTAAACTTTTGAAACATTGCCTTGCTTCTTGTTTTTTGTTTTTTGGGTCCTTGGGTATCTGTACTTAGTTTATTTTTCATCAGATTTGTGCAGCAGGAGGAGAAGGACAGCATACTCGTGGACTGAAACCTATGTTCTACTAGAACCTGGACAAGATGAGAAGTTTGTCTCTGATGAAGAGTTGGAAGCCATGTTAAAGGGCTGGCTTGAAAATTGGCCAGAGAAGACCCTTCAACCATACCTGCAAGATTTGTGACCATTGACGATGCTGTTTCTTACTTAATAAGATCTGTTTGTGAACCTGAAATAGATGGAGATGTTGGTTCAATTCAATGGTATCAGTTTCGACTAGAGTGAGAAGAGTAGGCATAGGTCTTGACCATTTAGCAATCATGTAACTTACTTCCATTTGAATGATGGAAACGTTATATATATATATATATATATATATATTAGATTTGCCACTGTAGAATGGAAGCATAATATAATTTTACTACCATATTTCATCAAAGAAATGCTATTTTTCCAGCAGAAAGAAATATTAGATACAAGAAAGAAGTGTTGCTCTCATTTTAATTAAAGATTAAATGCATATTTACCAGGTCTGAATGTTGTCTGAAAGTGACTCCCTACCTACTCCAATAAATCAACCAGTTATCGGTTGGGCACTAGGTATACTAGTCATCATCATTTTCCTCTTTAGCATGTGTCGCCAATGACCATATCTATGGTGGTCTTTCTTCTTCTCCCTGTCATTCCCTCTCTTTCCTCTCCTCCTCTAATGTTTAGGTACGTAAAGAATCAGTGGACAAGGTTAAGCTAAACAAAAAGAAACAGTTCATGTTTAGTTTTTGAGTTAATATGTAATTTGATTATTGAACTATATTATGTTTAACGATTTGATATTTAAAAAAAAAAAATTACGATTAGGTATCCGGACCTATTTTCTTCAAGCATTTTGTATTATAAAAATGTTGACTTAACAAATATTGATTAATAAAAATGTCACCTGTCATGATATTATTTTTTGTTTTTTGGTCACATCAGTTTAACCGAATTAATGGGGCAAAATGCTTAACAAAAAAGTTCGGATATTTAATTGTAAATTGTTTTTATAAGTATCAAATCATGAAAAGTGATATAGTTCAGGGGTTAATTACACATTAACCCTTTAATTTTTGGCAGTTTCTTATTCCATCCTCGGTAAAATAAGAGGTAGTCTCCCATGAAGCATTTGAACATGATAATTGATCTGTAAGCAAAATATTTTATTGTTGGAACAAAATTCACATTCGAAAAAATAGAAACAGGTTTAAGAAATACATTCCATAGCATTCTTTTTGCTTATAATTTATATTGACATTAACAACATTTCGGACAAATTCATCAGGTTCAAGAATCTATCTGATTTTTGCTTCCATGCACCATCCATCATTTCTGCAATTCTGAGAAAGACCAACATCTTGATCCCGCAATTCATGAATCTGAAACATTTAAAAACACAGTAAATAGCTTGAAAATTAAAAACTAGTGATATTTTCACTATGAAATTGACATATCATATAAACTTCACAGATTGAATCCAAAATTTGCTGATGATTATTGCTGCCTAAGTACTAAGATCTTCAATGGCAGATCCATTCTTGAAGGTGGGGTGGACACCCTAAAGATTGAAAAACAAAAAAATTTTAAGGAAAATTTTTTCCCAGACACCCCTAAATTTTCTTTTAAACATTCTCTCCGTCAATAAAATTAGTAAATCCATTAGACAATTTTTTATATATATTATAAGTAAATAAGCTCGAAAAATTTTTGGATCCGCTGCTGAAGGTCTCACGAGATACTAGGATCGAATTCTAAAGCAACAACTGATCTCTAGTGTATGAAGGAAGAAAAGGATTGCTCAGAAACAGATTTCAATCTTGTATAAGCTTTGAAAATTTTACCTTGGTTTGATTTAGACCAGGTGGCAGGAATGAACCACCACCTTTCCTGTTTCTTGCAAGAAGACCTTTTGTAACAGGTGACATCATAGAATCAGTTGGACTTCTATACCTGAAACAAATCAGAAAACAAAATTACATATAGAAATTCATGAAACAGAATCAGTTTAATCAAAGATCAAAATATTTAGAGTTACTCACCTTTCAGTGTACTTGGAGGCCTTGGGGACTTTAAGCCTATCTGGGGTGCATGTTTTTCGTAAATCTTTGCCTGATTCTTGAGCCTTCTGATCAATTTTCTGATCCTGGAGTGGTGGTTTTTTCTCCAATCCAGCATTTTCAGATTGAATTGGACTGTTAAAAGATTGCTCCATTGAAATGAAAAAGATATTAATGAGAAATTTCTATAACAAAGCCTTAAATTTCAGTGGGGCAGAAGAAAGAGAGATATATTGAATTGAAAGTTTATAATTAAATTGTGGATTGAATTTATGTGTAAATAAAATGGAAAGTTCATTTTTTTTCTTTTTCTTTTTCCTGGGTTGATATATAAGGAAGGAGAGATTGTAACGGTCAAATTTGGAGTGCCACTACTAGCCGTTGAAATTTAAAATAAAGTTTGGATTTTACATGTCGGCTCATGATTTTGGAAATTTTAGCATATGGCCCACAGAAAAAAACAATAGTTGGTCCAATTTAGTTAGGCCACTGCCCTTCGGCCTACATGGTCGACTGACATCTCTTCTAATATAAAATCCTATGGCTCTATCTCTGTCAACGGCGGATTCACCCTTGAATTAGGCTGTCTGGAAAAATAAAAAATTTTCCTTCAAACACTTTTAAAATTTTTTTTAGTGCTTTATATATCGATAAAATTAACAAATTTATCGATAATTATATACATATATTATAAATAAACATTTGAAAAAATTTTGGGATCTACCACCGATCTCTATCCTTCCAATCACTGCTACTATTCTCCCAATTGCCTGGGAAAAAAATTAAAGAGTGAAGGGAAAATATTCCTTCTTCTGCATTGATTTTTTTTCTTTTCACAAACGAAATAGCATTGTTAATTCAATTTGATAATCCTAAGTCTTAACATCTTTTGCATTAGGTCCTCAAGTTTGGTCTGTCGACTTTGGGTCAAGCTTGGACAGAATTTTTTAAGCCCAAATTCAACTTGGCCCAATAATTTTTTTACTAATAAAAATATTTTTTAATTTAATTTTTTTTAAATTAAAATATTAATATAAGAAAATTTATTATTTTTAACATTAAATAAGTCTAATTAAACGAGCCGAGGTAGGTAAGCACATGATAATTAGAGGTATCAATGAAACTTTGATTTGATTTAGTCCAACTCCTTAACACATTTATTCTTGTTCAAACAATATGTTTCTATTTGGTTTGAGCATTTTTATTTTGAAAACATATCCAAAACAGACTAATAAGTGAAGAAAATAAATTAAAATTTCAAGAATAATATTTTTTTTAAAGCATTTTTTGTTTTTGTAAATTGTGGATTTGACAAATTATCCTATAATTATTTGTAGTCTCATTAGAACTTGAAAATAAACTTATTGAACTCTTAGATATCGGGTCAAACGTATGGAGTAATTAGGTTTGGCACATACAATGTTTCATTTGGGGACCAAAAGAAAAACTATTTACTCCACTAAGTCTTTCCTTAAGACCTGAATTCTTTAGAAACAATCAAAGCTATGGCTAGCTTAAGGATTTAACACCACAGCTGACATTGTTGCATTTATATATGAGACTTGGAAGAAATATTCCCCCTAACAATCGATATAATCAAGGCTTCTTCGGACACTGGTAGAGGCCTCACTTGGGGGTTTTGCGTAACTGCATTGTGGCGTGCATTCGGAGAGGCGGATAGCAATCTGCTGTAATTGGAGGCTCCTAACTGCATTGTTCCTCCGTTTTTTAACGGTAGTACGAACGGTTCAATGGTTCATTGATCAAATATAGGAATGTCAATGGGTAAAGTATAAGATAGGCAAAGCATTTTTTATTTTATCTCCAAATTTTTATATTATATTTATTTTCGTATTTATATCTAAGAGATATTTTAAATTTATATTTATTTCTATCCTTATGGGTATTTAATTGATATAAATAATTTTTGTACTCATAGTTTTTTTTTTTGTATATTTATATATTTTTTTATAAATATATATTAACATATATTTTTTAAAAAAATATTAATTATAATTAATCTAAAATAATAATTTATATTATTTAATAAAAAATTATTTACTAAATATATATAAAGTACGATATGAGGTGGGTGCTATATTTTACGTCCTCGTTCCTATCCCCATCTTCGTATCCGATAAAAACATATATTCTCCTAATGTAAGACTCATTTCTATCCTTATTCTCACTATCTCCGTTCGAATAAAAAATCGAGTTTTTTATTGGATATAAGTAATATTGCCATATTTAAATAGGTAATCAACTATCTTATTGTGAAATTAAAATAACAAGCATTTTTTATTTATGACAATCAACTATTATATTTTATTTTGTTGCTATCGTTGCATTTAATCTAAATATATATTTTCATTATTGATTTTGATTTTATCATTACACTGACTAATCTTACTGTCATTGTAATTTTTAATTTTATAAAAAATCAATTTCTCTGTTTATTTAAACAGATGTAGAGTATGTCATTATCTCATGTCCCACTTGACTTGATTGGTTGCATTTTCTCATAATTAATCCAAAATAACAAAGTTTATATAAAAGAGGAATTGAAAAAATAAATAAAATAATGGTTTGATTTTGAAGGGAATATTCAAGCCTATTTCTACATGGTTGTCATTCATATTCTTTTCTTGGAATTCAAGGATTCTATTTGAAGATAGTCGATTCCTTGCATATCATTTCTAATCAAATTCTTTGCTTATGCCTTGAGAATATGCAACGGAAAATTATCTCCAAATCAATTACACCTTCATTATATAAAGTGTAGCTATCACATTTATAAATCAAAATTAGAAGCATATACATCGAAAATGAGTATAACCTTCCATGATAAATACAATGACGTCCTTAAGAAAACACCTCAACCTTTAGAATTTAAAATATTTTTGAAAGTTTTGAGTTTGAATTCTAAGATTAAAAAAAAATGTAAAGAAAAGGGTTATCTCTCATTTCACAACCTAAAATCATATATACTAAAAGAAAGAAATATAAATCTACAAAAATTAATCCAATTGATAAAGAAATAAGCATCTTTTTTACCAATTAGGATAAAAATTATTGTGATAAGTACTTTTAAGATTAAAATTCTACATATGCAAACCTATTAATAATGTATAAAAGAGTGCCATTATATATATATATATATGTATATATACAAGAGATTTTCACTATTTTAGGAGAGAATCAATCAAGTTAATTATACATAATCGTATCATACTCCTTACAACTCATATTTGGTATATAGAATTATGATAAAATAGGATAAGATGATATTATAAATAAAATTTGATTAAATAATGTTATCATATCTTATATTTGATGTATGTAAGAATTAAAATAGAATAATTTTTTTATTTATCAAAATTATCATTCTTTAAAGTTTATATAATTTAAATTATTGATATAATTTTTATGAATATAAGTGAATATATAATTTCAATCTCAGGAATTAAAAATAAATTTTTTTATTTTTGAATTATCTTATGCGAAGAAGATAATAATTTTTCTTACAATCTTTATCTCTATCTTTATATATAAATTAAACATAATATAAGATAATTATTATCATATCTTATTCATTTTTTTATACACCAAATATAATCATAACATATTTAATTATAATATTACACTAATAAAGCTGATGTGAGAGAATATATTATTGAAATCGTTCTATAAAGAAATTAAATCCAAACAAAATTCCATAATATCTTTGACCTAATAATAAAAAATAAAATAAAATAAAGAACACAAGCTTTAATGATCCTAGTAATCCATGCAGTATACCTAAAGGAGCATGTTCCCATAGCATTGTGACCCACTCTTCTTTAACTGTAAGCAAAGGACTCTCCTTTTTTGACTTGCCACTAAATTTAATTGGTGGGTCAAAAATAATTGATATCCTTCCCAACATAGCAACATATTTCCATTTCACACACCAGTATAATTAAGTATATCATCATTATATAAACCAGATAAGCTCTCCAAATTTTTTTCTTTGTTTTTTTTTCCTAGAAATGGTTTATGACCCAGATTTCATGGTCACAATCATGGAAAAATATTATACCATATGATATTTTCATTAAACTTTAGATATCTCTTTTATTTTTGTTAATTTTTTTAAAAAAAATCATAACATGAAAATACGGAAAAAATTATACGTGTTAGTCTTGAATTCGACATTTATTAACTGCTATTTTCTAAATATATAATTGTATGAATAAATTGTGTTAAATCATGCAATGTATTTTTATTAATTTTCCTAAGCTTTGTTTTATGCTTTTGTTATTTTTTTTTTATAAAAAATTAGTGTAAACAAAAGATAAAAATAAGAGATAAAAAAATAAAAAGAATCAATTAAACACAGTCTTAGGCTCTTAGCAATTTACCCTTTTTTTTTTCTGGTAGATTACTTTTTTTTTTTTTGTGCTTGCTTTTGCTGGATGGATTTTTGTTACTGCTGCTTATATACCTAAATGTAGCTATTAATTATTCTTCAAGTACCCAAAAATTGAACAACCTTTCTCTCTACTCAGCTAATATATATGTCCCTTGGAGAGCTATTATATACGTTAAATCAATCACTTTACCAGCTGGATTTTTGTCATAAAGTGGCAAAACCTCAACAATTATTTCAGCTTAATTAATGCAAAATATTGAACAATAATTGAGCTTGTTTTTGTTGTAAACTCAAGATTATGTAGCTATTTATGTATTTATTTTGACAGAGAAAGCATTCAAAAATTTACTCTTTCAAGATATTAGTGGGTTTAAAATCTGACAAAATAGACTACAAACAAACCATCTTTTTACAAATTAGTCCTTTTTCTAGCTTCTTGTATTCTTCCATATATTGCTCATGGCCTTTGTGCCTTTAGGATGTGTTTAGACGAAAGATTTCATTGTACAGAGACTTTTTAAATTATAAAATAAATTTATCTTTTTTGATAAATATAAGTTAAAATTAATTAAAATTCTTGAAATTTGAATAGAGAATTTTGGAGGGCTCAAATTCTCTTTTTAAATTTCATCTATAAAGGTAGAATTTGGAAAATTTCTTGATTTTAGAGTAATAAGTTAATATTTACTATGTTTTTTTTTTTACGCAACTTTGTATTTTTTTTTTCAATTTTAACTAAAAACTAACTATAAAATTTAGTCTTTTAATTTTTATGTTGTTAGTAATACTTACACATTTTTACAAATATAATGACATCCATAATGTATATATATTTTTAGTATTTTGTTTTTTCTATCTCTAATATCATTTTTTTATTATAATTATTTTTTATCTCATCAACTTTTAATATTTTAAATTTCTTTTTAAAAAATTATTCAAAAAATGCAATTATAAATTTTATTATTTTGAATTAATATATTTTGAAATGCTAGTATTTCAAAATTTTTCAAAATTTCAAATTTTAAAAATTTTTGCATCCAAATGCACCCTTAATGTCCTATGGGTAGAAATGACTAGTGAGATATAACTCCATTTAGGTTGGGTTAGGTCTCTTTGATCTTTTAAAAATCCTTCCTATGATCTTGTTCATCGGATCCAAAAGACTTGATTTTTTTAAATGTTCAAATATTTATGTTTATGTATAAAAAAATATTTATTTTGAAATATATTTTAAAATTAAATTAAAAAATCATGTTTATTTATAAAATAGCATTTCAGTTGTTAGAAAATTTCAACATAGAGTATGGGAAATAATCCCATATTGAAAATAGAGCAATTAAGATAATTATTTAAATTAAGAGAATTAGAAGTCTATTGTAGTTGGAGTTAAGTAGATGATAGACCATGGGCTTGGATTTTCAAATTGGGTAGATTTTACATTAATTAAATTAATATTAATATTTAATTAATGACACTTGACACTTGGCATAATGCAGTAAATAAAATAATATTTTATTTTTTTCAAATTTTTTAATTAATTAAATGTTTTATTAGTTAAGTCTGTTTAAAATAAATAAACAGTTAAGTTTGCCTAAAATAGACAAACATATAAGAACAAACAATCTTTAAAAAAAAAACAGTTTTTAACTGTTAAAAATGGACATTTTTTGTTTATTTAAAATAAACAGTTATGTTCATAGAATAAATAGACACTTAATTGGTTATGTAAGCTCCTCTGATTTTTTGACAATATACAAAAATAATTTTTAGAACTTTTCCTCTTTTTTCAATAATTTGGTTAGACTAATTTTTTCAGTATCAAATGCAATTAGTTACTGGATTTCATTATATCTATTGATTTGATCTATTGATTTTTTAAGTTAAATAAATGTTCAATATCTTAAAGAATAAATTATATATAATAATCTATTGATTTGATCAATTCTTTTGACAATTATTTACATTTTTATGAAAATCTATTTGTTAAGTTAGATAAAATGCTCAAAATCTTAAAGAATAAATGATATATAATAAAGTTTGGGTCACAACAAAGATTATATAAATAATAATAATAATCTCATTGCCCCACATAAAGAAAGTTAAATTATTTAAGACATTAAAAAAAGTCAAACAAAGATATTTTTATGATAAAGTTGATGCAGACAATGCACATGTTGCCTTGAGACTCAATTATGATTAATCTATTCATAATTGATGCTGATTTCATTGTCTTCAACATGAGGATAATTATAATTATAGCTAGTGAAATAAGGGTTTGCCAATGGAGTAATTTTTTTGCAAGAGATCATCAGTTTCACCTAGTCTTAAGCCAACTAGAAATTACTATAAGAAATTCTTTACTAATGGTAAAAGTTATTTACAGTTATAATCTCAGCTTTTTTAGGGTTTAATATGTAATTTAGTCTCAAAATTATGCCATTTTTTTTTACGATTTAATACTTATGAAAAAAATTCATGATTTGATATTCTAATTTTCTTTTTGTTATGTCATTTCCCTCAAACATTAACTCTTTTAATAATACGTCGATGTAGTAAGAAATCATGAATAAAATAATAACATGTGATATATTTTTATTAGCTAATATTTGACACATCATTGTTTACCTATAGTTAATGATGTAAAATATTTGAAGAAAATAAAATTAAAACTACAAATCATAAATTTTTTTATAAATATCAAATCGTAAAAAGTTATAATTTATGAATCAATTTATGCATTAATTGTTTTATTTTTTTAATTCATGAATGTAAATTCAAAAGTAAAAGAGACATTAAGCAATTTTAGATAAATTTAAAATAACTGTTATTTAAAATGATTCAAATATAAAAAAAAATTGAATTTAAAAATATCCAAATTAAAAAAATTAAATTTAAAATAAATCTAAATCCAAAACAATTCAAATGCAAAGATAAAATCCATTAAATGAAGTACATGAAAAAAAAAAAGAAAAAAGAGAACTGTTTAAACATGCAACCGGATCGGGTGCTGTAAGTAAGAAAAAGGCAAAACTGGGAAAACTGAAAAAAAAAAAAAAAAAAAAAAAAAAAAATACTAGTTAGGATTTCAGTTCTGGACAGCAGTGATTGGACATTGACTCAAAGTCATATCAAAGGCACGTGTGAATATAGCATACACCCTTCACTGTTCAGAAAAACACTACAATCACAAGTCACGTCCATCAATGGAACTGTGGCTCTCATCAAATGCCAAAGCTTTTGAGTGTGAAACTTTGAGAAGCAAGAGATTATATATATAATTTTTTTTTTTTTGGCAATGCAATGGAAAATGCCAAATATTTTATTTTTTTATTAAAATTAATAAAATTAAAAATATAATAATAAATAATAACACTAAAATAAAATGACAAAGTATAATATTATCCCATAATAAAATAATAAATCGGATTGGAGTGTTTTATTATCATGGATTTGATTATATGAAAGTTGTGTCAAAATTTTAATGTGATTTAATTATATTCATAAAATTTTAATTTATAATAAATAAATAAATTTTATTTTACATATTTTTATTAAATAAATTTAATTTTAATTAAAATTCAATGATTATAATTAAATCACATCAAAATTTTTAATAATTTTGGTGAGATCACTAATGTGGATAGAACTCTTTGGTCTTAATCTTAAAAAGATGAAAGAAAGAGAAGAGAAATTGAACTTGTGTTGAAATCCCATACTTAAATGATGAATTCTAATTTAAAAGAAAAAAAAAAAAACCAATTAGCCAAGAGGCTAGAAAGTGGCATCTACTATTTATATTCAGACCAATTTGACTACCTCACATTCCTACTTTTTTTTTTTTTGTTTTCAATGATAAAATTCTTTAAGTTTTGTAATGATTAATGGGCAATGTTGTTATAACATCTTTATGCTTTTAGCATGTGCTCACACTTATAAAGTTAACAAATTTGGATAAAAATTTTCAAAAAAAAAATCACACATCAAATATGGATTTTTTTTTTAATGATCAAAACGTGTTATAAATTTCTATACTTTTCAATTTTTAAAAATTTAGTTTTTCTAATATTATTTAAATGAATTTAGTTCTTATACTATTATTTTAAAAGATTTTAATTCCATTGTTAAAAGTACATAGGATTAAATTTTTTTAAAAAAATAATATTATAGGAACTAAACTTTTAAAAAATAATATTACAAAGATTAAATTCTTTTCAATAATATTATAAGAAATAAATTTTTAAAAATCGAAAATGTAATTTTTTTGTAAAAAAAAATGTAATACATTTTATCCATTTGTCTATATTGAAACAAATTTTTTAATAGAAAAAATTCAAGTTTTTTAGCGTTTATTATTATTTTTTTTTGAAAAACCCAAATTTACCATTCTACTTGTACCAAAGTTTGCTAATCTCATTAATGCGTATGATATATTTGCTTGGTAGTTTTCGTTCATGTAATTATGTTTGTCATCACATGTCGATTTGTCTTTTGGTAAAAAAAAAAAAGATCGTATTTATTTTGTTATATATATATATATATGTATATATATAACTTACTTTAAGGATATGTTCTATGAACCTAAAATCAAATTTTAGGTGCAACATATTCTACTCTAAAAGAGGATATCAGAGGGTCTCCAAATTTTATTTTATTTTTTTACATAAAAAATCGTAATATGAAAATTAACTGAATCGTCAATAAAATGAACACTCCTGAAATGCATAGAAGAACCAAAGCAGAAAAATTTTAATTATAATCATTACTATTTACTGCCAAGAATAGAATCTTCCACATCCATTTCAAGTTTTTTTTTTTTTTTTTTTATTTTCTTTTAGTTTCAACTCGCATAAACTTAATAATAAAGTTATGTATCTTTTTACTTAAAACAAAAAAAAAAAAAAGATCCTATGAAATTAAAAAAAAAGAATAATAATTAAAAAAAAAAAAAGTGCTAAGAAGGGTCCAAAATAAAGAGGGGTTCATCATCATTAGCCATCATCATCACCATTTCCACACACCATGCTATTTGTAGAAATAAATGACATCGATCCTCAATCCCCACCTCGCGTGCACGTAAAGAGAACTGAATAGAAACATCAAAATTAATAAAGCCCTTTTATTTTTGAATTAAAATGTCTCTTTTCTAATTAGAGCATTTTGAATTTGAATTTTCAACTAAAAATACATATATTTATTTTTGAATCAAATGCTCAGATGTTATATATTTAATTATTTAATACTATTACGAATATAAAAACAAAAATAAAATATAAAACACTATTATTGTTTTAGGAAAAGGATTAAATATGCTTGTAAAAGAATTTGTTAATTTAGTTAATTCGAGTTTAATTTAATTTTATGAGATCATTTTTAAAAAAATAATATTTAATAAATTTGAGTTCGTTATTATATTAAAAAGAAGTGTCTAACTTCTTGATCATATTAAGGTGAATAAATATCATATATATTTAATTCTTACCTTGAATCCCTCTATGCAGTTCAATAATTTATTTAATTATATTTTGTTTCACCAATTCACTCGACTCAACATAAATAAATTTATTCGAATCGAATCGAAAAAAATATATTGAGCAAAGCTAAAAAAATCTCTAACAACTAAATGAAAAAAATATGAGCTGAAAGCCATGCAAGAAAGTATCTTTTATTGTGGCCTTTTTCCTGCTTTCCGTTAGGATAGTTTTTTAACTGTTTCTTTACAAATTAAAATAAAAAAAAATCAATTTTACCAATAAAATAAAATAAAATAATGAATGAAGGGCTTTAAAATAATATATAAGAAAAAAAGGTAGAACTGGGAATGCAGACAAGCCATGTTTACAACTTGTCCCCAATAAAACAGGGGAAAAAACAAAGAAAGAGGAAGAAAAGGAATAGAAATTAATTAAGAGTTGGATAAAGCCAATGAAGAAAAATCAAAAGAAAAAAAAAAAAGAAGAGAAAGACAGTTAAAGCTTGTGGTATATAAATACAGGAGGAATTAATGGAGGATTGAAGGAACTGTTTCATGGATGTGTTGAAACCATGTGATTCCTTTGCCTTGTTTATTTATTAGCACAAAATTAAGATATCACGGATCTAAAGAAGAATCTTGAATTTCATATCGAACATAATAAGAGGGTTATTAGAGTATAAAAAAGTTCATAACACATCTTCCTTGTGAGGTACCTTTTATAAGATAAAATCGTAAGGCTAGGAGATCAGAGCGGACAATACCTTACAAGAGTGTGAATCGTGACAGGTAGGCTGATTTGGGACGTCGAATGAGTGGATGCCCGTATCCTGAAGCCGCGCGAATTCGAAACTTAAATCTCGACCCGTGATAAAGGCACCCCTTAAAAAAACAAAAATATCCACATAAATTTTACATTTAATTTATTGAACTGTCAATATCATGCTATATTACATAGTAATATTTTATTAAAAAAATTAATTTTAAGCATAAATTTAGAATTTAGATTATTTATTTTTTTATAATTTTAAAATTTTATTAAAATTAATTTTTATGAAATGTCGATTCAATCATTTCAAATATAAATTCGTAAATTTTTATACTATTATTTTTACTATTGATTTCGACACCCCTCTTATAATAAATTATAATATTTTTAATTTTATTTATAAGTTTTTTAATGATATTTTTAAAATTATTTATATTAAATAATGTTTTTTATTTCAATAAAATTTATTATATTAATTATAATTTATTTCATTTAATATATAGAAAATATTATTAAAGATAATAACTTAACTAATTTTTAAAAACATGCTTAAGAACACTTGTTTAGCTAAACTTTTAGTCTTTGTTTTTGAAATTTGTATTGTTTACATTGATTGTAATTATATATAGTTGTCTCCAACTTTTGATTCCCACCATTTAACACATTCTTAAATTTTATAATAATAGTAACAAAATGGGTTTTCATAATGAATTTTTTATTTTTGGTGATTGTTGATTATAGAAACAAGCCTCAAATTCAAGTTTTTATAAGGTGAATTATGTCTTTTTATGATATAAATAATAAAATAATATAGAATCCCCAACAAGAGAGGGTGCCCCAAATGGTAAAATTATTTAGGTGATGACTGATGACATATCGATAAATCATAAACCATAAATTATAATCTCTCGCCTATTTAATCACAGCCTGAAGTACCACAATCCATACTTGATACCTCCCATCACACACACCACATACAACTAGGAGACAACGTTACTGCTGCTTTCTCTGCTTATATCTTCTTCTTGTTCATTTGAGGCCATGAAGATGGCAGAAAAACAGATCCTGGTTTCCATGGTGTTGGTTTTTCTTGTAGTGAGTGGTGTTAGTAAAAGTGAAGGGTCAGTGAGAGAAGCAAAGGAAGAAGAAGCTGACAGAATATCAGCACTTCCAGGGCAACCCAAAGTCAGTTTTCAACAGTTCTCTGGCTATGTTACTGTCAACAAAGTTGCCGGTCGAGCTCTCTTTTACTGGCTCACTGAGGCTGCCAATGACCCTTGGTCTAAGCCTCTTGTCATCTGGCTCAATGGAGGTTAGTCTTACTTCACTTCTTCCCTATCTAAACACAAAAACATTGGCATACACTTTGTTGGAAAAAAACCCAAGATTTACATTCATTTCTTTTTCTTTTTTTTTTCTCTATTTTTCAGTACTGTTATATTGTACAGCAGTGATGATTTTTTAAGAAGTACAAAACCTCATTAACACAATGTTTTTGCCTTTATTTCCCTCTTTCTCAAACTATATTTTGCCCTTAACCGACATATTTCATTAGCCTGTTTGTTGCCGACATGATCATAATTGTTGAATAAGATTTTTTCTGAATACGTTAGAGATGTTATGTACTTTTTTTTTTACATCATTTTTCTTTTAATCATTAAAAACTTGACTTTTTGAGGCTTTTTCATGTGTAAAACTGTAAAATTTTTACACTGTAAACTGTATAATTTGTGTAGAAACTGAAAAAGAAAAGAGTGCAAATATGACTGATTATTTTTTACTGAGTGACCTACCAATAACTAGGAATGATGACCAAACTACCAATGAAAGACTAGAATTCATGAGCCATAAGACTAAACTACCAGCTGATAAGTAAAAAAAAGACCTTTCATCATCACTCAAAAATACCAAACCATATACACAAAATCTCCTTCTCTTTCTCTCTTTTCTCTGTACATTGAAGTAATAGCAAATATAAATGCCTGACAAGCAACCAGAAAAAACAGGTTACATTTATTAGGCCACAGCAAACGTAATGAATGGAGGAGAAGATAATAGCAGCAGCAATTATAGTTCAGTTATGGCCACCTATTCAGCATGTTTTCATAAAAAATTCTATTACAGCTGAATGCCAACTTAGGGAGTATCCTTTTGTGTTTATGTTACACTGTCTAAGTCTAAGTAGCAATAGCATAGAGAATCTTGGAAAACAAGGCAGGTTATACACATTTTAAGTAAATTTCATCCATATGTTATATTTCCTATTTTAATAGTTAAAAATGTTAATGGGATTTTTTTCCTAATTTGGTTTTTGTGATTCTATTTTTAGGTCCCGGTTGCTCCTCTGTGGCATATGGTGCATCAGAAGAAATTGGTCCATTTAGAATTAAAAAGTCTGCCGCAGGGTTATACCTCAACAAGTTCTCATGGAACAATGTGGCTAACCTCTTGTTCTTGGAAACTCCAGCTGGGGTAGGCTTCTCTTACAGCAACCACAGCTCTGATTTGTTCAATACCGGCGATAGTCGAACCGGTCGGATCCCAAAACTCCATTTTTGCAACATCACATCAGTACATGATTATTGTTACTATGGTTTTTTTTTTTTAAGTTATAGCAGAATATTTGCTTGTGATTATTATTGGTAAGTCATAACGGGAAAGAGTAGCAATATTCTATTCTAATGATCATCATGATTCTATGGTCCTACTCTTTATTATGTTTGAGATTAAACTTGCTTCATTTTTCTCAAAAGAATATAAAGCATGCATAATTGCTTGTTGATAGATTTGATAGCTCTTTGGTCCACATTCAATACAACAAGACTAAATGTGATCCATGCTGCGACAATAACCAAAAATGTAGTTTCTTCTTGAAATAATCAATTAATGAAAGACTAGAACTGCTATCTAAAGTCAGCTCAGCTAATTGACAGAGTTAACAGTTTTGGTTAAAGTGTTACTATTAGTAGATTGTTCATTGTAAATGGATTATTCATAGTTGTGATCTTCTTTGATGATTGTGATTCAGCTATGGACTCGTTGGAATTCTTGATTAGATGGCTTGATCGATTCCCGCGATATAAGAACCGCGAAGTCTATGTCACTGGTGAGAACTATGCTGGCCATTATGTGCCTCAGCTGGCTAGACAGATCATGATTTACAATAAGAAATCCAAGCACCCAATAAATCTCAAAGGAATAATGGTAACTCCATCTGTAACATTTAATACAAATTTTCAAAGTTTTTTTATTTTTTAACATTCATAAAAAAAAAAAAAGAGCTAGAAAGAAGATTTGTGAAAGGTCATAATTGACAACTTATTTCCCATTCAAATTAGTTTTCAACATCCGTAGTGTATCTTTTCTATTTTTTTGGTAATCTTCGTAAGTGTAAAGTAGATCAAAATGAAATGCAGGTGGGAAATGCAGCCACAGACAACTATTATGATAACATTGGGACAGTGACATACTGGTGGAGCCATGCCATGATCTCTGATAAAACATATGAGCAACTCATCAACACTTGTGATTTTCGAAGGCAGAAAGAATCAAACGAATGTGACTCATTGTATACATATGCCATGGATCAAGAGATTGGAAACATTGATCAGTACAACATATATGCACCTCCTTGCAGTAAATCAAATGGTAGCCAGTTTACCAGGCAAAGTATGCGATTGCCTCATCAACCACATAGGGTATATACTAATTTCTAGTTTATATATCAAAAAGGCAATTATCAGATATTCACACTATAATCAATAGTTATGATGTATTATAATTTTCAGAATGAAAATCTTGGTCCTGGTTGATTTTCTTAATTACAATGTTCATACTAGATTTTCAAGCGGATATCAGGTTATGATCCTTGCACAGAAAAGTATGCTGAGATTTACTACAACAAACCAGATGTGCAAAAGGCACTCCATGCCAATACAACCGGAATTCGTTATAAATGGACTGCTTGCAGGTACTTCAATTGCATATTAGGCCTTTTTGTTACATGATTCATTACCAACGTTGGCTTTGCTCTAACTAACGCCTTTTCTTTTTCTTTGATACAGTGAAGTTCTTAATCGCAATTGGAACGATACAGATGTATCCGTTCTACCAATTTACAGGGAAATGATTGCTGGTGGCCTGAGGGTTTGGGTTTTCAGGTTAGCATTGTATTTAACATGATATAAAGCTTGAATTTACCCTCTATATCTTAGAGAAATTCCATTCTAAATGAACCATTTTTTTTTAAAATCTTGGATGATAATAGTGGTGATGTAGACTCAGTGGTTCCAGTTACAGCCACGAGGTATTCCCTTGCCCAACTGAAATTAACAACCAAAATTCCCTGGTATCCTTGGTATGTCAAGAAGCAGGTAAGCAACATCCTTCTTTTCTTATCCTATTTTGTACTATAGTAAAACCTTAGCCTACATAAGTAAAACGAGAAATATTATAATATTTTTGCCGTTAATTATGGCAAAATTATTATAGATTCAAAGCGGGTTAATACAATTTGCAAAGTCAAATTAGAATTGGAGTTAAAGTTCAAATTCATGAAATCTGGTGTTCCATTTTGATGGAGGAATGTCATCGATCATAAAAGATTGAAAAACTTGTTGAGAATGAATAATTATGCACTTGAGGAGGGGGCACATGATCTATTTGCATTGAATCAGGATCATGAAATTGTGTCTAGGTTTGGATTAGATAGTCAAAGCAAGCCTGGCCGACCGAATTTTGTCAGTACTATGATTTCCAGTTCTTTCTTTTCAATCTATTTGGATTTTTGCTTACATTTCAGAATCATATTGTATAATTGTGATCAAGACTTAATTGTGATTGATATAACCAGCTGTGACCTATATCTGTCCTCAAATCTTGAATAAGACCTGGAGTCTGGACTTTGAACACAAATCCTAAACTTTAGCATTGGGTGAGCCATGCTTGAGAAGGGCAATTATGCATCTATTTAGCTCTAATATGTCCCACTATTAGTGTTTCAAAGGACCAAAAATTCCAATCAAGATGTGATATGTATAAGAGATGAAGAACATTATTGTAATGATCAAGGCAAGGGCACAGCTATTTTCAAGTGACATTGACTATAGACCGATCATCGCAACTTGTTGATCATACATAACTTTGTTTGAGATTAGATCTTCCTAATAATTCCTATTAATTTCGCATGAAAATATAGCAGCTTATATTTTGCAAATTGCGATGATCCTAATACGTACAAATGTGGGATGTGATTTTTTTGAAGGTGGGGGCTGGACTGAGGTCTACCAGGGCTAACATTTGCAACAGTGAGAGGGGCAGGTCATGAAGTACCACTATTCAAACCAAGAGCAGCTCTTCAGCTATTCAGGTCATTTTTGAGAGGGGAACCCCTTCCAAAATCTTGAAGAAGAAAAGGGAGGAAAGAAATGTCTCCCCAACTGAAGTACCTACTTCTGTATTGTTGTTCAAGACAGAATTATATCATTTTTAAATTTTAACCATTGAAAAATCAGTAGAGAAAAAAGTTTGATTGTATAGGAAAAGAAAATGGAGTAAATGGAATGAAAGAATATGTTTTGGTTGTAAGTATGCATTTGTTTGAATCAATGGGGAAACTATAGGCTTTTAGCTTATGTCTTCTTTCATAAGAAAAGAGTAAGATCACTCTGCCTTATCTTGATTGGCCTTTTCCTTTACTGCTAACATCCTATTCACCTTTTGCAATCCTGTTTCGGGATTCAAATGAATATTGTAGATACTCTCAATCAACTTATAAAATATTATCTATTTTGATTTAAAATTTTTATAATTTTATTTTATAAAAAATACTTCACAAATATAAATTTAAATTTTTACAAATATAAAATTATGGATCTTCACAATATCTTAATATAAAATTGATGCATTACAAATATTTAACTATATATCCCTTTTGCCTAGTGATGGCAACAGGTCGGGTCGGGACAGATTTTTGCTCGTCTCGAACCCGATTCGATTTTATACATATAAAATTCGTACCTGTATCCGATCCGATATTTTTTTTATTTTTAATATCCGACCCGATTCGACATTATATAAAATCAAATATGATCCGATCCGAAATTAATAAAATATTATTTTAAATATAAATATTAAATTAAATATATATAAAATTAAAAAAATAATTTTTTTATATATATCGGGCCCAACCCAACCCGAAATTTTTTTTATGCTACCTGACCTAATACCCAATTTTCAAAAAAAAAAATCGACCCTAAGAAATTGGGTCAGGTTGAAACCCATCGGATTTTTACTTTTCCTACTTTTGTCATCAACGACTTTCTTCTTGTACTTGCCAAATTGTTTGTGGATCCATTGATTCAAAGGGAAAAACTTAAATAAAGTTTTTAAGACGAAATTTATAAAATTTGTAATTAAAATAATTAAATAAAAATTAAAATTGAAAATCAAAATCAAAATTTATAAATTAAAAAGTTTCGTTATATAAATAAAATATGTAAAATTTTAAAAAAATTTATATATTTTTTCATATTGATATTTTAAGTAAAAATATTGATAAAATTTTTACCATTAAATGGACATTGATCAAATTTAAATTATAAATAATATTTTTAATAATTTTTTATATATTATTAATTTTCACATTAAATTATATCAATCTATGATTTAAAATTTTTATTAGATCATTTGTAAAAAAAAAATTAATGTAAGTTTTATCCTGATTTAAAGCGGGAATATATAGAAAACATTGTTGCTTGGAAAGCAAACAAGTGACCATGCATGGATTGAAAGGAACTGTGGACATGAAAATGCAATGTTGAACACAGCGAGGCAGAAAAACAAAAAAACACAAGAAAAAGCACCATTGAAGGTTGGCGCATTACTCTTTTATATCATTCCTAGTAAGAACTAAGGATGTCAAAATGCTCCGAAAAAGTAATTCTTAAAACCCTTTTATAAAAATGCATAAAAGTAGAACGATATAGAAAATAATGAATAATAGTTTGTTGCTTACTATTATTAGTCACTCGTCCGACTTAAACAACTAGTCAAAGCCACAAACTTGGCAGAGAAACAAAAACAAAACAGCTATAACCAAAGACCTGTAATTTATAACTAAAAAGCTGCAACTTCCTTAAAAAAATCTACCCGAAGCTCCAAATTACCCGAAGTACAGCTTTTTCTTTTCTTCCTTATACTCTCCGTACACTCAAATTACTTCTTCTCTTTTGACTTCTTGTGTTACAAAAAGAGCTGGTTTTTTTTTTTTTAACATATATATATATAGTTTTACTGTATATCTTTTTGAAGTTCGTACATAGTTATATGCATTTGCTCTTATGTTTTTGTTGTGATTTGGAGCGTTTCCTTCCTTTGATGCCTTATTTCAAAATATTGACTCTTTAGAAAATGTGGGTTTCTTAGATTTTTGGTTGTTTTGGTCTTAGCTTGATCTATTTTCTTGTTCCTTGTGATTTTCATATCCTTTCCTTTGTTGGTTTTTTTTTTTTTTTTGAAGTTTCCATTTTTATCAATGTATTGGTTCAATAGATTGAACTTCAGATCTAGTCAAGTATTAGTATTGGTTTTTTCAATCAGATGGGTGGCAGTTTAAGCAGTGTGGGTGTTCAATTCTTTGTATTTGAATAGAGAGAGTTTGAGTTAGAGAAACAGGTTTTAGTTGAGTTTCTTTTTGAGTTGTTGTGGTTTTGATTATGACCATGGGGGATTATGAATCTGTGGCTCCGCAATTAGAAGCAGAGGAAAATTTAATTGCTGCAGCCAAACATATAGTGAGAGCATTGGGTTCTAATAAGAACCTTACTAAAGATGTGAAGAAAATCTTGGCAGATCTTGGTAGCCAATTATCTACCATGGCTACAATTGAGAACTACATGGTTAAGGGTGGGAAAACTGGGATTGAAGAGCGATTGAGTGTGGTTCAGGAGAAGATTATGAGTTGATTCATCCAGATGTGATTCCTGATCTCAAATGCATTGCCAATTTGATGTTCATGCCAAATTATGATCGTCAGTGTTGCCAGGCCTGTGTCATTATTCCAATGGCTGTATTGGATGAGTGCCACTTCAATCTTGAAATGGAGAAATTGAGCATTGAAGACGTGCCCAAGATGGAGAGGGGTACCTTGAATTCCATAATCAAGAGATGGGTTAGAGCTATGAAGGTCTTTGTGGCCCTATCTTGCCAGCGAGAAGTGGCTCTGCGACCAGATTTTTGCTGAGCTTGGATCAGCTAATTTGGAATGTTCTGTTGAGGCGGCAAAGGCTTCAATGCTGCAGCTTCTTAGCTTTGCTGAGGCCATCTCCATTGGCTCTTATCAACCAGAAAAGCTAGTTCGAATTCTAGTAATGTATGAGGTGCTTTCAGTTCTTCTTCCAGAAATTGATGCATTGTTTTTGGATGAGGCTGGTTCTACTGTTAGAATTGAGTATCATGAGGTTTTGAAGAGATTGGGTGATTCTGTAAGGGCAACATTTCTTGAATTTGAGAATGCCGTTGCATCAAACACTCAACAAGCCCTTTTGCAGGAGGGACAATTCAAATTATACAGGGACGTTTCCTTGCAACACTTCTTTTTGATGAACAATATACATTACATGGCTCAAAAGGTTAAAAATTCAGAACTCATGCATATATTTGGAGATAGGTGGATTAGAAAGCACAACTGGAAATTCCAATAGCATGCAATGGACTATGAGAGAGCTACTTGGAGTTCAATTCTATCTTTATTGAAGGACGAGAGCAATTCCAGACACAGCTTAAGGAGAGATTGCGGGCTTTTATGTTGCTTTTGAGAGGTTATAAAAACACAGACGGCATGGCTTAATCCCAGATGGCTTTGAGTTTCCGAAAAAATTCTCGCGAATTTCGACATTCCCATGGAAAGTGGATCCAGGCTATTCGGATATTTGTTGGAAGACAAATGTACCCACATCGGGGAGAAAACACATCAAAGTGTACAATGCTGAAGATCTGCAGGATTACTTGTTAGACCCTCTTTAAGGGATCCCAAAAATCACTGGCATAATCCCGTAGGAGGTAGGATAACTATGATAGGAAAAGTATGTATATACAATAAACCTGAGTTTAACTCAGATGATTCATAGTCATTTTTAAGAGATAGCACATAGTAGATCTGAGATTTTAATTCCAATGCTTACAATCATTTCCCTTGATCCTCAAACTGTAGCCACGTTTATAACTTTTACGCATCAAAAGGCTTTTGTTGTATTTGTAGCCTTTTGTTTTGATCAATAAACAAGTGAATTAAGGCAAACCCCACCTGTTAAAAGTCTCTCAGTTAGATTCCAAATATATGAACTGAGTTAAAGAAAATGATTTCACTGTTTGTAATCTCTTCCTTGTAATAAAATTTATTGTAATCTCATCCTTATCAGAGTATAAATTTAAAAAAATATAATAAAATTTAGTGATTAATTACATTTTACACTGATAAAATCAATTCATTAATATAAAAATATAATTATTTTATTTGGTTGTAAAAAATTTGTGGTTCTTTTTCTATTTTTATTTCAAAATTCATGGGGAAGGATGGCAACTAAAATTCAAAAATAACTTAGGGATCAAGCATTAAATAGTATTTATTAAATGGGCTCCCCAAGAATTTATATCAAGAAGTTTCTAGTTGGTTCAGCATATTCAGTTCAGGCAAGTGTATTAACAGGGAGGCCTTGCATCTGTGATCTGTCCACCTTAAATGAACCTGACATATGAAAGAGACTCGACTTTCCCAACTTGAATTTTTTTTTAGGCCGTGTGCAAATGGTGCTCATTAGAGAAATGGCGTCAACGAGAGAGATTTAGAGAAACTGAATTTTGAACAAGCTTTTTACAGATATTTTGTGGCTGAAAACCAAAGAAGTCGACTGGGAAAGTTCTTATATATATGAAAAATGAAATCCATTTTCTTAGCAATCATTGGTTGAATTGTCAAGACAATGTATCTTTACTTTTGGTCTTCACGAACATATGGTTTGGAATTTAACTTAGGCTAAAGGCAGCATATTGGAGCAGGAGCATTGAACCATTTGAATGATAACCAAACAAAAAAAGAAACAATTATTTTTCTCCCCACGTTCTTCAGTCGTTACCGAATTGCAGATGGCCATAATTGATATGACTAATGGCATTTTCTCCTGTAGAAATAAAATGGGTGTACGGATGGGTGAGGAAAAAATATCGAATATTAAAATTGAAATGTTCATTTTAATTCAAATTAAATTTAAATATTAAATGTATATATTAAATTTAGATCAAATTTTAAATCGAAATATAAAAAATAAAAATTAAATTTGTTCAAATTATATATATATATTTTAAAAATAATTATTTTATATATAAATCTATTTAAATATATTAAAAATTGTATTAAAATAATATATAACAAAAAATTAAAATTTAAAAACCAATAAACCAAACTAATAAAATTCAATTTAAATAAAATCGATTTCAAGAGAAATTTTTTGTAAACTCAAAGTTTTTGTTAAAATTTTAGTATGTTTTTCACACATTAAAATGAATGATAGTATCCTTGCCACAGAAGAATTTACAGAGTTAAAAGCATCATGTTTCCATTTGACAGCCCGAAAGAACTTACTTCTAACAGAATGCAGCTATCTAAAGATTTGCCGATTTCACCAATACACTAAAGGAAACTAATAACTACACTAGTGGCAAATTACAACCAATATACAACACAATTCTATCAGATTTAGAACTTCTAAATGCTTCCAAGCAAGTCTCACTGCAATAAATTTGAAGTCACTTCACCTTGTTGGTATTCAATAAGTATTTGCCGAGCTGCAATCTCAAAAGAATCAAACAAAAACACAGACTTGATACGCACTTGACAGAATCCATGATATACCTCATTCAGCCTCTGCAAAATTCAGCAGCTTAGGCCACCGATGAGTCACAAAGCCAGAATGGTTTTCGAACCGGCATCTGCATTGGAGTTTCTATTTAGGGATTCATCATGCTTTCCTCCGAATATCATCTTCCATCCCCATATGACATTAACTGACAAGAGTTTCTGAAACAACCAAACATTTTAGATTAGTAATATAAAGTTAATACGCCTCATTGAAGACATCATTTACTAGATTTCAGTCAATATTCACCGCAATAGTATATAACAGGAAGCAAATTTAGCACCAAAACTTTTAAAATACCAGTTAGGAATTCATCTTACCAGGGACGCATCAAGTTTTAGCTTGACTGGTAAACTTTGTTCTTTCATTAGATTTCCCAGATAGTGTTATGAAGTGGAACTTGGGTGGAGGTGGAGGCAGCTTGGTTTTTGGAGGCGGAGGTGGCAAGGTTCTTGGAGTTGGTGCAGGCATTCCATTAGATGACGGATGAACCAACTTCTTTGGAGCAGGCATAGTTGATACATTTTTCACTCCTAAATCTCCCAATGGCTTGCTTGGATTTAAAGATTCAGATTCCTGAAATGAGTTAGACAAACAATCCAAGCCTAATTTCACGATAACAGTAATATAATAGTTAATGGGAAACATCCGGAAAAAAAAAGAATGTTAAGACTTCAAAGGTACGGCAGAATCTTTACACAGGTCATGTATGAGAAAAAAAATGGCATCCGGAATTAGTGAAAGGGCATGATTTAGCTAGTTAATTTTACCGTAATGTCTAAACTGACAACATTTAGGATCCATATAAACCAATAATCGAGCCTTGTATTTTTGAAATCAAGAACTAAGGTAACTTGTGGCAAGATGCAAAAAAAAAAAAAAAAAAAAAAGCCCAGAATGTCAAATGCAGTGTCACCATCAACAAATAACAGTTGCAGTGGCCAAAAATTTGTTGTCAGCAAGAGGCTATACAGTTTGTGTTGATTATTGGCTTATGTACTTATTGTTATCTATTTCATGCATTTTCAGTTGGAACCTTAGCTTTAAAGTAATCCTAAACAAAAATTCTACACCATATTGACATAGAAAGGCCTTTAAATGAAACTTCAGCCGCACATTCTAAAATGCTGACCATGGAAGACACCACACTAAAAATGCAAAATTCATGTTAAACAGCTATAGACCCAATCAACAAGTAAAAAATCTTGAAGTGGTTCCCAATCATGGTTTTGAAGCAGGAAAGACTTGTCAAATTGCTCCTTTGAAACTGAAAACCCTGTGAAACATACAAACCAATGGCCCTAACAGAGGTCCGATATCAGCCTATTAGCTTCTTAGAAGGTCAGAGAAAAATACCTGGAATAATAAGCATAAGATGTCAGCAGGAAATATAATCATAAATTCAATGGTATGAATGCAAAATATTACATCTAATCACATTAACTTGCAAAGATTTCCCATTTTTGGCATAAGGGGTTTTTCCCCATTCAGGGTCGGTGAAAGCAGGAGGGAGCAGAAAGGGGTTGGACACATAAACATATCCAGCGGCAGATGTTAGCCACATCGAGTCAGCATAATAGAGGTTGCAATCATGTGATCATGCACGGCCCACACACAACAGACAAAGAAATTCTGATTGACTTGGTTAATGAATGAAGCAAAGGGCACTCAGGATTGGGAGCAGAGTTAAAAGTGAAGTTCAAAGAAATTACATTAGCTAAAAGACGAAATTACTGTCCCTTTACATTCACCACCATGACATGAACTATAGCCAGTAATCATGAGTCAATTTGCCCTACCACATGGACTATAACATGGCCATTGTAACTCAATTACTTGGAAATGCCTCCATTCATAAATATACTTCTACTTTTCCAAATAAAAAACTTCCATCCATGCGCTAATAAACAATATATTTCTTTAAATGAAGCATAAAGTTAATTTAAATGGAAGCACAAAGTTAAATAAAATACCATTTTCTCCAAGATAAAGTGGCTCTAACTTTGAAAATGACGCAAAGCAAGTTGAAACTTAAATGTCACCATTCTAATTACTTTAACAACATTTATCAAGTAGAGATAGGCGCTATAGAATAGGCCACAATGTCTTAAAGGAACTCATATTAATTGCATTTTTCCAAAAAGCTCACATGGGATAGCTAGCTTCAATTCTATCCTCATCACAAATGGTTCTAAAATATTCATAATCAACTTTTTCTTTTGAAGAACCATAGTCCACATTAAATAAACATAATTTTTTCTCAGAAGACTAGCCCAAATTGCAGAGCCCTACCCCTATCCAAAATCACTGAGAGAAAGGTAATGCTCTTTGGCCCGGGATTTCTAAATGAATGTTATACTTATACCAAACAGCCATGAACCAAGATTGGTCCACTATTTGAGCCAAAAAGCCAGATTGGAGTAAGGACTTTATCTGTCTTTGATTTCATTTATTACTTTTGGCCATTATGGTACACAAATAATACAAATTCATATACCTCATAGCTTAGCTTGAAGGGAAAACAGCAGGAAAATGCACCGATACCTGGTTGGGTCTAGCAGGGCCCTTTGAACCAGCTGGTAACTCCTGGAACTTCCGCCTTTGTGGAGGCCTTTGCTCCTTCTCAGTACGCAAAGTAGAGCTAACACTTGATTTGGATACAGTGATGGCAACTGTGCTTGCTACAGATGTTGCAGGTACAACAGTAGAGGAGATTGGAGATGATTGTCTAAGAGCTAATGCTACCTGTTGCAATGGTGTTGCTTGGGGATATATCCCACCATATCCGGTATAGCTTGTCCCTCTAGTTACCAAAGACTGTGGATAACCAACTGAATTTGCCTGGTTTGGCCCAAAGTTAGGCATCCCCACAACCATCCCTTGAGAATAGCCAGTAGTGACTGCAGGGACTGTAACAGGTGGAGCTGGCGTAGTGACTGGCAGTGATGTCAAACCAGCAGCTGAACTAGCATGTAGATTTTGTTCACTTGCAAAACTTTGAACTCCAGTCAACAACTGCTGTGGAGGCGGTAACTTGCACCATAACCTTACTTGATGAAGTCCTAAAATGGGAGGAAAGAAACAGGTTACTCCAGTCCAAAATGACAAACAATCAGACTTGGAATAACAATGAGATTAGAAAATTACAATCACCACCCTTCAGTAATAGAAAGTAATAGAAACCTGATTACCTGGATGCACCAAACTCTAAACCGATAGTGTCCAGGAGATTCTCTGCCAAACGCTTGGCATCATCAAGACTTTTAGGATTATTACTGGATAAAAATATGTGCAATGGTTGTTGTGCTTCTGCAACCAGAACAAGGCCAGATAAACTATAATGTTTAAAAAACAAGAATCTAAAATGACAGCAGAAATCCTTAGGTTTATCTAAAATTATAAAGAAATACGAAAAGCAAAAAAGTGGTTTGCATTTTGCACTGCATAAAAGTACCTTCACCCTGCAGGCTCTCAAAGTTTCCTGAATCACATCCTCGTAGTATGACAGTTGCTCCTGTTTCATTCATAATGTGATTTATATATTGGTCCTGCAAGTACAAAACCGAACCACCAGCAACACAAAAACATGCTCCCCCAATTGTATGGAGACGTCAGAGAAAGCTTCAAACATTAGAATCTCTCTTTTTTAACAAATGCAACACAAACTTTAAATAAAATGATTAAACAGAAAATGCAAACAAGAAATGGGCACAAGACATACAAGAAATACCAGATGCACGCACATTATAAGAGGATTTGAGGCAAAGGGGACCGTTTAGGGGAAGGACGTAGTCCATATTCTTGACATCAGATAGTTGATTTTCATTTAATTATGTAGACGGTAGGGCCATCTAATTATACAATCCAATGATAGAATAAAAGGCAGCTATAGCTCATAGATATTATAAGAAGAGATAAACTAAAATGGCATCATTAACTAGGCATGACAAAACATCAAGATAACATATGGATCCGAGAGCAGTGTACTATCCTTAAAGGATTATGAAAGGCAAAACAGAAAGGAAGTAAATGAAAATCTCACATTTGGTCACGAATACGAGCGGCAACATTCAGTGATGGCTCTGCATCAAAGCCCAAATATATGCATGTTGCTAAATGCCTGAGGAATCTAGATTTGGTTAAAAATTTACCCCATAATTAATTATCTCAAACTCATAGCTCATAATAGGGATTGCAGCGCAAGCATACCTTCACACCATTGCTAATAGCTGCCATAAAAGGGGAAGAAGCTGCTGTGAGCTCTGACTATGTTTCAACATTTCTTCAACCATGGGCAGCTGCACGATCCACGCTAAAATTCCGCTCTGCTGTCTCTTTTAACTGCAGTGATTATTAAACAAGCTTTGTAAATCTTTTTCATTCAATATACCACTATTTAGTTTTTAAATGTTTTTTTAATGTCAACCAAAAGCTGAGATGAGAAGAAAGGATATTCACTAAAATTTTTCATACCACAGAATGAAATTTCAAAAATTTTCACTATAAGACCCACTAATGCCCTATAAGGGCGAACAGATTACACTTACATGAGCAGCAGCAGATATATGAAGATAGAGAGGCTTTTCACCATCAGGCAGAGCATTTGGTGGGCGATACTTGCCTGCAAACCAATTATGTCAAGCATTAAAAGGACAAACAAGGAAAATAATTATCCACAAGCTTCTACACATCCTTTAGAGACACTACCTAGTTATCACCACAGCACCAGTGCACCTTTGAATCTGAGAAGATAATAAAATACTTATCAGTGTTTAATAAACAAAATAACTCTTTCCCCTTATTTTAACAAACAACACCCTTTTTCCCATCTTCTAAGCAAAGAAACACAGATGTACCTCTTCCTGTGTCTGGCGTTTTGTGAGCTTGGTGGCGAACAGGAAGATTCCGCATCATTTATTACAATTTTCCTCCGAGCAATCACTAACTCATCTTGGACCTTAAGCTAAAACAACGGTAACAAACAAAATGCACAATTAAATTTTACAATTAAACTAATTTGTAAATACGGAAGTAATAAACAATTTACCATATTTATATACAAACCATCAACAAAAAAGGCAAAAAATGCAAATTCCCCTGCATATAAGAATTCTTGGATAGCCTATGACCAAATACAAAAGCTTCACAGCCATTTTTGATCAGATGAGCATTCCAACACGAAACCATCCAGGCAGAAACATCCATAAAAATTTACTAGCAGCAATTACAAAGAAAGGGAAGAATCATCCAGTACACATCCTTATACTAACCATATTTGGTCCATATGTTTTAGACTAAATCCAAAAGGAGGGGTATTTTGATTAAGCAATCAAGTCCGTTATCATTACCCTTCTCATCAACCTGCTCAAATTCTATAGCAAATCAGGTACGTTTGACTACCTGAACTTACCAATATACAAATATCATTTTGGGTATTAATGTTGCTACCAATAAAGCATTACATAGCAAAGAACAAAAGAAACCTAAAGATAAAATATTTGCAAATGACATTTTCTAAGACAAATTCACAAAATACAGAAAAGGGTAACAGAACAAACTATTAACATCATAATCCCTAAGCCTCATGTACACATCAGGTGACAATGAGTTTTCTTTGTGCAAAGGCCATCATCTATTTTCATACTTGATTTTGTTTTGATACCACTGGAGCAGCAAGCTGTTGAAAGATTGGGGTAACAGCTGTACCACTAGCGGCAAGTGGATTTGACAGAAAGGTGCCTGGGACTAGCTACACCAGGAAGTGGCATGCCAGCAAGGGTTCCTGTGTTGCTAAATGGGACAGCGAATCCAGCCGAATCCAAAGCCTCAGCAGGCTGATCCCACTTTCTCTTTTTCCTGCATAATATCCTAACTATTAAAAATTGCAACTACCAAGCATAGCATTAATCTGCCATATAACAATCAAACAACCGTTTAGAGAAATTTCATACGTTGTTTGCAAACAAGTATTTGTGAAAGTTAAGCAAATTGTAAGGATGGATGTAGTAAAAATTACTAAAAATTCAATGATACACATTTTTTGAAAATCGAAATCTT
>NW_019167960.1:4171911-4204081 GCF_002303985.1 Durio zibethinus | reverse complement strand
TTTGAAATAAGGCACCAATCGAAGAGTTTTAAAAGCCAATGGCCAACATTAAAGACAAAAAGATTGGGTCTGGTTTTTCTTGCGAAGGCTTACTGGAGATGAAATCGAATGGATGGTGCCTTGGATGTCTTGTGTGCCTTTGTTGTATCGTAGAGAAAATGAGCCATGGATACCGTTATTAGGGTTTATGGGGTGTTATAAGTTATGCTCCATTAATGGTGCTTAGGCATTTGGTACAAAGCAGTTTGTTCCTACTACTCATGGCCTGGTCCAAGTAGAATTCATTTATGGGTGGAACCGAATCCATCAAAAAACCTTAGAGTAGTTGATCCAAGTATAGAAAAGAACACAAAGAATGAGGTTAGGGCCTCTCATCGACAAAGTCACTTATGATTACCAGATTTGGAAAGCAAGACGGCCTAGAGACATAGTACTCCCTCCTGATGACAGCTCATATCAATTGATTAATTTTTTAAAAGAGGTACAATTATCAGAAGTTGAGCTTGTCAAGAAAGAATTAGAAGCTAAAAAAAAAGAAATAAAAGAGAAAATTTGAGACTTCACGGAAAGTAGGGCAATGAAATATGAAGCAGAGATACAAGAAAGTAGATTAAAAAAAGTCATAAAAGAACGAGATGTGGCCAATAATGATTTGAAGGGATCTACACTAAGGAAAATAAAAGGTTATGAGTTCAATTCAAAACTGAAAGTCACCAAGTCTTACCCTAGTCGACAACATGAAATAGATGAGCTCCGAAGAGGGAATAAACTAATGAAAGGACAAAGCTCAAGAAAAGTAAGAGGAAACCACCAGAATTTCTCAAGAATGTTAGAATTAAAAGGGATTATACTCTACAACCTCAACAAGATTGGTGGAATGCCCAAAACAAAAAAGGAAAGGCCTAAAAGTCATACTCACAAAAGAGAGAAAAAAGCACTTTGAAGTATTGAATGAAAAAGAATCACTTCACCAGGTGATTCAAAGGTTAGAGATACAACTACAAGACCACAAGAGCTATATTTCAGCAATAATAGATAAGTGGCATAAAAGGAAAAAAGATTAAATCTTCACATGTGATTCAAAAATGGATGCTTACATGAGATGGAAGACAGAAAGCTTAGAAGAGGTAATAGTATATAAAGCACTTGACTAATCAAGTTTGTAAGGCAGTAAAGAAAGCATGGAAGATGGTTGAAAAGGTAGAAGCGTTAAGAAAAGAAGTCAATCCCATAGGAAAATGTGGACAATCCTAGTGAACTTCTAGATGAGGTAAAGGACCATTATAAACAAGTCAAATGCTTCTATGGATATAACTCTAGGATGGTAAATCTCATGTAATAAAAGTTGTATGAAATCAATAAAAAATTTTTAATGTTGAAATTTATCTAAGAGCAAATATCTCCTACTTGTATTCATGCATCATGTACATCATTTTTCATAAAATAAGTAAAAAATAAAATTTTTAACACATAGCATTCTAATTTTTTCTTTCTTTTTTCTTTTTCAAAATACAAAAAAAAAGACTTTGTGGTAATAAAGATTCAAGAATAGCTCACCCATAAAAATTTTGACATAACCTACTCGTCATTCATACAATACCAGGACTTAAACAAGAATCATGGAGCAAGAGCAGGTCAATCGATTTGAAAAAATAAAAAAGTTCAAGAAGAACTAAGAGAGGATTTCAGTATAATAATGGATACGCTCAGGAAAACTTGACAAAAAAAAATAGTGAAAGAAAATCCTAGTTTTTAAGAGCAATTGTCAGATATGGTAATCCTGTCTACCCTCTAAGGTTTGAGCCACAACTACCTAACCTTCTCAAGGAACTAGAGTACCAATTCCTACTCTCGATAGATATCCCAATCCTTATCCAGGAATGACATCCACACTTGTTCCAGGATAATTTCAAAATTTTGTTAATCCTATTATGATGAAAAAATCACCTGAGCCAATCTTAGTTTCTGATTTAGATGATCCCAAGGAAAAGAAAAGCTAGGGATACAGAACCTGAAAAAGTAAAAGATACCAGTGCTTGGGAAAAGATGAAGTTATTGGAAGAAATGCTTAAGGCTATAGAAAGAATGAATTTTTATGGCTCCACAGATACGGTTGACCTTTGTTTAGTTTCAGATGTGATCATTCCACCAAAATTTAAGGTACCTAAATTTAAAAAATATGATGGCACAAAATGTCTAATGATTCATATTACTATGTATTATCATAAAATGACAGCATATACTCATGACGAGAAGTTATTAATGCACATATTTCAAGATAGTCTTACAAGATCTGTAGCTAGATAATATGTCCAACTAGACAGCACTTGTATTCATTTCTAGTAAGAGCTCACAAGGGCATTTCTTACACCAATATTAGCATGTCATAGATCTAGCTCCAAATCATCTATCTTTACAAGGTATGAAAAAGAAAGCAACTGAGAGCTTCAAAGAATATGCATAAAGATGGAGAGACATGGCTACATGGCTGCACAAGTTCAACCTCCTCTCACTGAAAAAGAAACAATTGTTTTATTTGTAAACACCCTGAAAACATTGTATTATGAGAGATTGATAGGTAATGCAACCAAGAACTTTACACATATGGTGATATCAGGTGAAATCATTGAAAATACCATAAAGAATGGTAAGCTCGATGCAGGAGAGACAAGTGAAGCAAAAAAAGGTAAGCTCTTAAAAAGAAAGAGAATGAAGTTCAAGTAGTGAATTATGCGGGGGTAACAATTCAAAGGTTTCACACTTTATCCTACATCAATCTACCAGACTCATTACCCTTCCATAAATAATAGTACATCAACTCCTCATCTATATTAACCATACCAGTCATTACCACAACCAGCTTATCCACCCTATTTTAAGAAAATATTTTGGACACCCACCTACAACCGTCCTGCTACATCTACCAGACTAGAATGGAGACCTAGTCCTAATAATGGTTTGAGAGCCTTAAAAATGCCTAAGAAAAAATCACTTTCGATCCCATTCTCATGACATACATAGATTTGTATCCTCGACTTGTTGAAAAATATCTGCTTGCTCCTATTATCATTGAACTCTTGAAAGCTTCGTTTCCCAAATTGTATGACCCCAATGCATATTGTGATTATCACTATAGGAATCCAGGTCATTCCACTAAGAACTGTATTGCTTTGAAGCGTAAAGTGTAAGGGTTAATCAGTGAAGGAGTATTAAACTTTGATACCAACCAATAAGGGACTTCAAATGTTACTGGGAACCCTCTACCAAATCATATCAAACCATTAATAAATACTTTAATTAATGAACAAATAAGCCACGTGAAAAAAAAAAAAGATAAAGTTAAGACTCTTGATGGCTAAGGTATTCGAAGTCTTGGTCAAAGCTGACATGTTGAAGCTAATAGAATCTCAAAATTACTTTGAAGCAATTAACTCAACTGAAAGTTGCAATTATCATAAAGATGTTCTGGGGTATTCTATCGAGAATCGTCACCAATTTTGTTAAGATGTGCAAAAGTTGATGAAAGAAGGTCGAATAAAATTTTACCAAGAGAGAGAGGAGTTGGTGAAAGCTGAAATGTCTACCATTGATTCAAAGAATAAGTTTGTGCATAGACCAGTAACTATCTATTATGATGAGAAGCCAACATCGAAGCTAGAAAAGCTCGTTTCTCGACCAGTAGTGGCAATTAAAGTTTCTGATCTTTTTTCATATCAAAATGATAAAGCAGTACCTTAAAAGTATGATTATGATGTCATAGTCAACCCAGATACTACCAACATAATGGATGTAGAAGACATAACTCAAAGTGGGAGGTGTTATACCCCAAAAGCTCTAGAAAAAGCTAGAAAAGAAAAAGCCAAGGTAGAAAAAAAAATCAGAGTGATCTTAACGCAACCCCTAAAAAAGAATGTCAGAAGTCAGTTTTTAAAAGTGAAGCATGTAAATTTCTAAAGTTAATAAAACATAACGAGTATAGCTTGGTAGAACAGCTTAACAAAAATGCCAGCTAGAATTTCATTATTATCAATATTGCTCAGTTCATAGTCACACGTAATACTTTGCTGAAGGTGCTAAATCAAGCATATATATCTCATTATGCTTCTGTTGAATATGTGGAATAGCTTGTTGATAATTTGACGATTTCAAACTATATCTTTTTCAGTAATGAAGAGATTCCTCTTAAAGGTAGAGAAAGTACCAAGGCTCTTCACATTACTGTTAAATGTAAAAGTCATATAATGGTTAAAGTTTTGATTGATAATGGTTCATCCATTAATGTTATGCCTGTAACTACTTTGGAAAAACTTTTTGTTGATGGATCTTATATGAACCCTAGTCATATGATAGTGCGAGCCTTTGATGGAACCAGAAAAGAGATGCTGGGAGATATAGAAGTGCCATTATAGATTGGCCCATGCACTTTTAACATGAAATTTTAAGTTATGGATATCTTTTCTTTATACAGTTATTTATTGGATAAATCGTAGATCCATATGACAGGTTCTGTTCTATCATCATTACATCAAAAAGTCAAATTCATTGTTGAAAGAAAGCTAACATGTATGGTAAGAGAAAAAGATTTATTGGTAACTCAATCGATAAATACTCTTTATGTAAAATCAGCAGATGAAGTTCTGAAATGCTCTTATAGATCTTTCGAGATTGCCAATGCAACATATATAGCTGAAGGATCTAAATTGTATTCACCACACTTGTCTATGATAACTAAAATGGTAGTCAAACAGCTTACCAAGATGGGATGATGACTTGAAGTCAGACTTGGAAAGAACCTATAAGGAATCACGAAGTCATCGGTCATATATAAAAAGAGAGACAAATTTGGCTTTGGATATAAGCCAATAAGAGGGAACAGGATAAGAATAATGAATGAGAAAAAAGATAAAATGATAGCTAATCTTAGGGGATATGAGCCGGAGTCAGAGCCTATGGTCATTCCATACCTCTATGATTCTTTTCACTCGAGAGGATATATTTATCTAGATTTATCGAAAGCCCTAAGTGCAGGATTCATGAAAAAATTTTTAGAGCTGGCCATTCAAATGGTGGATGATGGAGAAAAGAAGAGTTGAAATGAAGAGCTGTTCGTGTACCCTTGTCCTCCAGATTTTGAGCTAGATAATTGAAAAGTTGTAGAGCCACCTATTGTCTTTAAAACTTTGGAAAAGTAATGTACTGTGAAACTTTAAATCCCTAATTACTTGCTATGAGTATTAAGAGATCTTTTATGGTGTGTTTATATTTGTCATTTTAATAAAAAACTTAAAAGATGTGTCCGTATTTCTTGTATTGTTTTCATTTTTATTTTGCTTTTCATTTTTTGCTTTCTATTATTTTCTTGCCATTCCATTTTTATATGCCAATATTCTCTTCATCTTACCCTTTTTAGGGTTCCAAACAATGATCACGAAGATAATCATGATAATAATCTCAGATTTGATTTCAAAAACTTAATTTATATTGATGAACTTGATAATGAAGAAGATTCAGATAACTACACACTACATCTTGATTTGTTAAAATTAATAGAACATGAAGATAAGCCAATTGAACCCTATTAGAAAATTACCGAATTAGTGAATTTGAGAGATGGTGAAAATAGAAAAGAGGTTAAAGTTGGTATATCTCTTTTACCAGCTGAAAGATAGAAGCTAGAAGAGCTGCTCTAAGAATATGTAGATGTGTTTGCGTGGACTTACCAGGATATACTAGGACTCAGCACTGATATTGTAAAGTCCTTTAAACCTAGGATGTAAGCCGATGCAACAAAAGCTAAGGTGCATGAAACCAAAGATGCTGCTGAAAATTAAAGAGAAAGTGAAGAAGCAATTTGATGCTAGATTTTTAGAGGTGGAAAAATATCCTGAATGGGTAGCCAATATAGTGTCAGTTCCTAAAAAAAATAGAAAAGTGAGAATGTGTGTCGATTATTGAGATATGAATAGGATAAGCCCTAAGGATAACTTTTCTCTACCTCATCTCGATACTCTAGTGGATAATACTGCTAGGCATTCTATATTTTCTTTTATGGATGGCTTCTCAAGCTATAATCAGATCAAAGATGGCTCAAGATGATATGAAAAAAACTACATTTATACCATGTAGAGGATATTCTATTACAAAATCATACCTTTTGGGTTAAAAAATGCTGATGCCACTTATCAAAAAGTAATGATGACTCTCTTTCATGATATGATGCATAAAAAATAGAGGTATAAGTGGATGATATGATTACAAAATCTTGTGAAGGAGAAGTCATGTAGTCAATCTCAAAAAGTTATTTAACAGATTAAGAAGATTTCAACTGAAGTTGAATCCTACTAAATGTACATTTGGTGCTAAATCAGGAAAACTATTAGGCTTTATGGTCAGTGAAAGAGGAATCGAAGTGGACTTGAATAATATACAAGCCATCCAAAACTTATCTCTTTCTTGTACCCCAAAAGAAATACGAGGTTTTCTATGGAGATTAAACTATATTGCTCATTTCATATCTTAACTCACCTACAAGTGGCGATCCTATTTCAAGCTTCTCAAAAAAATATGATCTAAGAGAATGGAATGATGAATGCCAATAAGCTTTTGATAAGATTAAGAATACTTGTCAAATCCACTTGTGTTAGTACCGTCAATCCCTAAAAAACCTTTGATTTTGTACTTAACAGTGCATGAAAATTCAATGGGATGTGTGCTACGGTAAAAAGATGAAACTAACAGAAAAGAACAAGCAATTTACTATTTAAGCAAAAAATTCGCTTATTACGAGTCTAAGTATTCACCATTAGAGAAGATGTGTTGTGCATTGGCCTGGACAGCTCAAAGACTCCAACAATACATGCTTTACCTTACCACTTGGCTTATAGCAAAGTTGGATCCTATTAAGTGTATATTCAAAATGCCATCATTGATAGGAAAATAGCACGATGGCAAGTTATGCCTTTCAGAATATTATATCATTTATGTGACTCAAAATCAAAGTATTAAATGTGTTTGGAGATTTAGCTCTAGTCATCTATCAGTTGTGAGGATAGTGAAAAATGAGAGATTTCAAGTTGATACGATACCATAAGTACATCTCTAAATTGGTCAAACAATTTGAAGAAATTCAATTTGAGCATTTGCTTAAAGAGGAAAATCAAATTATTGATGCAATAGCTATTATAACTGCAATGATTAAAATAGATGCAAATACTGAAATTCAACCCACCAAGCTGGATGTGAAGGATGAACTAGCACATTGTTCAGGTGTCAAAGAAGAAGTCGATGGGAAACCATGGTATCATAACATTATGCAATACATTAAAAGCTAGCAATACCCAGAACATGTAATAAAAAATGATAAGAGAACTATTAGAAGGTTGGCTATGAGTTTTTTTCTTGATGGAGACGTTTTCTATAAAAAAGATCGAGATTAAATCTTTTAAGATGTGTGAATGCAGCTGAAGCGAAGAGTATTATTGAATAAGTGCATGATAGAGTTTGTGAGGCACATATAAATAGTCATATGATGGCTAAACAAATTATGAGGGCCTGGGTACTACTGGTTGACAATAGAGAGTGACTATATTGATTATGTTAAGAAATGTCATAAGTGTCAGATCTATGCTAACAAGATCTGCACTCTTCCAATAGCATTATATGTTTTAATTTTTCCATGGCCATTCTCTATGTGGGGGTATGGATGTCATCGGTCCCATCACTCCAAAACTTCAAATGGACATAGATTCATCTTTGTGATGATTGATTACTTCACAAAATGGATAGACATTGCATCATACGTTGATTTATGGTATGCAAATTCATAAAAAAAAGATAATATGCAGATATGGGCTTCCAGAGATAATTGTTTTTGATAATGCCAAAAATTTAAATAGTAAAATAATGAATGAAGTTTGCACTCAGTTCAAGATTCGTCATCGTAATTCGACACTATATCTTCCAAAGATGAATGAGGTAGTAGAGGTTGTAAACAAGAATATCAAAAAAATCTTAAAAAAAATGACTATACTTATAAAGATTGGCATGAGAAGTTACCTTTTGCTTTGCATGCTTATAGAACATCAGTCCGAACATCTACTGGGGCCATTCCGTTCTCTTTGGTATATGGAATGGAAGCGATGCTACTGGTCGAAGTAAAAATTCCCTCGTTGAGAGTCCTGATGGAGGTAGAATTAGAGGAAGCAGAATGAGTTTGAAAATTGCTACGAGCAGTTGAACCTTATTGAAGAGAAAAGACTTATAACACTTTTTTATAGTCAATTATATCAAAAGAGAATGATGAGAAGCATATGACAAGAAAATTCATCCCTGTTGCTTTAGGGAAAGAGATTTAGTGTTGAAAAAGATATTTCCAAATCAACATGATAATCGAAGAAAATGGACACCAAATTGAGAAGGCCCGTATGTAGTGAAAAAGCCTTTTTTGGTGGGGCATTAATTTGGCAGGGATAGACGGAAGTGATTTACCTACTCTGATAAACTCAGATGCTATGAAAAAATATTTTACTTGAAAAAAAGAAAAAAAAGAGAAAAAGTAAAAAATAAAAAATAATGACTCATTTAAGTTGAAAAACCTAAAAAAAATAACTTGGATGCGAAGAAGAAGCATCATTCCACAATATACGGGCAAGTATAGTTTGATGAACTCTGAAGGATCAGAAGTCATCTAATTTAGTTTTAGAAAAAGAATATGGGAATATTTGGTTCATGATTATCTTATGGTCATTATTTGGGCACCTTTGTTTCAATTCAAATACTTTGTCATGCACTTGTTACCAGTCTATTAAAATATGCTATCTTTATTTTAGAAATAACACCTATCCATTCCTTTATTCTTATTTTTGTCTGCCATAAAAATAAGAGAAATGTGTGATTGCATTTTAATTGGTCTTGGACTTAAAAGAAAAACAAACATGAAAGATCTTAGCATTACTTTTTTAAAAGTTGACAAAGGTAAATGAAAAAGGATGAGAAAAGCATGACAAGACATTGATGTTGTAGACTTTTGAAGAAGAAAAATATTGTGGTCAGATGTTAAGAACAGATTGGTCATATAAGAATTCTGATAAAATAAGCCAAAAGTGAGAGATTTCGAGAACCTTTTTACTACAATGAATAATTTTGATTGTATTACATGTATTGCATTTAGAGCACTCAGTACATGCATCCATGAACAGTTTTAATGACGACAAAGACTTTCCATTTTTTGATCAAACAAAAGATTTCAAAAGAGAAAAATTTACTTGTTAAAAGAAAAAAACTCGATTTTGAGAATAGATGAGATTTTAAAGTGGTTGAGCTTCTGCTGAAAAGAGCTTTTCAAGATAAATTTTTAAAGTTGTTGAGCTTCTGCTAAGAGGAGCCCTTTTCAAGATGAGAATTTTTAAAGTTGTTGAGCCTTTGTTGAGAGGAACTTTTTCAAGATGAGATTTTAAAGTTATTGAGCCTCTACTGAGAGGAGCTTTTTTCAAGATGGATTTTAAAGTTGTTGAGCCTCTACTGAGAGGAGCTTTTTTCAAGATGAAATTTTTAAAATCGTTAAGCCTTTGCTGAGATGAGCTTTTTCAAGATGAGATTTTAAAGTTGTTGAGCCTCTGTTGAGAGGAGCCCTTTTCAAGATGATTTTTAAAGTCATTGAGCCTCTGCTGAGAGAACTCTTTTTCAAGATGAGATTTTAAAGTTATTGAGCCTCTGCTGAGATGAGCCCTTTTCAAGATAGATTTCAAAATTGTTGAGCCTCTGCTGATAGGAGCTTTTCAAGATGATTTTTAAAATCATTAAGCCTCTGCTGAGAGGAACTGTTTTCAAGATGAAATTTTTAAAGTTGTTGAGCCTCTGCTACAAGGAGTCTTTTTTAGATTTTAAATTTTCAAAAGTTGTCAAGCCTCATTGAAGTGAGATGAGCATTTTCGATTTGAAAAAAAATCTTTTTGAGTAGTCTATGTTCAAAAAAAAGAGAAAAAAAAGAAAAGAAAATTTCATTTGGATTTCGGACAAAATTGTTGTCTTTGTTTTTGCCCTATTACTGAGAGGCAGCTGTGGACATCAAATTTGTCCAAAAAAATAATATTATTAAATACAAAATAAAAAAAAACCAAAATATAAAATACCAAAAAATACAAAATACCAAAAAAAAAATCGAAAAAATTAAAGGATGACAGTGGTGCCTTCCTTGGTACCACTGCCACCATACCCTACCACCCATCCCTCACCATGCCTTACCCCCTGCCCTTCTGATCACCTAACCCTATCACTGTCAGATGTTGCCAAAAAAAAATAAAATAGGCATGGGGGTCGTGCTTGCACCCCCATGCCTAGCCCTGTGCCATTCCCTTAGGCACGGAGTACTGTCGGAACTCTATAAATAGAGCTCTTGGTTGATCAAAAATAGTGGGAGGAAACAAAAGAAAAATGAATGAGAGATTCTGCTAAAAAAAACCCAAAAAAAAATTAACAATCCTCCCCGTAGGGAGGAACCGAGCGTCGAGCTTCCTGCACAAAGAAGAAAAAAAAAGGTCAGTTTAAAAAAAAGAGTCAGAATACAAAAAATATAGTTTCACCGAAACTTTGAAAGCAGATATAGGGAAGTGGAGACTCTTTTTGATGAAAAACATGTTGGATCTGTGTTCAAGAGATCGAAAGAAATTTGTAGGTGTTTTTTAGAAGTTTTTGGCACTAGCGATGACGGTCGGAGCTCACCATTGGTAGGACCATGGCGACCATCACGATGGACAGCCATCGACCCCAGGTCAACTGAAAAAAAAAAAAGAAAAAAAAGGCATTTTTTCTTAGGAAAGAAGAAAATGATCGAAAAAAAAATTTGGGCTTTTATATAAGCTATCAATAGCCAAAACGACGTCGTTTCAATAAATGCCCAAAATGACGTCGTTTTAAGCACCCAGGATCTGCGCGTCAACCCGTGATCCGACCTGAGGTTCGCGCACCCGACCCGCGACCCGCTTCTCCATCAACCTCTGATCGATCTGACTGAACTGAAACTGAACCGCTGAACCCAAATTGAACCTGTACCAAACCGTTGAACCAATCAGACCGCATCTAGACTGAGCCGAACCGTCGAACCAAACCACTGAACCGAACTGTAAGTTGACCGGACCGTTGACCGATCCGATTCAGGTAAAAAAAAAATTTTTTTAGATTTTTTTAAAATATTATTTTTGTTATTTTAATTATTATTCTTAATATTTATGCATGTAAAAAATGTTTAAATTTATCAAAATAAATTTTTATTGTTTTATAATATTAAATATTAAAAAATAAATAGTAAAAGATATGATAAAACTTTTTTATAATTTATTAACTTTAAAATAAATCTTTTAAAATAATCAAGACTAATAAAAAATGTAGGAAAAGAAAATTTTTATTCGACGATAAGATTCAAAGGTATTTCGAGTAGTGATGTCTATGAAATCTCTATGTGAGAAGATTTTTTAAAATACTACTAGTGTATTAGAATATTTTAAAAAAATTTCAATAAAATAAAAATTTTCCTTTTTTGGTTATAAAATAATAATAAATAAAAATTAATTAATATATTAAAAATATAAGTAATAAAAATGAGAAGAAAAGAAATTTTATCCGATGATGGGATTCTAAAAATATTTCGAGTAGAGATGCTTTAAGAAATCCCTAGGTGAAAAGATTTTTTGTAAAATATTACCAGTGTATTGGAATATTTATAGAAAATCTTCAATATAATGAAAATTTCATTTTTTTTAAAATTTTAAATAAGAATATTAATAAAATAATTAATAAAATTTCTAACAAAGGAGAATAAAATGTGTGCATCAACATGGTAACATTTTGCATTGCATGCATGACATTTTTTTACGAAAAGTAAATTTGAGCCTCCGAGAATGAGATTCTAAGGTATTCCGAGAAGCGATGCCTAAGAAATCTCTAGGTGAGAAAAAGTTCTTCTAATGTTACCAACGTACTTGAACATTTTAAGAATTATTTCAATAAAAATGTTTTAATTTTATTTTTTTCTAATAAATAAAAAATCAAGGAAATTATTTTTTCGAACACCGAAAATTGAACTATTTTAATCAAAATCAAAGAATAACACGTTAATTGGTACCGTTTTAAAGGGCGCTGTGGGGGTGCTAATTCTTCCCCACGCGTAACCGATTTTTAAACCTAGACTATTTCGCAGATCATAAAATTATCTTTTTAATAAATTTTAATTAATTTTAAAACTTTATTGAAATGATATATTTTAGTAGGTGGCCAATCACATCTAGCCAAAAAAAAATTGGTGGTGACTCCGTTATTTTTTATTTCGTTTCCAAATTCGTCAGGGAACACAAAATGGTTACGACACTAAATAAAAGTCCATCGATTTTGGTTATTTGACCTTTTAACTGGGTAGATCGAATTCAATTTTGGATTTCAATTTCTTCAATCACCGGTTAAGAAAGGAAGAATGAAAATGAAATAAAATAAAATAAATAATATAATATAATACTATAATAATGTAATACTAACAAAGATAATAACAGTAATAAAAATCGACCCAGTTGATCCCAGACACAGATAGGTGTCTACATTACGAATGAATTGAGCTAGATTCATCCCTAATAGGTTAGCATCATCTTTAACCTTAACAATAACATGCTTCTCTTCTTCCAAATCCCAAATATTAGTCGTACGTGTAAGACTTTCAACTTTTTTACGTTAAACATTTTTTAAATAAAAAAATTACATGCAAAGAAAGCAATTAAATTTATTAATAAATTTAATTGTACAATATTATAATGCATAAAGATTTGTACTAACAAAATATAATATTTTTGTACCTGAATGTTCCACTTGTTCATCTTAATTTTCATTATTTGTGGATTGAGAAATAGTTCTTAAGATTTTTGTAGAAGATCATATTGTGAAAGCTGTGGTTCTAAAAGCATATGTTGTTATTCAAATTGTGCTTGCAATTAAGAATTAGGGATGCAATTTGCCCTAGAAATATTTAATCATCTATGCTTTGCCATCTTAAGTCTAATAATACACAAAATTTACTAAGTATAATATAAAAAAAAAAACTTGATAGTGGCAAACCATACAAAGCACTAAATATAATTTAATAGATTACTTGATCATACATAAAATTAAGTAATTCAAGTTGGTAACACAAAAACAAAATAATAGTGAAATATGTCTTACATTGCAAAACTCATTATAAAGTTAAATTGTTACATAGAATTGAAAAAGTCATCATATTATGTTCATTTATGGAATCTTCCTCTACATGTTCATTTTCCATCTTTGGTGTGACCTCCACTCCATCATCAACTTCGCTTCTAACTTAATTTGAAGCACTATGTGTGTCATCGAATTCAACATAGATTTCTCCATTTACTTACTTTTTATATAAGGATAATTCATCACCCATATCAAATATATTTCTAAGTTTTGCATGCTTGACAAGAACCCAACCATTATGTCTTTTATCCTTAACATAAAAACCTTTCTTAGCTTATGATGCAAAGATAAAAGGATTATGAACTAAATTAGTTTCGCTATGAGCTAGAAGTGAAAAATTCACAAGAGTGAAACCAAAGTTATCTTTCTTGCTACCTCTATTTAATCAATCCAATCACATTTAAATAACACCACCTTAAATCTACCAATATAATTCAACTGAATGATATCTTTTAAAACCCCATAATGGTTAACTTCCCCCTCAATAAGTTGCACATCTTTTGTACTTGCATAACTCATCATCTTGGTTGTTACAATAACCTTATTGTTTTAAGTTTTCAAGTATCTTTCACGTGCCTTGGTATGAAATTTAAAACCATTAATGATATAATTAGTATATTTCCTAACAGTATCAGTTAGACCATAAGCAAGCCATCTAAGTTAATAAGTGATGTTTGCATCTCCTTATTGATCCAAATTAACAACCTATGCAATTTCACATTTGGTTAAAATAATTATCTAATTATAAAAACTTTGATCACATATTCTATACCATGATATACGACTTACATGATTATGAAACCCATTATGAAAAGTTTCACTTTACAGCTTTTGTATCTTATATGATGTAAGCCGAGAAGATGGATTACACCTTTTAATAAGTTACTCATGTTTTCTAAATGAAAAAATTTCTTAAAAGATTATACAATATACTACAAAAAAAAATTATCAAGTATAATATGTATGTAGATATATGTTCTTACTTTATAAAAGAAGTAACCTCATTGGAATTAAATAGCACATATTGATGTGCTTGAACCATAGTTATAAAATCAAGTACAATGCATGAGAACCTTTTACGTTTATTAACATTAAAACCTTTACATTTTAATGTTCCCAATGGTCTTCCTATAGTAGAAAGAATAAATATTTCTTCATCTATAAAAGGATTCTTGTCTTCATTTTGGATTGGTTGATTAAAAGTACTTTCCATCTTATCAAAGTATTTTGAATAAAAAGTCATGCATTCATTTACTAAGTAGCCTTCTACAATTGAACTTCAGGAAAAGCTTTATTGTACACATATGATTTAAGAGTAAAAATAAACCTATTTAAATGGAAGTTTAACAGAAAAGATAATTAGCAAACATACTAGTTAAAATTTAAGGTTAAAAATATATAACACTTCAAGATATATCTCTCAATAGGATATATCCACTGATAAATGATTAGACCAGTAATTTTTGTTTCATTTGTCAAATGGATAACTAAATGCACCATTATTGTGAAAAAAGATAGAAGAAAAATCTTTTCCATTTCACATAAAATTGATGTAGCACGAGACTCAAGTATTTAAGCTCATGTTCTTTAAGAACTTTAGAATTAAATTCTTTAAAAAATGTTCACAAGTCAGTAAAAACTAAGCATACCTTATCAAGTAAAAACCATTGTATTGCTATAGGAAAGAATTCTTGCATTAAAAGATGACAATTATAACTTTTAAGCCCTATTAGTTTCTGTTGTTTAAATTGCACACAGTATAAGATATTCACAGAGTATTCATCTGGAGTTTTCATTTCCTTGAAAATCTTAAAAAAAACAATTTTTTTTATTCTAGGTCATTTGATATGAAGCTTGAGGCAAGTATTGGGTGTTAGTTCCAAAACAAGTCTTTGGATGAAAACACTCTTTATACCTATTTCTACAAAGTCAAATCACACTTTGTAGTTATTTTTTAACTTTCATTCTTGCCTAATCAATGTACTACGAATGTTATCATAAACATTATTTTCTATATGTATCACATCAAGACTGTGACATAATAGAAGATGTTTCCAATAAGGTAATGTGAACAAAATACTCTTCTTCTTCCATGGCCCATCTTCATTACCATTCTCTTGTTCCAACTATCTCAACATTTCACTCCCAGATGGTGGTAAATGAGCACTTATAAATTTTTTAGTTCCATTAAATGAGTTTTTATTATTTTGAAACCTATGAATAGGTTGTAACCACCTCAAATGGCACATTTAACAATACTTTCTACCATGTTATAATCACCTAGATGTAGTATTAAATCCACAATAAGGACATGCATACTCTCTCCTAGTACTTCTCCCAAACAAATTAACATATGTTGGAAAGTCATTAATGGTCCAAATTAATGCTGGACATAATCGAAAGTTTTAATTTTTTTAAGGCATCAAAAGTCTGAACACCAACTTCCCAAAGTTCTAACAACTCTTCTACTAAAGTTGTAAGGATATATCTATATTGTTTCCAGGACCTTTTGGACTAGGAATAAGTAAGGAAAGAATAAAGTTTGGCTATTTCATGAACATCCATAGAGGTAAGTTATAAGGTATCAATATAACAAGCTAAGTGTTATGTGCCATACTCATAGTTTTGAAAGGGTTGAAGCCATCAGAAGCCAATCCTAAACAAACATTACGAAGGTCAAAGAAAAACTAAGACTATTGAAAATCTAATTTTTTTTCCAAGTTAGAGGATTTATAGGGTGTCTTACATGTCCATTCTTAGTACGTTCATATTCATGTCAAGTCATCAAGGGAGCAATCTTTGAAGGCATGAATAACTTTTGTAGTCTTGGAATTAAAGGAAACCAATATAAAATATTGGTATTTTTTCTTTTTTTTTTACACTGTATCTTAAGAATCACTTTCTATATCATTCAAGCTCTCTTTTAACCTAGAAGTGCCACATTTTAAATATATTTTTTCATTTGCCTTATCCTTTCAAAACAACATGCAACCATTAAGACAAGCATGAATTTTTTTCATATCTCAAACTTAAGGTAGAAATCATTTTTTTTTCAATTCTTGATAAGACCTTAGCAATGTATCACCCTCTGGTAGAGCAAGTTTTAAAACCTCTAACTATGTATTAAAAGATTTATTTTTCTAACCATTAAAATACTTAATGTGAAACAAATAGATTACAAATGAGAACTTTGTGAAGTTTTCACAATTTGTATAAAATTTCTCCTCTAAATCTTTAAATAAACCATAAATTTATCACTATCAAGTCTATAACCATGGTGTTGCTCTTCACTAATATCTCCAGTTTGTATGTTACCCACATCATTATTCATAGCTCTTTTAGCCATCATATCATGTCATAAATCATGAATGTTAGGACCTAACTCTATTTCTTCCTCATTAATTGTTCTAATATGTAAGCATACATCCAAGACCTCTCTGTGAAATACCCATTAAATATATCCTTTGAGAAAATCATCACATATTATGTGATCAAATGCATCTCTTCTTACACTCTACATGTGTTGACACATTTAATACAAGGATACCAAAATTTTTCATCTTAAGATGATCTTGCAAAGGCGAAGTCTAAAAACTAGTAACTCTTTTTATGTACTCTTCACTAGCTCTTAATGTGAGATATATCTACGTCTAATCCATATAATGTAAGATGATTTGCCCTAATAATAAAATTACATTTAATTACTTGAAATGTATCATCTCTTAAAAAACTCAAAAAATGAAGTAAACTTGACAATAGCAATGAAAGTTATCTAAAAATGTCAACTTAATTATTAGTAAGCAATTTATTTTATACATCCACTCAATCAAAGTTATCTAACTATCAAAGTTATTTGTTTTATAAGTCCACCTTTATGTCCCAACAGAAAAGACACAACTATAAAAGCAAAGAGATTCCAAAGAAAAGCAATAATAATAAAAATTATACATAATAAAGTGAAAACTAGGATGAAAAGAAAGTACAGCACCATACATCTAAATGACATGAAAATAATTAATGTAATAATAATAAATATTCGCAATTGAATGTATCATCTTTTACCAAAGAGATTTCAAAGAAAAGTAAGGGGAAATGATTGTTGAACTCTAAAATACTATGAGAATGTAGACCTTAAAAACCAATTTTGTAATAATCAATAACAAATTAGTTCAACAAACAACATTTAAAACTTAAAGGATCATATTATGTCATTAATTTAAGAACTTAAATTAAACAAATAACATTTATTTTTAAAATATAAAATTAGACAATGTAAGCATAATGTCATGTTTTCATTAAGAATAATATTTTATACATACCTTTATAATTAAACTCATGTGTTTTCAGGGGAAGCACAACCAATGAAATAGACAATGCGACTAAAGGTTGCTTTCTATCTTTGAATACTGCACAAAAAATATAACTAGTTTCAAAAAATGTTCAAGCCATTTCGTGGTTTTCATGCATCTAATTTTGTGTTTGAATTTATATAAATATATAATGTAGAAAACAAATATTATAATTAGGTCCACTACATGTTGTACTACATGTAGAAAATAATTATTATTCAAGCACTCTTTTAAAAAAATAAATGCTCATTAAGCATAAAATAAATCACTCAAATGATATATCAAGTCAATCATATAACTAAACAATTTATATTTAAATTTGTTGCTAATTTGCTTAGTTTAAACTTGGAGCATATTTGCTAATTTGAAGATGACTTTGAATCTTAAATGACAAGAAGTGATTTACTATTTAGCTAAGTTTGACATTCAAAATGAAAAAAAAAAAAAGAAAAAACTTATCTTGTTATGAATATAAATTTCTATACAATATTTACAACTAAAGTTACTTGACTAATTATTTTGGTACATCAAAAATAGTGTAATAGGAAAAAGCTAATAGTAGTAACCCATCATTAAAATCCAATCAACCATCTGTTACATTTTAGGAGAAAATAAGTCTTATTAATCATAATATTCCCTGTGTATGAGTCAATTTACATTTTATTTGGCAGTAACATCACTCCCAACTAGTGCAAATCTTATTTGTAAATTATGGTTAGCTTAGAAATTTAACATATATGTAGGCTTCACACAAAATTCCATTTAAAATATATTAAAGCACCTTGAAAGTTCAACAAATTCCAACTCCTTATGCATTTGACTTATGAAATATGTAATAATATTTCTTTTTATGACCTAGTTGCCAAATGAATGCAGACTTAATAACAGGCATTGGAAAAATGGTAATATATAGAAAAAGCAAATTCAATAAGAAAATTAAATAATAATATTTAAAATAAATATTATCCATTCATTAAGCATAAATAAATATTAGTTTATAAAATAATTTTTAAAATAATATTTAAAACCTTCTCCAAGAAGAAAATTTTGAATGGGGAAGAAAAAAAAAAGACAAATATTTTACTATTAAAAGCTTAGTCTCAGTTGAATAAGCAAGAGAGAGGCAAAGGATAAAAGAAAAAAAGCTCAGAACAATTGAAAAAAAAAAGCTACAAATGTGAAATAAAGATTGATGTAGGTTTATTTGGGTTTGGGTTTTAGAGAAATAAGGAATATTTAAGTAAAGCTATAAGGGAAAGAGAGTTGAGAGGCAAAGACAAGGTGGGATGAGGCGAGGACTAAAGTGGGGGGAGAGAAAAGGTAAAGGTAGGTAAGGACTGAAGTGATTAGGTGAAGGCTGTGAAGACTATAGTTTTGTTTTAATAAGTTTAGATTTTTTTTAAGGGTAGGTGAGGATGTGTATGAAAGTAGACGTTGAAACAAAAATCATGTGAAATGCTACATTAAGGTCATAGTTAAGGCCCACTATCTCAGTTGTCCTTGGCCACTTTCATTCATACCTTAACTTTGAAAATTGCCAAGACGATAATGGTCCCAACTCCCAAAGCCTTCAATGGAAAATCTAATTAAGTATATAACAAATTGTTTAGTTTTAGTAAGTTTAGTTATAAAGGACTATGAGAACATAAGGAATAGATTTTTAAAGGTTTAGATGTTTAACCAATTTAATTTTTTTTTAATTGTTGTAAGTAAGTTGTTTTTGTCCACCAATTATTTAATTTAGTGTTTAATTTTATCAAAAAGGGAAATTTGAGAAATTATAATTTTTTAAAATTTTTATTAGACCCAAATATTATGAGAAAGATTGAGACAAGCCTAAAATTCAAACTTAAATTAGGAATTAATATTTTTTTAGGAGCTTATATTGACAGTTATAATAATTACCGTTAATATATAACATACTTATACTGGTAGATATTAATATACCATGAAAAAAAGTTTACTTATATTGACAATTGTATAAAGTGTTGGTATGAATATTATATATTCTATCAGTATTAAAAATCCATTGGTATAAATCTCTTTTAATGACGCAATTTGATTGTCAGTAGAAGTAAGTGTTAGTATATCAAAAAATTTTTTATAGTATATACTAACGATTAAATACAACTGTCAGTATATCTTATGGTTATACTGACAATCAATTACTTTCGTTGTATAAGTACCATTTACCTACGATAGTTTTACAAGTTGGCACTTATACGAACACTTGAAATATAATCCATCAATATGCAATGACATATACTAATGGTTATTTACATACTATTAGAAAGGATCAATATATACTAACAGAAGAATAAAGTGTTAGTATAGATATTGTCTATACAAATAGTAACAAAAAATGGTCAATATATATATTTTTTACTTACGTAATTTGACCATAGTATAGGTACATGTCAATATGTAAAAAAATTTTGTAGTGACATTGTGTCAATGAAACGAGAATTGAGGTTAGGAACCAAGATGCTGTCTACCATATAGCTAGCCCTATGAGTAAGTAGGAATGAAGACACTTTCCTTGTAGCCTTAAAGATAGAGGACTCTAGGCATAATAATGTTGATGCCCTTTAGAAGTGCTAGAGGTGTTGGAGTCATTTAGAGATATGATGGCCATAGAATTACCTAACAAGTTGCCTCCAAAGAGAGAAGTGGATCATAGAATTGAGTTGGTATTAAACGTTGTCCCACCAACTAGCGCCTTATATCGAATGTCACCCCAAGAGTTGAAGGAGTTGTGGAGATAGCTCAAAAAGCTTATTGATTTAAGCTACATCAAGCCACTAAAAGCCCCATTTGGTGCCCCAGTATTGTTCCAGCAGAAGCATAATGGGTCATTACGACCATGCATAGATTACATCGTACTAAACAAATTGATAGTGAAAAACAAGTATCTAATCCCATTCATTTCACATTTGTTTGAACAATTTAGAGATACAAGGTGGTTCACAAAGTTGGGCTTGTAGTTAGGGTACTACTAAGTCAGAATTGTTGAAAGGGATAAGCCTAAGATAGCTTATATTACTCATTTTGGTTTGTATGAGTTCTTGGTGATGCCTTTCGGCTTGACCATATATGTCAGAAACATTTTACACCTTAATGAACAAGGTACTATAGCCATTCTTAGATCGTTTTGTTATGGTTTATCTTGACGATATTAGGATTTACAACCAGTCATTGAAAGAGCATGTATAGTACCTTAAGCATGTGTTTTAAGTATTGTAAGAAAATGAGTTATTCATAAAAAAGGAAAAATGTTCTTTCATTCAAAGGAAGGTGCCATTCTTAGGTTACATTGTTAGAAGTGGCAAGATTTGGATAGATAAAAGCAAAGTCTAGCCCATACTAGATTGGGAGCCACCAACCAAGGTCACGAAACTAAGATCATTCCTTGGGTTAGTGAACTACCACAGAAACTTCATCAAAGGCCATTATACCATCACTATAGCATTGACTAATACATTTAAGAAAGGGAGAATGTGAAAGTGGAGTCAAGACTGCCAATAAGCCTTTAATTGACTAAAGCGTGTAGTGACAAAAAAGCCTATTTTAGCATTGTTGGATCACACTAAATCGTATAAAAAACATACGAATGCATCAAACTTTACCATTAGAAGGGTACTAATGTAAGAGAATCATTCAATTGCCATTAAAAGTCAAAAACTCAATAAGATTGGTGCATAGGTACATAGTCTAAGAAAATGAGATGATAGGGGTGGTACATTATTTGCACACATGGAGATATTACCTATTGGGCTCCATATTTGTGGTTAGAATAGATAATGTTGCAATAAGCTACTTCTAAACTTTAAAAAAAATTGTTTTCCAACCAAGCTAGATGGTAGAATTTCCTTATAAGGTTTAATTTTAGCATGGAGTACTAACCTGGGAAGGCCAACTTAGTGGGTAATACACTTAGTAAAAAAGAGATTCTTGCTTATTATGGAAGGACTAACCTATGATCCTATAGTCAAGATGCTCATAGAGTATGCCCAATAAGGTAAAATTAGACATTTTTTATTGCGGGATGCCTTACTTTTTATAAGAGAAATAAGCTATTTATGCCACAACATCAAAAACTTTATAAGAAAATGATACAAGAATGCCATGAGTTAAGGTGGGTTATTTATCTTGGAGTCCACTGCACATTAACACTGGTGCAAGATCGATATTAATGCCTTACTGCAAGATGATGTCGAAAACTATGTCAAAACTTGTCTTGTCTACTAGTAGAACAAGGTGGAACAAAAGTTACCAACCAGTTTATTAAAACTATTGCCTATATCAGAGCACTCATAGGAGAGCGTTTCATTGGATTCTATAGTCAAACTTCTTAAGTTATAGGGGTTTGGGAGCATGGTAGTAATGGATAGATTTTTTAAATATAAGACATTCATTCCAATAACCAAGGAATGCAAAGCCAAGGAGGTAGCTTATTTGTTCTTGAAAAACATAGTAAAGTATTAAGGTGTACTACAAACTATCATTAATGATTGGGACATGCATTTTACAATGTGGTTTTGGACAAAGTTGTTCAAGCCGTTAAGGTTAAACTTAAACTTTTTCACTAGTATGCATCCATAAACTGATGGGCAGATCGAAAGAGTTAATGGGCTATTGGAGGTATACTTTAAGCATTATTTCAGTGCAACATAGTGAGACTAACCCAAGTTGCTAAATGTTGCCCAATTTTCTTACAATTTGCAGCAAAATGAGGTGACAAACCAAAGTCGATTTAAGTTAATGATAGGCTAATAGCCACTCACTCTAAGAGCTATTATAGTGGGCTACACTAGACCTAATTCTATAGCATATAGGTTTGTTAAGGCTTGGTAAGAGCAAACAGACCTTATAAAAATTTATCTACACAAAGTAGCCAAAAAGAGTAAGAAATGGGTAAATCATAAGTGATGAGATGTGCAGCACAAGTTAGGGACTTAGTGATGGTGAAGTTGCTTTTTGTCATGTGCCACAAAGGCATGCATAAGGGCCAGTCCAAAGATATGATAGACCTTTCAGAGTTTTGAATAAAGTAGGTAAGGTGGCCTACAAGTTGAAATGCCATCAAAGTTTAAGGTACACCTAATTTTTCATATTAGTATGGTAAAACCATTTCATGAGGATTAAGAGGATCCAGCAAGGGTAAAGTCATAGTATGTACCAACGGGGATGAAGTCCTCATATGACAAAGAAGTCTAGTGTATTTTAGCTGATAAATTTTTAAGATGATAGAATTACAGACTAAGGGATAAGTATTCAGTGCAGTAGAAGAGACTTCTCAACAATAAGGCAAGTTGGGAACTAGCTAAAGATCTTTAGTAGTTTAAGGATCAGATCAACCAATTATATTCAAAGCATATGATAAGAGCATCATAAAATCAAATTGAAGAGAGTGTCATAGCTTGCGCGAGTCCACCCAAGGCCCAAACACCATCAACAGATTCAGTCAATAGAGTTTGGGCCCAAGGTTTGCAACAAAAATATAGACCACCCGAAGTAACTACCTAAATTAAGGAAAATGTTTCTAAAAGGGCCCTAGACAAACCAGGCCCAAATACAGGTAAGCCAGGCCTAGGTGTAGGCACATTAAGCCCTTACAAACCCAATAGGCAGAACCTTCTAAAATGATCTAAAGACTCCGAAGGCTAGGATAGTTCCATACATAATTTGAACTCTTTAATGTATATCTCATGTAATCTCTTTATAATCTTGGACTTTGTAATAGCCATTGGATTAAGTTAATCTTGGCCATTGATTCATAAGACTTTAACTATAAATAAAAGGTTTCCCCACCCCTATTAGATGTATAAAAACACTTAAGTTAATATAAGTTATAGCATTTTCAAGCATCTTACTTGCTTTTTAAGCTTTTCTAGCTTTACAATTGCTTTAAGTGTTCTTTTGAGTGCTCACTCTCCTACAATGTTTTTAGGCTTGTTTAGAAATGTAAGGAGCGAGAGTCCAGCCTAAGATCATATAGAGCATTGGCATAAGTCTCAAGCCTATGACATTTGCTTTCACCTATCAATAATAGATTCCAACTTTACCATTGAACACTTAAGTTTCCATAAAAGTCTAGCAAAAAACCAAAATCCAAGTAAAAACTCCCAAGCCAACTATTTAGCTCTAAAATAATGTGTTTATGTTTTGTAATGATGCATATAATTATCATTGTTGTTAAATTTACAATATGGAAAATGTCATATAATAACTTTCCATCCTTTTTATAATTTATAAATTTAATCTAACATACTTAGATTTTGCACATAATATCTTGTAGGGGAAAAGAAAAAATAAAGGACTAAGCATACAATTCTTCTAAAATTGAAGAAAGATCACTTTTATTTGTAGTTAAAGCACATTGAGCTAACTATTGATTGAAACCAAACTTACTCAACCTTTGTTTTAGTTTGACTTCTCACCAAACTCTCATTCCATCTTTTGCTAATAGAAAATAAATCCTTTTTGCTATTCATGTAATGGTTTCTAAGGCTATAAAACAGACCTCATTTTTGTAAGTAAACTATTTTTTTTAAACAGTTTAGCCACTACAAATGCAAATTAAATAGTTTTGATAAAATTTCTAAATCAACCACAAATGTAAATTGAATGGTTCTACCATTTAGCCACTATTTTATGTTTACAAATTACCTATAGCAAAACATAGGCATAGTCTAGTTATATAGTACAAGCGTAGAAAGTTAAGTTTTGGTCATTTTATAAAACATTAATGAAATTTATAGTTAGGAGCCTATTAGTTTGGACCCATTTCTATTTTATATGGTCGTGTGTTACAAGTTCATGTTTTCAATTCAAAAAATATGTTTATTAGGTGAACAAATATTAATGACTTATAAGATCATCTTCATTTTGTGACATTATAAGATCATATTGTGACTTATAAGATTCTTTTCCATCTAATTAAGTAATGCTCTCATTAAGGGTGATAATAGATTAAGCCGAATTTTAGTTATTTCGGTTAATACTAGCATTATGCATTTTAAAAATTTAGGCCAACTTTTTAAGAAACTAAATTGATTTGAACCAAAATTTACCATTTTGGTTCAATTTAGGTTTTTAAATTAATTATTTTTAATTTTTCATATTATTTTAAATATTTTAAATATAAAATAATTATTTTATTTTATAAAAATTTAAAATGTACATAAAATTAATAAAATATGTAATTCGATTAGATTTGGAATATTTTTTAATTTTTTGCTTTTCGATCCAAAAATTGAATCAAACTGAATTAAAACATAAAATTTTAATTTAAATTAAGCCAAATAAAAAATCAATTCAAATCAAGCCTAACATTATAATTTTGAATTTATTTGGATTGTATCAAAATTTTTCTTACTGCTAGCTTTATTTACACTAGCTTTTCACTTATGAATAAAGAGAAACTCACCTTCGTTTGGACCAACTTTCATGTTTCTCATGAAATTCATATATGTTGAAGTGCATTTTTTACTGACAATGCTCATGGTTTGTGTCACTAAAGCTATGTTTGTAAGTGGAGAAATCCACTTATGTTAGTGGAAAAAACTATCATATGCAGTTAAAAGGGTGTGTGTTGCCTTTATTATAACATGTAAAGTGTATGACAAAATTGTTCCAAAAAAAAATATTTTTTACTTGTTTAGTTTCTACATACTTCTATTTTTGCCTTATTTGTAGTGTAAGACTACAAAAATTATTTCTTTAGCATTTCAACAAATGGTATTAGAGCTTCATGAGATCTTAAAGGTCTTTTCTCTTCTCAAGTCTATTAAAAAAAACTTTAATAGCTTGTTAATATAATAGCCACATGTCTTCAACAAGTTTTTCACTTCCTACACCACCAATTTTTCATGGTGAAAACTATGAATATTAGTTTGTTTGTATTAGAGCTTTCTTAATGGCTTAAGATTTACGGAAAATTAGGGTATAAACCACTTGTAACAAGAGTACAAGTTTCCACTAAATAGCAAAAGAAAAAAAGGAAGAGGCTAGTAACAATATCAAAGTTGTTACCTTTATACATTTCTCTATGTTTAAGGAAATTTTTCAAATAATTGTTGTTGCAACCACTACTAAAGCAGTGTGTGACATTCTTAAAACAAGAATTCAAAGGTGTTAAGAAAGCTAAAATGATCAAACTTTAAAATTTAAGAATGGAGTTTGAGAACTTGCAAATGAAGAGCAATGAAACGATAATGGATTACTATTCAAGAGTAAGCCAAATGGTTAACCAAATGAAGATATTATTAGACAAAAAGCCCTAATCCAATCAAACATCCACGTCAATGAAAACAAAATCAAACAATTAATCAATTATACAAAAGATAACAATTTAACGTGGTTCAGTTCAATTGATCTACATTACGGATAAAAAAAATTTCCTAGTTGTAGAGAATTATAAATATACATCAAATCAATCTCACTTAACAATTAATACCCATAAACCCTTTTAATCTTTTCTAGTCTTATAGAGTATTCTCAACCCAAAATAAACACATACTTATGTGCACTTATGTACCATACCTATATGGATCATCTCAGTCTCTTCTAGTCCACTCAAACATACACACTATCATACCATGTGGATCATCTCATTCTCCTCTAGTCCACTCAAACATACACATTTATAAGGATATTAATCTCTTATAGTCCTATAAGGTGTCTATCCCATAAAATTGTATAACTTTTTTACATTTTTTTCTTATACTTAATCCAATAGAGACTTTATCTATTTATAACCATATAAACTTGCCTATCAAGAATTTATTTCCTCTTAAAATTCTTCTTTTGTAAATCTTCTTATCTATCAAGCAATATCTAACCAATATCAAATAAATCACTTATGGGATTTGAGTTACTATTTTCAATAGATATAGGGTAAAAAAGTTAAAGATCAGAGAGTTGTTGAAAAAAATTATCATCAGCATACCAAACAAATTTGATTCATGAGTTACTATTATTGAAAAAAAAACTAAAGACATCACAGCACTTATATTTTTAGACTTAATTAGATCTTTATAAGCTCATGAGCAAAGAATAAACATGAGAAATAAAGAAACAATTGAAAGAACCTTTCTCTTAAGACACAACTTCAAGTCATCTAGTTCAATAAGTGATAAAAGATAACTTGTTAAGAAAAAGGATCAAGATTCCAAATGTGCAAGTGAAATTTTTAAAAAGGGCAAAAAAGTGAAAGATTTCCACTATGTGGATTTTGTAAAAAAGAAAAAAAAAACTTAGAGAAGAATTATTGGCATAAACTTCAATGCAAATTTTGTAAAAAGGTAGGCCATATTGAGCAAAGCAGAACTTGTAGCCATAACAACAAAAATAGCCTCAAAATAGAACATCAAGCTCATTATGTAAAAGAAAAACAACATGAAGAACATATTTTCATTGCTTGTCATCTTACCAAAACAAGTAATGGAGAACCATGGTTGATAGATAGTGGCAATACAAATCATATGACTCATAAGGAGATCAATTTTAGTGAGATGGATACAACCTACAAAGCTAAAGTTATTCTAAGAGATTATTATGTTGTGGAAGCTATCAGGATTGGAATAGTTCTTATGTAAACCAAAAAAGGTACAATGTATATTAAAGATGTTCTATTAGTGCCTAACATATCTAAAAATTTATTAAGTATTGGTTAAATGATGGAACACAAATATGCATTTTATTTTGGAGATAGAGTTTATAGAATTTTTGACAAAAATCAAGTGAAAATAGTTATAACTCATGTAAGACCTAGATGTTTTCCTATAGAGTGGAATATTCCATTTGAGAAAGCTATAAGAATTATCAAAGATGAAACCATGTTATTGCATAAGAGATATAGCCACTACAATTTTAGCTTTTTAAAGTTCATGTAAGTAAACAATTTGGTGAGAGATTTGATTCCCATCTATGATGTTCATGATCTACATGAAGCATGCAACTTAGGCAAACAAAGTAGAAAACTTTTTCCTAAAACTAATATTTGGAAAGAAAAAAAAAAGCTTGAATTGGTTAACACAAATGTTTATGGCCTAATAAGACACCTTCTTTTAGCCAAAATAAGCATTTTATTTTATTTATTGATGACTAAACCTAAATGACTTAGGTTTATTTCATGAGGCATAAATTAGATGTATTTAATGTATTTAGAAAGTTCAAGGCACTTGTTGAAACATATAGTGGTTGTAAAATCAATACGTTAAGGTTTGATAATGGTAAGAAGTATACTTTATCAAATTTTAATGAATTTTATGAAGATGCTGGCATCAAACACCAATTAATAGTTGGCTATTCAACTTAATAAAATGAAGTCTTGAAGAGGAAAAACAGGATAGGCATGGAGATAGCTAGGTGCATGATATTTGAAAAAAAAGTTTGCCAAAGAGGCTTTTTGCAGAAGTTGTTTACACAGCAGTATACCTACACAATAAGTTGTCTACAAGAGCTTTGATATTAAAATTCCAATTGAAGCTTGGAGTGGAAAGAAACCTACTATAAGACATCTCAAAGTGATTGGTTCTGTATGTTATGTCCATGTATTTGTAGGAAAAAGACACAAGTTAAAAGGAAAGGCAGAGAAAGGTATCTTTCTGAGTTATAACTCTAAATTAAAGAGCTATAGAATTTACAAATTAAAATAGGGAAGATGATGGTAAGCAAAAATGTAGGCCTTGATGAAAATGCCACTTAGAATTGGGAACATACCAAAGTAAACAAAAAGGTTGTTGTTTTACAAATACCTCATGTTGAAGATACAACTCATCCTTATTAGCTTAAAGTATTTAATAAACCATGAAGAGTTGAATTAGTTAACTATAAATTTTAACAATTTGATTATCAAATTAACAATGATCACAAATATATATTTTTTAAGCAAATAAAGATAATATATATATATATACACATCAAAATAACTTGAAAAGTAAAATATTAGAGATAGAGAATTAAACACAAATTATACAGGTTCAGTTCTTTTACTAGGCACTTACGTCCTTTCCCTTAACTTAAAGCTAAGGATAAGTGTTTTGTAAACTTAAAAAACCTCTTTAAGATTAAATGTTTATTAATTTGAAGAAAAAATGAAAGCATGAACAATAACAAGAGGGTTTGACTACAAGATAGTAAGTTATGTTATTTCATACTTCAATTTACTCTTTAATGCTTGAAGAAGATGAAGGAATAGATGACAATAAATTCTCTCACTTTCTTAATGGCTTATAATCTAAGTGGAAGACCTCTTTTTATCTGTAAAAATGAAAAAAAAAGTTTGTTGCCTTCATTAAATGCTTTGAATGCTCTGCAGAAAATAAGAATATGTGATCATTTGAAACAGTCAAGGCCAAACTTATCGATCCATTTTTGAAAGGATCGATTGGTTTTGGTCCTTTGAAGCCAAAATGTTTTTCTAAAAAAGAAAAATTGATCAATACATTTTTAGAAAAATCAATCCATTTTGCCAATTTTTCAAATTGAGATGTTTTTTTGTACAAAAATTGATCGATCCTTTTTTTATAGGGGATCAATTTATTTTGCTTGTTTTAAATTTGATATTTTTTGTATAAAAAAATCAATTTATCCATTTTCAAAAGGGATCAATCCATTTTTGTCATACTTAAGTTCGAGATCTTTTGAATTAAAAAACCAATCAATCCATTTTTTTTGAATGGATTGATTACTTCTAGGTTTCAAATTGATCCTATCCACAAAGGGATCGATCATTATTTTCTAATTTTGTATAAAACATGTTTTCAATGAAGAAATGAGATAGTTTTTGGTTTCGAGTCATTAGTCATTTTTCAATAAAAAAATATTGGGTTCGAGTCATTAGTATTTTCAATAAAAAAAATTAATTTGGTTAAAATTTTTTTATTCAAAAATGACTAATGACTCGAAAACAAAAAACTAACTCATTTCTTCATTGAAAACATTTTTATACAAAATTAGAAATTAATGATGTAATTTTTTTTTTAAGTTCAAATAATTATTCTAAATTTTAGCATTTCAGCATTGGCAGTTTGTCATATTTCATAATAAATATTCAATTCAAGGAAAAATCCCTAACAAGAAGAAAGCTTTGAAGATGTTGTTCTAACATTGGAAAACAAGTGGTTTTATAAATCCACCTTCACCATTCATCTCAATAACAACACCATTCAACTTTGAAAATGAACCAAACTTCTCATCCACCATTATATCTATAAGATTACAATGCTATACAGCCAACTCCACTTCATTTTATAAATGTTGTATGGCTCTTGCTGAACTTGTAACATATGAAGAAGCATCCAAGCATGAAGAATGGCAAGCTACTATGAAGCAAAAAATGAACATGATTATCAAGAATGAGACCTAAAAGATAATAAAGAGACTTGTCAGCAAGAAAGTGAAGGGTGTCAAGTGGATTTACAAAGCCAAACGTAATCTAGATGGTTCAATCAACAAGTATGAAGCAAGATTATTTATGAAAAGGATACTTATAAGCATAGTTTCAAATAATAGTTCTATAATGGAATAGCAGTCACAAAATTGTGATAGTGTCACCATCTGTCCCATTATCAGGGAAAATACAGTTGAAAATTTTAATTATACTCAAACGGTATATAACGACCATTGGAAAACAACATAACAAGGAATAACAACAAATAACGATCGGCTATTGTCATTATCCCTATTTTTCCCATCATTAGTTCAAATTAAAAAATAATAGTAATAAAATTTCAACACAATCTACCAAGATTTTCAAGAATTAAAATAAAGCAACTAAGACTGTAAAAGCAAAAACCAAAACAAAGCCAAAAGATAACTCAATCTCAGTTTCAAAATCAATCTAAAAAAGTTAGAAAATAGTATCAAATCATTTATCAATCATTCAATCAACAATAACCCTAACGTAATCCATAAATTACCTAAATTCAAATCAATCTCAAGTCTTTAATTAACAATTAAGATCAAAAAAGCTTAGAGAAAGTTAAATTACCTATTTTTTTTGAAAAATTTCTATAGAATAATGATCTTTGTAAAAATATAAGAAAGACGAGGCTGAGGTACTTTGTAAGTAGTGACATTAACAATGGTACACTAGAAAGAGTGAAAGATGCAGAAAAAAAAATAAAAAGACTTGAATAAGGTTGGTTGACTTAAGGGAGGCCCGAGGCCATGAAAAGATTTGAAGATAAAAGATTTTTGGTAACCAAAATTTGGGGAAATTTTGGTAAAGAGCTATTGGAGTGAGACAGGTGCATGGAATGGGACAGATGGGTGGGTTTTTTTATTTAATTTTACAATTAATTTTATTAAAATATAAGTTTGAATTTATAATTTTTGAAATTTTTTTAGATAAAATTTAGTTAGACAGATTGAGGATTTATAATTGACAAAATTAAGAGATTAATAATTTAATATGATATATATAGTGATTTTAGATGAAAAATTTTAATAAAATTTTTTGTATAGTTAGATGAAAAATAATTAAAATTAAATATTATTTTGATTTTGTTATTTATTAATTTATGATTTTGTATTTAAAATTTAATATTTTTTTGTTGTTTTGGTATTTATATTGTTGTCAATTCTTTCGCTATTAGATTAATTCTTATTAATTATTATTATTTTAGTGTAATTATTGAAAATTTTATTTATTATACAATATATTGAAAGTAATTTATGATAAAAAAAATTGACTTCAATTAATGTATAAAAAAGATTAAGGTACTTAATAAATTTAGCATTTTACGATCTATTACTCTTAAAATTAAAAACTAAAAATTAAAAAATTAAACGTAGATTCAATTTTTAATGATGGAATAAGTAACATTAATATTTTTAAATATAAGTTTATTTTGTGTTTATACAAAATAGCTAGCATGCCACAACGTGAAAAGTTTTCGAGCAAAAGAGTAGAGGGCGCGCCAAGTGATGATAATTTGTTGGCATTTTGGAACATCTGTGCCAAATATAAAAAAAATGTTTCATGCAAATTTTGTGAAAAGTTGTAAAAGAAGAAAAACACGTTTCAAGGAACACATTGCTCAAAAAATTAGCAATGTTGCACCATTTTCCAATGTTACTAGTATGTTATATTTTATAATTCCTTTGAAAATATTATTATTAATTTCTCAACAAAAATTATAAAATTACATAAACATGTGTAACTAATTTTTTCCTTTTTTTCTTAACTATATTATTAATAAGTATAGTAAGAGAAAATATGATGAAACTCCTTTAAGAAAACAAATTAAAGCAAATTGAAACAAAAAAAAAGGGATGAATTCTAATTATAATTAATAGAAGAAGACTACGACTATAAAGGATTTATTGATGACAATATAGCTACTAGATAAGCCATGAGAGATAGTATCCAATCACACATGAGTAGCACAGAAAGTAGAATTCAGACAAAAAATCAATGGTTAGAGAACATATAGGAAGAGGGACGAAGCTCTATGGCTCAGTTGCTAAATATTTTGAGGAAAAAACAAGGAAACTAACTCCATATGAGTTTGAATTTTCATTACGTATAGCTATACTTGAATTGAATAGAAGTAAAAGTTAAAGTAACCAAA